>VDFB02000007.1:146845070-147038917 GCA_007258455.2 Sequoia sempervirens | reverse complement strand
TTCATCTCACCAAATGTACACATCTAAAACTATTTTTACATTTCTTCAGTAAACACCTTACACAGTTTTATCTCCTCCAAAGATAATTTCATCCACATACACAACTACTATCAAGATCTTGTCATCTTCAATTTTGAAATAAATATTGCTATCTATAGGACCCTAAATCTGCAATATTCCTCATCCAATATTGCTATCACATTTTGGCGCCCACCATGCTTTTCTTTCTGTATATTTGCAATTTGCATCATGTGAGAAGGTTTGCAGGGAAGGTACGTTTTGAGTGTAGGTTATTTGCAAGGGTGAATACATTGTTGAAGGGGTTGTCTCTTCAAATAGATTGCCTACTTTAAAGCATTCAATCTGGTGCCTAATCTAATCACTTCATTCCTTTGCTTTTGTCAATGTTATTATTAACCATTCAATTTTCAAATAGACTGCCTACTTTAAAGCATTCAATCTTGTGCCTGAGCTAATCGGTTCAGTTGTCAAAAGTGGATGCTTTAGTTCAGATTTCTTTTACTAAATACCAATGAAGTATTTTGCTCAATTCATTGTCCAGGAAGAAGCAAAAAGCATCTTTACAGGTTGAAGATGTTGGCAAATCTTGTGTACCATTAGTTGAGAGTTCTCTACTTTCTATTTTGTAAGTCTCATTCGCACTCACAATCTTGCCAACTCTTACCAGTGATACCCAAACCAGTTGTGCTAAATATTTGCATGTAGAGATTTCTTTGACCATTTGTAGCTTGGATCAATAATGGTCAAGCTTCTCTTTTGAGTCAATACTATCTTTGAGACTATGAGACTAATTCTCCTGAGCCATTATGCCATTTAGTTAATGTGCCTTGTCTATGTTGTCGCATTTTGCATACAAGACTACCAATGCACTTTGCTACTATAACATCTAACAAATATTCCTTGTATTCTTGTCCATATCCCATTCCAAAGCTCCCCTTCTTCTTGGCTCACGCTGTGAGTCCGATGGCAAAGATTGGCTTTAAACTCTCCAATTGCATTTTATTAAAAGTCTTTTCAATCACTCTTTCGTTGTTGGTGCATAAGCCAGTAGTCATGGAATTCGATGAGATCATAGCTCTTTGAGATCTTCTATCACACAATTCACCAAGAAAATAGCCCATTGCCTCATCTTTGTCTCCATAGTTCAGGTACATGTCAACCAAGGCGTCTAGCCAATGCTCTCTACAATTAATAGCTTCAGAGAAACAAATCAATAGGGATTAAATAGACAACCCTAGGGATTTCAGGAATGACAAATAATATGCCCATGCTACGTACAGCAACTAATTTGCTTCGCTATCATGCTTCTCAATGACAGTGCCAGTAATGAAATAATTTCTTTGATGTGCTTACAAGCATCATGTTTTACTGACGCATGTCAGAGAGCCATACATCCCACCCGCTCATAGATTCGATGGCCTTCTTTTGCAGATACCACGTCTCTATAAAGCCTTTGCTTGATGTTTTTAGAGTTTTTTGTTTTTTAATATGATCTGGACACTATAGGAGAAGGTGTCAGCACAATTTTTGAATAGTCTTATCATTTAAGGTTGTGACTCACCTGATTGGAGAAGTAAAAGGTCAAAGCAAAAGATCTCAAAACAAGGCTGAGCAAAGAGAGTGATAGGATGCATTTCGAATTGCACTGCATCAGATCACATTAAACAAAATGGACAGTGTACAATGGGATGCAAAGGCACAAATAAAGCACGACATCATTCTTGGGATGTAGATCAAATACAGATTAATGCATTAAATAGGAGCAACTGATGATACTTGATCACTGATCATTACATTCACTCACTGGTGTATGCACAACAGACACCAAGCAGTCGACACCAAATGTAACTAACAATCCAATGGTGAAATCTCACACGCTTCACTTATGACAACCGGTCACCTTAAATGGCGGTCAGAAATCTCAGGCGAATCACAAGAGTGTCTACTAGCTTGAATTGACCCGAGTCAATGTTTGGCAGCGATATAGGTTCATAAAGCTTTAAAATCATATAGGCTATCATTATTTTTGAAATTGAGCTTCTGCATTATATTTATAATAACAAAGGGGAGTGTGACTGTAATTATATCTGAAAGCTAATAATCTTTGTTGACTATGATGAAATCCTTCTGAAGGAGTCTTGCACCAACAAATGATCAATGAAATCAAATCCTTGATAGCCAGGATCGATGTTCAAGGAGAGGATATCTTGGCCCAAGATAAGATAACATCGGTCCTTCAGTTTTGAAAGTCGCGCTAGCAGTAATACTATACCATTCACTATTGATTATAAATTGGTTAATTTTTAGATTGGAGCATTCCCAGGTCTGTCAATCCTTCAATATGAATTAGTTGGGTAATCAATATGTGTCTATCTCTCAGTAGAACTTAAAAGTTTTTGAATTTCATCTGCATTATTAGCATACGTATAGAGAGAGATTGAAAAGCATTAAAGTATCAAGTGGCTATTTAGGATATCGACTTGGAGATTGCAGAAAAAATTGGTGTGTTGAGAGTGAACTTGAGAGGATAGAAGAACTTTAATGTCCTTAAATAACAAGTAGATGTTCAGTCAATTCTTGATAGTCAGTCAAGTGGGTGTTGAGTGTGAATTCTGTTAGAAAGAAGGTTGTTGCAAAATTAATGCATTTTTCGAGCTTAGTGAATTATTTTTCTACATAGCCTATGCATTGTTATTTATTATTTAATGATAAGGAGGCTTCTCATTAATATTAAGTTTCTTTTTCAATCTTGATATTGTGGTGCTAACAATTTGACAATTTTGCAGAAGAAAATGATAATTACTAAGAAGGATGAAATTATAAAGGCTGGAAAATGATGGAATAATATTGTTGTCTTCTTTAGGCAGAATTAGCGAGCTATCATTTTTTTTTTTAACATCTATTTTCTTGGAGTAATCCATTTTCTTTATTGTTTATTGAATATATTGATAACTGATTTGCAGATTTCATGAAGAGGATGGAGTATCAAGGCGAAAGATCCAAGAACATAACAAGCAAATTTGAGCTAGAAAAGTTGACATTGAACTTCAAACTTGAAAGAGCATTTTTTAATGCTTGTTATTACTTAGAGCATCCAATTACTGTGCTCATTTTCTATTTTATGCCAACTCACTAGCTTTTAATCTCTTCAAGTTGGGCTAAAATTAGACCTTAGAAACTGACTAGACATTGTTTTTTGGGCTAAAATCGAACAAGACAAATTTCACACTTCATCTTGGTGCTTTAAAATGAACTCATTATTGCTTTGAGGCTAAAACGAACAAGTGTCTAATTTGTGTGATTTTTTTTTTTGGTGCATTTTGAGTGTGTATCCTCTCCCCTTGCACTTCGTGCGATCTAGGGTGCAAGAGAAACACTCAAAATGCATTTTACTACTTTGAGTCACCTTTAGAGGGGCTTGCCTAAGAGACACATCTGAAAGGAGAACTCAAAGGCGACTCCAACCAGTTTTTCATTCGGGCCGGTATATAAATGGATAAGACTATACTGTTAAGTCCTCATGGTATGTAGGCCTTAGCCGTACAGTGTCTTTCAAAATGGGGTACTACCGTAAAACATATAAGAGCCCCTAGTAGGATTTATTAAAGCCTTTAGTGGCTTGCTAGACGCTCGCAAGGTGCCATGTCCCCAATGTTGTGTCATTAAGAACCTTGTTTGTAGTGGCCAACCAGTCCATCCAACGAGTTTATCAAAGTGGTGCATTGGAACTCAAATTCCAAGAAGTTACTTGCCATGTCCGATCTTGGTTGAAATATAGAAGTTAAGACTTCATTCTTAACATACCTTTATATTTTGTCCTTGGTTGCATGTAAAATCATCTCTTCTACTACGAAGGGCATGAGGCAAGCCCACTAAGAAAAACATACCAATTGAGCTAGGATGTTATATTGCTTATGAGTCAATTTGAAAACACGATGCTTTAATCGAAAACATTTGAAAACCAACATTCAACAAATCATCAAAATTGCAAACCCTTTAGGAGAGGCAAATATCCTTGAACAAGTTCACATGTTAATGCTTGCCCTTGGGATTTGTGTCCTTAGAGGCATCTAAGCATTTGGATTTCATCTCAATTTGCTTCTACTAAAGTCAACTTTAGGTAACTCTTGCCTCAGATTTCCTTGGTTTCCGCATAATACACTTTGTGGGATAAGGGGAAAGTTGAGACATTAGACATCTAGATTCAAAATCTAACCAAGAGTGTGTTTGTGGTAAAAAGAATCCATTAAGAAAAGATTAAATCAATTGGACCCCACATATGTGCTTGGCATCTTTTGGTCATATTGTTTTCATGAAAACATTAGTCTTTTGATTTTGAATTACTCTTAGAGAAAAGGAAAGTTCTTCACTATCTTGGCCTAGTAAACAAGTCCTTCCTAGGTTCATTTAGGATCCAATCAAACACTTCATCCAAATCCTAAACACTTATCAAAATCCATCCCACCAAACAACTTTAGAGCTTTGAAAACATCATTCTAGACTTGGGTACATCCTTAAATCAAATCAAAGTCATTTGTTTAGTTAGGTGTGTGGGAATGCATCCTTTCTCATACATTTAATTAAATCAGCAATCCTTTGAACAAGTTCATCCTAAGATAACATCTTACATCTTAGGGTTTACAATTTCATTATCCAATCAAACCAATCAAAATCCAAACCTAAGTCTAGCATTGATCCAAAGTTCCTAAATGTTCAACACTCATATCATTTACACCTTTCATCCTTCATCTCGTCATTAGTCCTAAGAACATTAGAGGTCACTTTTGCAACAAGGTCAAAACACAAGGAGAACATGGAATACAAACTTGATCCATACATCATGAGTAACCCAAATCAATTGAACTTTCAAAGCCTTACAACACCGATCAATTATCAACACTCACATCTATACAATCCATACATGGGATCATTACCTTATACAAACTTCAATGGTACAAATGTGAGTATGCCCAATCAAGAGTTTGGAACACCTTTTCCAATGGTAGATCTAAATCCAAATCTACAAGTCTGTCAACCGAACAATCAAAGCATGAGCCTTAAAATGAACAACATAATCCCATCAAATCCTTACAAGCCAAATGAGAATGTACCAAGGACAAGTTTTCAAAACATGAATCCGGCCAACTTTGGGATGGATACATTTGAAAATCATACAAATATTCCAAACATGAACAATGGTCAATTTCAACCTATCATGCCAAATTTGGGTGTCATCCCAAATCAAAACATTGTCCAAAATCAAACACAAGTACACACTCCAAATCTGCTTAAACACAAGCCAAATCAACTATATCAAGGGATTCAAGATCGAAATCAAGAACAAATTTTCCTAGATCAAATTGCTACACTTACCAAAATAGTTGAGTCATTACGCCAAGAGACATCCCCACCACCATTACCAATATCAACATCATTCCTTGGTTTAGGGCTTCCCCCTTTACCTAGCACTAATCACTTCATCCCAATCAATCCACCTAACACCAATCAAGTCATCACATCAAAACCTTTGAATATGCCATCGACATCACACCAACAGATGGTATCTAATCCAATGACAACATCAATCATGACAAATTGAAATATGGTCTCTCAAGGGCCTATCACCTCGGTCATTCCAACCATCCCTATCACTTCAATCACTCTAAACACCACTATCATACCTATCACATCTCAACCCCTCACTACCATGATTGCTCCAAGTGTATCTCAACCACTTGTCACCACATCCAACATGATTCCAAATACACCACCACTACCACCAAAACTAAGTGCAATAAGTCAATATCGTAACATCACACTAAAAGCACATCAAGCCTTCCAACAAGCACTTCAACAATATCAGGCGGCTCCACAAACCGCTCAAGCTACCCACACTGCTCAAACTACCCAAGCTGCTCAAGCTGCCCAAGCCTCTCAAGCTACCCAACAAACACAAGCACAAGCACAAAAAACCACAACTATTGAGAACAAGGATCAAGATCAATCCATCACTAAGCACCTTGAAGTTGTTTGTACTTCATCCAATGATCAAATCAACATATGCCAAGAGTCACTTTTCAATCATGATCAAAATCCACCAACCAACAATGATCCAATCCAAGAAATGTCAACATCATTTGACCCTATGATTGAAAACATTGGAAACTTCTTCACCACAATTGTTGAAAATAATGATCAAGATCTCTCCATTGATGAGCACCTTGAAGATGTTTCCAACCCATCCAATGATCAATTCACCATACATCAAGAGCCACTTTCTAGTGATCTATTTCAAGGAGTGTTGGGATTATTTGATCCTATTGACATAATGCACAATCCATTGACCTATGATCATGTTGAAAATGTCTCTACATTGCCTTATGAGTTAGAGGACATATATCAAGAATTTATTCCAAAGCATGATCAAAATCTTTCACCAAGGTCTAGCAATGGTCCTTTCCAAGACATTTTGACATCCTTCGACCTCATGGTTATAGATACTAGAGGAACCCTAAACTCGACACTTGAGGATATTGAACCACTTACCATGTTTAATGACGACATCCAAGAACCCTTTGTAAGCAATCCATCCTTTGAAACTGATCCATGTCAACAACTTGATCCAAAGAATGTCGAAAGTGATTCTAAAATCATTCAAGATCAAGAATTTGTATCTTCAAGATACTACAATCATCTAATGGACACTCTCCTATCTATGCAAGATGATCATATACATGTAGCACATACTCCTCCATCTACCCATGAGATGCTTTCTATGGATGGACACGTAGATGATCATCTAGAACAAAATTTTGTTACACAAAAAGAGCAGATTGTCAACTCCTATAGTCAAACTAAGTTATCAACATCAGGATCAAATATATCCTGAATTCATACTGAGGACATCAGGTATGTGGATATCCAACATTATCAACTCAAGGAAACAAGTCAGATAGAACAGGATATTCCAGAGTCAGCAGAGCAACAAATGGAAATAACGTCATCTACAAGGGTCATTTATCAAAGAGGGCATTCTAAACAAGACATCTCATAATAGGAAAGATCAAGGCATGAAGGTACTACTTCCACAATACTAGGGGCAACTTCATCTCAAGCAAATGTCAACATAGGGAGCACAAAGAATCCTTATGATGAAACTGATGTGAATACTACAACTAGCCATGTCATGAATCTTCATCCACCCATCACCGCATCCATGAATTGGGACCAATGTGAAAAGAAAGAATTGAAGAACATTATCAAAGAAAAAGAAGGTGAGAAGCATAATGGACAAATCAAATACAAATGGATACCAAAGAACACAAAGAAAGATCATCCCTATCAAACTCCATCAGTCAAAGAAACTGTGGGGCAAGATAAAAGAGGGAAAAGTATCCATCAAGGATGTCCACAAAAGAAAAAGTAGGTTTTTCAAGTGATGTACAGAGTGTATCAAGCAGTTGGTCCTAATTCCACACACAATTTCATATCCACCCATCATTGCTCATTGTCCCAAGTTTGGAGAGTCAAAGGTTCCAAACTATCAACCAATCCATCTTTTATCCCTAAGCACACTCCATCCATGCCTCCACACTTGATATCCAATTATCACATTGACCATGTATTGGAAACAACCCTTCATCATAAGGATTTCGAAGGCACTCTATCACGATGTGCCTACAGAGACAGAGTTAACCCTAGTATCAATGAAGCAGATCAAGAATCCCAAAAGTTGCATTCAAGTGCACGTATCTTAGCAAAGCAGCTCCTTCAAGCAGGATATTGATGGAAAATTATGACAGGGGCATCTACGTCAACACCACCAGGTGGTTCAGCATGAATCTTTTAGAAAAACCAAAAAAATAAAAAAAATATGAAAATCCAAAAAAAAAACAAAAAAGGATTGAAAATAGTAAATAGAAAAAAATTGTCCTCTAGTGAAAACTGCATGGGCAACGCTTTGGGCAAGACCATGATGAAAACCTGGAAAATAGGCATCATGTGTGGAATCGAGCACCTACGTGCACCAGTTCAGATGAAAGCATCTCATTCCATCCATAATAAATACAACATTCCATCCATCTCATCCATAAACCATTGATCCAATCCATTTTCATCCATCTACATCCATATTCCAAATTATCTTGATCTTGATGAAAGTTTAGGGCACACTTTATGCTTGCTTATGGTAAACATCTTGACATGGTCTGTTTTCATTGATCCTATCATACCTAGCATTATCTAAGACACACAGCACTATCCAAATGAGCATCCTTTGTTCGAGCACCTTATCTTAGCACAAGATAATCCATATCCATCCATCCATCGCATTCCGTACATTGCTAGACACTTGGGGCAGATATTTAGATCTCGCTTCAAAAATAAATCTTGATCTATATCCTCCAACTTATGTGGCAATCCGAACATTGGCAAACGTGAAACCAAATTGGTCAAACACCTGTAAGAAAAAATTCCAAATCACTAGCCCATGGCATATTTTGACAAGAGGATGTTCCTTATCAAGCTTCATCTTTCATCGAACATCAATCAAAACAATCGATATCAGTTGCATCTAATTTGCACGTCAACGTCACATCACATCATCCAAACATCTTTTGTTTCAAATCAAGCATCAACAATCCTAATCAATCAAATCCAATCAACCCATCATCATCTCAGGATATCATTGTGTTTCTTAACACTATCCTTGCATTGTTGTGCATCCTCAACAATGTTATCATCATTAATCTTGATCAATCAAATCCTTGCATTGTTGTGTATCCTCAACAATGTTATCATCATCATCATCAATCTATTGATCTAATCAATCAACCTTAGCTTGGTTTTTAGCAAAATCCCAAAACAGAGAACTGATATCATCACACACATCCATATCCAAATCGTCAAAATCATGCGAAAAAATCCAAAAACATCCAAAACATCAAAAAATCAAAACATATCAAAATCCAAAAACACTCAAAAAGTCAGAAAAACATCAAAAACATTAGAATCCGAACTACGTCGTCTCTGAGCTTAAACGTAGGCAAGGCTAATCTCTGATCAGCCCCCGAGACACAAAATCCAAAAACATCCAAAACATCGAAATCCAAAAACATTCAAAAAAAACATCAAAATCCAAAAACATTCAAAAAAACACAAAATCCAAAAAATATTTGAAAAATAAAAAATCAAAAACATTTGAAAAATACCAAAAATAGCCTCAAAACATTTCAAAACATCAAAAACATCAAAATATTTTGAAAAATATATCCATCCAATCTCGCTTGCACTCGCATTAATCAATCATCCATAATAAACTAATCATCACCTTCATCCTTTGGCAAAACAAACAGAAACAATCACAACAATTAGCATAGCAAGCTTCAATCGCAAAATCAAAATCAAAACAACAAATCTTTAAAACAAAATAAAAAACTCTTGATCATTCGCAACATGTCAGTCAACCTTATATCAATAGCCTATCAATCAACTTATCAAACCATCATCATCCTATACAATGCATGTCCTAGGATATATTGTTCCGACAATGGGCATCATTTTGGATATCACCTTGAATTCTTATCCTATCAAAACAAATCCCTTTGGCTAGAGATACGAAGAACATTGGCTTGTTTGCATACTTGATCTTTTCTTTTGATTTATCTTATTGTGCTCATTCCAAGGACCTCTCGATGATATCAAAACGAAGGATTTAGAGAGATAGGAATGGGGCAATAATCATTATCTTTTGTCTGTTGTGCTTGTTGGACGTTCTTGTAAAATAACTTGGTGAATACTTGCTTTGTTAGGTACGTCCTAGCAAGGTTTCGTATGTCAAGTGTGAACAAGAATACTCCTATCTGTTTGTTGAGTCAAAGTCCATCACACTAGGCACAACACCATCCTGGTTCTTTATACCTTGATGCATCATACCTATGTGTGTTATCAAACATAAGGTAAGTAGCCCTTTTAAAATCCCAATCCTTGATAAGAAAATCATCATCATTTATCATCATCATCATCATCATCATCATCTAATAAAGTCTTGTCAGATCATGGACTTGTGGGATCATCTTGTCATCACCTCATTTCCTTTTAACATCATCATCACCAATGCATCCATCATACATCCATCTTGCATCAAAAAAGCTACAAGATACCACATATCATTCATATCATACATAATAGGAAACATCGATCATTTCACATGCATTGCATTTGCATATCATCATCATAATATAGATCCGTTAGTCTAAGCATCTGCATAAATCATCCATTGCGTAATAATGGCATATCACATCATCAATCTCATCCATCTTACATCATATCATCATTTAAGTTGTTTAGGATAATATAGATTTGTTATTCTAAGCATCTTAAAAATGTCTCATTTGCATCATCATCCATAACCATCCATCTTGAACCTCTTTATCGCGAGATCAACCCTCAAATCGAATCTTTTCACTCGATCTCTTGAGGGGGCAATGTACCAATATACTTTCCACAGGGGCATCTGAAAAATTAGAAATTTTTTTGATTTTGATCGCGGCAAGTTTATTCTTTGAACCAACGCAACAAGTACATTACTTCAAAGAGGGGAAAAATGTAGACACGTCAAATTAGCATTATGCATATTCATTCATTCATTAAATAAATCAAACGCATCACATCCATTCACCAGGTAAATCAGGTTCTTATCATTTAAATAAATCAAAGGCTCACATCATCCTTTAATTAAATAAATCAAACTTTATTTAATTAAAATCCCCAAAGTCATTTCCATCCTTTTCTGATTTAAATAAATCAAATATTTAAGTCAAAAAGGTCAAACATCCTAATCATCATTAAGTTAATCTAAACCTAATTAATCTAATCTAATGCATGTCAAATCCACTAGATATCCCCACTTGCACAAATAAATCAATTTATTGATTTATTTAAATAAGCATTTTCACTCAACATGGAATATTCCCTAGAATTTGAAATAAAAAACAAGTGGACATGTACATCCAACAAGTCATTTATGAGCTCTTACATGGCTCTTACATGTCCCCTTCCAAAGGTCAAAATCAACATTCATTTCACAAATTTGAATTCAAATTTCCCCCCTCTTGGGCACATTTCCCAAATCTTGCACATGCATCAACCACTCACCACTTGACAAGTGTCTTCCTCTCATTTTTCCAATCTTAGTCCCACATCCTCCATGTTTGGCACTCTCAGCATTTGAAAATCTACAAATAGAGGCTTCATCCTCAAGCAAATCCTCCACACAACTCCAAAATCTCTTGCAAAGTCACTCTCCTTGAGAACTGATTTTTCCCATTTTATCATCTCCATCTTCATAGCAATTTCATCACTAGCTTATTTATCAAGGATTGGGAAAGGGCTATTTTCTACAATAGCACCAATCCACCATGAGATAAACATACAACATGCCTTTTATGTGCTTATTTGGTTTACTTTTTTGTCATTTATTTGCATTTGGGAAGCATTAATGTATTATTTCATGGGGATCTTAGGTTTGCTTGTTCTGAACTGATTAACCAAGCTAATGGTGATTATTGTTTGAGGAATATTGCAGATTTAGGGTCCTACACTATCTATATTACCTTTGTTGAAACCTTGTTGAATCAAGTATCTATTGAACCTTGCATACCAAGCTCTGGGAGCTTGCTTCAAGCCATATAAATCCTTTTTCAATCTGTAGACCATATCTAATTGATTTGACAACTAGAATCCCTTTGGTTGTTCCATGTAAACTTCTTCCTCCAGCTCTCCATTCAAGAAAGAATAATTCACATCCATTTAGTAAACCTTGAAGTCCTTATAAGAATCAAATGCCAAAAATATTCGGATAGCTTCCATTCTATCCATTGAAGCAAATATCTCTTGAAATTCTATACCTTCCACTTTTGAGTAACCCTTACGCACAAGCCTTGCCTTATTTCTTATCACTTCTCCATTCTCATTCAGTTTCTTTATGAAAACCCACTTATTTCAAATTATGTTTTTGTTTGTTGGTCTAGGAACCAATTCCAAAGTTTTTTTTTCTCAATTTTCATAAGTTCTTCTTCCATTTCTTTCATCCAATGTTTATCTTTACATGCCTCACTCACTATTCTAGGTTCAACTTTATAAATTAAGCAATAATTTAACTCAACTTTAGTAGCTTTGCTTCTTGTCATTACACCTTTTCTCTTGTCTCCAATGATCTGATCTTTGAAATGATTATTTTCCACATACTTAGGAGTTTTAGGAGATTTTTATAGAGCTTCTTCCTCTTTATTCTCTATTTCTTGTTCTTCAACCTTTTCTTATTCTTCTTTGCAATTAGGTTCATCTAAAACATATCCAAAAACTTTAATTGAATTGTTCAACACTTCATCAACCTTAACATTAGTGCTTTCTACAATCTTTCTCAACCTTTTATTGTGACATCTATAAGATTTGCTTCTTGTAGAGTATCCAAGGAAGATACCCTCATCACATCTTGCATCAAACTTAAATAGATTTTCTTCATCTCTCCTAATATAGCATTTGCTTCCAAATACCTTGAAATACTTAATAGTAGGAATCTTTCCATATGATAGCTCATAGGGGCTCTTAATGCTATTAGCTTTTTCTTGAACTCAGTTGAGCACATAAACAGTAGTGTGAATTGCTTCTCTCTAGTAGAATTCTAGTGGACCTGCTTCTATTATCATTGTTCTAGTAGTTTCTTAAATTGTCGCATTCTTCCTTTCAGCAACTCCATTCTGCTGAGGAGTTCTAGGGGCAGACAATTTTCTTCTTATTCTATGAACTTCACAAAACATGTTAAACTCATTGGAGGTAAACTCCCCACCTCTATCAGACCTCAAACATTTTATTTTCAAATCCATTTCATTTTCAACCATATCTTTGAATGCCTTGAATTTATCTAATGCATCAAATTTCTTTCTAAGAAAAGTAAGCCATGTCATTCTAGAGTAATCATCAATCAAAATCATAAAATACAAGTCACCTTGTAGACTCCTCACCCTTGTAGGACCAGAAAGATTTGTATGAATCAATTTCAGCGGTCTGATAGTAGATTGTTCCTTTTTTTGAAGGTGTTTCTATCATGCTTTCCAAACTAAAAATTCTTGCAAACAACATAAACTGGCTTTGTGATTCTTGGTGAGTCTCACACAGCTTGTAATACACTAATTCTCACCATGTTCTCAAATTTCATATGGCATATCCTCTAGTACCATAACCAATTGTCATTAATCTGAGACATAAATCAATGTCCATTAGCACCTCGAAGTTGATATATGTTTCCTTCAGTCCTCTTGCCAGTAGCAATCACACTTTTAGACCCTTTTCTAATTTCACATTTTTCATCCTTGAACACAAGATTATATCCCTTACTACACATCTATCCAACACTTGAGAGATTATGTCTCAAAACCTTACATAGTAGACATCATCAGTATTATTCTTGTCATCAAAACTGATTGAACTTATCCCAGAGATTTTAGCACCAGAATCAACTAAGCCTCCATCATATTTTTCAAGCTTAACAAAACTTAATTTTTTCACCGGTCATGTGATTTGAGAAGCCACTATCAACAACCTAATAGTTACTTTCTTCTTTAGCATGAAGAGCATAAACCACAGTACCTTCAACTTTCTCCAGAGCACTTTCCTTCACACATATGTTAGAGTTAGCAAGAGTAGATTCATCTTTTAACGCCAAGAACAAGAATTCATTATCATCAAAATCACCATAATCAAACTCATCATCATAATTTTTAGCATCTTCATTGACATAATATGCTCTTTTGATCACTTTTCCTTTATTTTCTTTACCTTCTCTATATTTATTTCTTTCATCTCTTTTGGGGAATTTTGAAACATAATGACCTATATCACCATAGCTAAAGCATTTGAAAGGTAATTTACCCTTGTACTTATTTGTTTCCTTCTTCATTCTTCTCACAAAGTTAGCTTCCAAATCATCAAGATCTTCCCTATCTGGTTCTTCAATATTTTTTTATGTACTAGATTTAAAGGAATTTTCTCCATTTGTGCTATTTTTCAATCCCTTTTTCCTCATCGCAAAATAATTTAGTGTACCAATCATCTAATCTCTAGAATAATTATCAAGATTTACAAATTCCTCAATAGTAGAAACTTTTTCACTATAACAATCAAGAAGAGATCTAAGAACTTTCTTTACCACTTTAGATTCTTTGACTTGTGCACCAACACCTCTCATTGCACTTACCAGCTCATCAATTTTCTGCATGTAATATTATGATTGATTCATCTTCAGACATCTGTAGGGCCTCAAATTTTTCCTTCAAGATCTAGAACTTTACTTGTTTAACTTTATCATCTCCTTCATAGATGCTTTCTAGCTTATCCCAAACTTCTTTAGTAGTCTTCAAACTCATAACTTTAACTAATTCAATTTTTGAAAGACTATTTGTAATAAGAAATATTGTCTTAGCATGTGACTCATGTGCCTTGATCTCTACACTTGTACTTTCACATTTTTGAGGTGGAACATATGCAGTCTTATATGCTTTTGCAATTTCAAATACATGTGATGCCAGATAGCCTTTCATTTGTGTGTTTCTATAATACATAATTCGGGCCATTGAATGTAGGACAATCCAAAGTAATCTTGCTCGCCATCTCATATCTACCTTAAGCGGTTAAGCTCTTCTTCCAAGGAACCTTTCTCTGATACCAATTGTTGAACAAGACAACTAAGAGGGGGTGTGAATCAGTTGTAGCAACTTTAACCTTTAAAACTCTCAATAGAAGTTAGATCTACAAGCATTCACAAAAAATTTACTCTACTAATGTGTTTAATTATTAAATATAGAAACATAAACTGAATATAGTAAAATCATGCACATAAGAACACCAAATTTACATGGAAAACCTAATGAGGGAAAAACCACAGTGAGGATTAGCTCACAATATAAAGAATTCTAAAACTAAATACAGAGGCTCACTACCAGAATAGGACACATTGTCGAATGAGGGCTCAATACCATAGAATTAAAAAGAAGATAGAAGAGAATTGTTACATATAGAACACTATCTCAATGCATCAAGAATGTTTGCCACAATTTTCTCGCACTCTTGCAGATATGCTTGAAAAATGGAGTACATCTTCAGCTCACTACCTTCAAGAACTCAACACTTTGAATTGCACTAATATTCTCAAACTCGCATCACACCTTTATCACATATCTATCTTGTCTTTCACAAACATCTCAACTCATACTTATACCTTCTTCAACCTTGAAATCCTTCCAAGGTTGGCCATACATGTATTTTTTATTTACAATTTTAAATTAGGTTGGCACCAAGACATTCCACGTTGGAAGAGAATGAGGCTGACCGATACAAATTCTTAATTAGGACCTAAATGAGTCCCAACATGCCTCAACACACATCCATAAGCTTCATTAGCAGTGTTTAGCACAAGGTCTTCCAACACCCATGCAAACACATAAAACAATCAAGTACACACATCCTTAACTTAGTCCAATATTTCTACACAACATACTTGAACATGATCTAGAGAATGCAATGAACACTTGTAAGTCCATCTAGAACCTTCGCAACAAATTTCACCTAAATAATATGATCATCTTGTACATTTGAACTTATTGTAATACATTATAACTCTAAAACCAAATATTAGCAACACCAAATCTAAATTCCTCTTGAACCAAGTAAGAGATCAACCTCACTAACTTATTCTCAAAACAGTGTCCTAAAAGCATGATGTAGAGAAATACAGAGCAAACACAATTGTCCCAAACCATAGCCAAAATAGAAAATTGTCCATTTCACACACTGGTGAAAATATCTCGCACTATACAACTATCCAGAAGCCCAAATTCTGGATATAGCAACTACCAACACCCATGAACAATACCTTAGATTTGCACAAGCATATAATCAACATAGAAGAAACATAGAGCACATCTTGAAGCATACACTGAATACCTGCAAGACACTTTTTTCTCTATTTATCAAATTTTCTCAAAATCTCATAGAGACCAAGTAGTAGAGACATCATTTCAGCACATTACTTCACTCTAACACACTTCCATACATAGCAACTCCATGTACACTCATGGCACTTCTTCAACATCTCAACTATACATCCACAAATAGCAAACCTTCTCTATTACAATTTTCTCAATATCCTTGACATATGTGGTCAATAAACAACTTCCTCTACACATAGTTGACATCAATTACAACATTTTCTACTTTCAAAATAGATGTCCCCACATTGTGTTATTTGTCCATTGTCCATAACTTTGTCCTCTCGGGGGTAGAATCTATAAGTCTTGATCATTTCACTTTTGTAATTTATATTCTACAATTCTTTATTAGATTCTGTTAATTTGTAATTTTGTCCATTCTAGCCTAGCCTAGCTATTCATTCCCTATACACTCTTCTTTGTCCTAGAGACTCAGGAGTAGTGAATCCCCTCTTTTACATTTTGGTGAACCTAACATGAACCAAATCATGTCAGATATTTTTCTTCAAAACTTCAATGCTTTTCATAATGCATTCTCTAAAGAAGATTTAGATATGTTAGATGTGAAGGACGTTCCCAAAATTGTTGTAATTTATGAGGACCCCATGGATTTGGTCTACGCATTAAGCCCTTATCCTCATGGTTTGCGCAAGTTTTTTTCTTTGAAAACCATGTGTTGTTCTAATTTCACATTGGCTTGCCCTTCCGATCTCATGTTCCATAAGTCATCACTTGAGCCATCATGTGCCTTTGGCCACTGGCCCCTTTGGTTTAGAGTGTCAGTCACCCAGTTGGGCATCGACTTTAATTGTTTTCTAAAGTTAGGTTTTAAATTTTTCCCTAAATTGACTTAAGCTTAAGTCATTCATCCATGAGGGTCAAATCACCATCGTCCTAACAATGGCCCCTTATTTAATGCTAACCTTGGTGTGTGTGCAGGTTTAGAAATTCATGACCCTGGGAAAGGATTCTGGCCGTACCCTGCCAAATCATGAATGATAAATGTCGGCTTGTTATGCAGTGTGATGATAGCGATATGAAGACATGTGTCTTCATACGGACATGGGGCCCAGTCTCCACTATCTAGCTCACTGCCCGTGGTTCTGAACTAATGACAAAGATTAAGTGTTCTAAACAATCTCCACCATTCCCCCTAGCTTGCAAGGAAAAATTAAATGCTCTTTAAAGCCTACGAGATTATCGAAATCTTGACACATGGATTAATCCACCAAGTTTGTGAGATGAATGAAGCTTTCCAATGGATGATTTTCCATCTGATATGGATTAACGCTATTGGATGAGACAAATGAATGAAGCACTATTGAAATTCAAACCAGTCAGCCCAGTGTAAGCCATTTGATCTACCATCTCATGAAAAGAACAACGACTGACATTCAAAATTGATAAACATGCATGTGATATTTGTTTCATTCTACAACCAACAGGCATTAATGATTTTCTCTTTGCAAGTGCGATCAAATTAATCTTCATGCATGTGGAGACTTAATTGTTGGAAATCATGAAGTATGATATGTAGATTTCCATGCACTTGGGAAATAAACAATGACAATACACATGCCAACCAATTTCCTAGTTTGCACGTGTATTTTCATTAAGCATTGATGATTGCTATCATTACATCATTCAATAAATATAGGTTGAGAGTTGTTATTTTCGCCATCGAAATTAGCCATTGAGTTATTTGAGTTTGTACAGAAAGTAAAGGTTACAAGTGCAGATTCTTCAAGTTGCATAATGAATAAGTCTGGCACTTCATTTGTTCTAGTGCAGAGGTCTCCTCGACTCAATTTGTAGAAGTCTCATGGCAAAGACTTAGAGCATATGCAAGGCACTCATAAGGATATCCATGGTGCAGAGTCTACACCTATTGTTACCTAGGTGTAGTCACTATTTGAAGGGCCAAGTTGCAAGCTTGGAGGTAATGGGAGCAAAAGAAAAAGAATCTTTTGGGACTTCCAGCATAAGTCAAAGGAAAATTCAATATGGTTGTGGTTCTTTTAGATTGCAGAACTCTCCCATTGATGTCACGAAATGCTCATCTAAAATTGAAACTGAGACAAACTCTAGCTATTGCCAGTATCTCACAACTCTGGGTCAGGCTCCATCCCCTGGAGCGGAGGTATGGTCTATCCCACCTTTAGCTTTCAAGCTCCTAGTGGGCGAGATGGTGTTGTGCTAAAATAAGACAAAGATGAAGAGGGAGTTGAGGTTTCTTCTCCATCTCTCGTGACAATGCGAAGTGGGCACGTGTACCGTGGATTGTGTGCTAGTTGTAATAAATCTTCTAGTTGCTGAAAAGGTGGTTTGTGGAATGGAAAATTTTGTGTTGTTTGAGAATTTCTATGGTGGTTTATTTTTCTTTCCATGTGTGGTTGGTATTTTGAGGTGCCTAATTTGACTGTGTGCTCTCGTGGCAATATAAATGTCAAGTTTGTCGCTTACCTAGTGACTAAGGGAATTTTTGGTGACACTTTACTCTTTCCTTTTTTATGGCTATTGCAATCGTGGTTTCCCTCTTTCAATGTGTTACAACAAAATCAGTATGTGGGGAATTTTGAAATGTAAATGAAATTTGAAGTGAAATGAAATTTTGTAATGTGGTATGCATTTTGAGCCGGAAGCTTGTCTGCTCCCTTATCGTATAAAAGGGAATTCAGGGCTCGTTTGCAAGGGGTTCTAATCTTTTGAGTCTATAAGTTCAGTATATGCAACTGGGTCGAAATTAGAATAATACCAATAAATAGGATAATAGAATTGTCTTGGTCTTTCAACTATGCATATGTAAATCTTAAATGGTTTTATTGGAATTACTGATATCGAAAAAAATTTCATGCATAATGCATATACTCTTCTTTGTAAATCATCTTGCAAGTTTTGAATACAATATCAAATATATTTTTTTCATCTTCAAATGCTTCATTTGAATGCATGTCTTTATTTCTGCTTTGGTTCAAAGAATCGATTAAATGCTTAAATGAGGTCATGAATTTGTGAGGATTTATAGTGGATTTGGTAAGAAGTGATGTGTTATGAATAGTGAGTTTTCATAATGCAAGGCCTTATGAAAATAGTATAGAATTATCAAATTTAAAGAATTTATATATAACTTGTTGTAAGATGCATGACTCCATTTCCCAATTGATGCAAACACTAGTCTATTTGTCATGGTATTTGTCATTTGAATGATAGTAATAATATTTCAGGTCATGGAATCAAGGTTAGAATACAAATTTCTTAAAATTTATTTACTATGAGGCATGTACGTGAGATATTCTCTTGTTTCTGGTAAATTGATGGTTATTTGCTTGAAGATTAGCCAACCTTTAAGTGAATTATATTATTTACCCTACAAAGGAACTGATCTGTGATTTTCTATGTCATTTGTTGAGATAGTCAAATGACATGCTAGAAGGAACACCCTCTTAGGTCCCACTAAGGCTAAAGTGTAGAATATTTTAGTCTTCGACTGAATCTTGTCAGTTGGCCATTCATTTTAAGAGTCTTGAACATAAGAGTTGTCTACTCTTTTGAGATTCCTAAGGTGTACTAGGAAAAACACCAACAAAATGGTGACTCTGTTGGGGATATTCTTATTTTTCAAATGCAAATATAAAATGTGGAGTCAAATGGTGAAGTAAATCTGAACATCTTGTTCGAAAAGTGACAAATTCTTGAACCTGGTAGACAATTTAAGTGCAGCAAAGATTGAAGGATCCAAACATGAATTTGTTGTGGAAGATATCCTGGAATGTGTATTATTTTTAAAGAAACTTCATCTCAATTGAAGTTCAATCCTCTGAAAGGAGGTGGTGACTCTAACTCAAAGAACTTGATAAAGCGTACATCAATTGGTTGGATTTGCAATTTTAAAGATAAAGGAAAGTTAGCCACTACAAATTACTAGGTACTTTCGTAGAATTTGAAGAAGTTTGAGCATGTTATGGATAAATTAGGGTAAATTTCCCATGCTCGAGATGTAAATGACTCCCTAATAGGTGAATTAGCACTATATGAGGGAATATTAATAATGTTCTAGAATTATTTTTTGTATAAGTTGAAATTTATGCATTATGATAAAAGAAGTGTGTTCAATTATTAGATCTTAAGAAGCATTTATAAGGAATACACATGCTAGAGGCTTAGGATCATATTTGTAAAAGGAGTTGATGTAATACTGTAAAATTTCATAATATATTCTAAATTCCTTTTTTAGAATTAAGGATTAGTTGTCAATTTATGCCATCTGGTATAAATATGGACAAAAGCACGCAAGATGAATAGTCCTCCCACCAAGGAAGTTTCAGTATCGATAGGTACAGGGCCGTAAACTTTGAAAATATTTGTGGTTATCCAAATATTGTACTACCTAAGGTTAGGGGAAAAATACCAAAGTTAAGTGGTGAAAAGTCATAATCAGCAAATAAGCATGTGCAAGAATTTCTTGATGTGATGGGTAATTACAAGATAGATTTTGAAGATGTGTTCATGAAGCTATTTGTTCAATCCCTAAAAGGAGATGCAAGAGACTGGTTCTCTTTCTTGCCAGTGTCCTCTGTACATTGTTGGAATGAACTTAAAGTAGTTTTCATGGAATAGTTTGGTGAAAGGATAAATCCAAGTGTTGCAAGGAAGAAGTTCATGGAGATTTCTAGGGATAAAGAAGAGTTGATCCCCATTTTCAACCTCAGATTTGCAAAGGTCATAAGGGAAATCCTTGAACACATGAGACCAAATTATGTTGAATGTTTGGTTGTATATTTGGGAGCATTTGATAGTAATATGAGCTTCTTGTTAAGGGATAAAGAGTCTACTACCTTACGACAAACTTACAAAGAGGCTATGAATATTGAGAACAATTTGAAATACTCAATCATGAGGGGACCTGTGATAGCTAGCATGGGTAGCTCTAATAGAATTTAGACTATCGAGCTAAACAAATCAAGAAGTAAAAGGGTTTTTCAAGAAAAGGAGCCCATAGATATTACATCTGCATCGCTTCCCCAAGATGTAGAACATGAGCAAGAATCAACCTCATATCAACCAGGATTGGGAAGGGATTACTTAATTTTCTCTATTAGAAAGGTGTATGAGATGAAAAGATGTGTAACTGAGTCACCATATGACTTGTTTTCAATATTCTTGGATGTTCTAATGGAGATACCCAAGATTTTTAGGCCTAATTATTTAATGTGCATTAATTTATTTTACAAATCAGGATCAAGCCAATGGTTTGAGAATCAGAAGCCTCACAGTCTTGATCAAGTAGTAGATTGGATAAGCATTGTGGAATACATTAAGCATAGTTATATGCCACTAGTTTTTTTCCATAATGTGGGAAATAATTACCACAATGAGGAGAATCAAAGGCTAAGACTGAAAAATCAAGGAGAAGTATCATATTCTAAACAACTGACTACTGAATGTTGTCATTTCACAAGCAACTTAGAAGTAGATTCATGTAGTAGTGATGAGGATGAAGAGACAAAGTGTGAGGACAACAAAATAATACCTAATTATCTTCCTTGGGATGTCATAGGATATGAGAAAAGACAAGAGATACATGGTGAAACTTCACAAATTGATTTAGCCAGGACTAATGATGCACCAGTCAGTGATGGGAATACACTTGGTCTCAATTATATGACGTGAATGAGGAATTAGAGAGATTAGATTGAGCTTGGTCCATCTCTATTGAATATGATTCTTCTTATGAAATGGAGATGGAATCCCTTACTTCTAGTGGGGGGTATATTAATAGCCTTGAGGGGGTGTGTTTCCTAGGCAGTGAGCAATTCTCTTCATGTAAAGAATTCTCTAAATGTTGATCAATTTTTATGATTGAAAATGAAGAGGATATTGAAAGTGTTTCTGTCTATTCTTCAAGTGAGTACACCGATTTTGAATGCACTGATGATTAGAATTATTAGGATCCTAACACTGAGAAAGATGAGGTACATGTGACTATCATGAAGGTATGGAAAAATCCTTTATTTAATGAACTTCCATTGGAAAATGAGGTCATAAATGATGATTCCTATTGGTGTAGAAGCAATCCTCTTTTTGAAGATAATCCTAATGAGTATTTAGCAAGTACTACTAGTGCATGTGTTGTGGATGGTACAAATAAGAGCCAAGCTGATGCTGTGGTAGGCGAATTTTCTTTTGAAGATGTCAACCCTAACCTAACAGTTTCCCAATTAAATGGTAGATGTGACAACACAAGCACTAGTGAATTGGTTTACCAACATGTGATTGAGAAAATTGTACATAGCAAGCATCAAGAGAATGACTTAGAATTGTTGACATCTAAATTTGACAATGGATAACATGATAAAGAAGTTGAGGAGTGTGATGGAATCTTTGAATGTAGTATTGCAATCAAAGGGGATGTAGGTGATTATGTTGATTTCCCAATGGTAACTAGCCATGCGCTTGAAAAGATGGTTGAAATTTCAAACACTCATGTTCCACATGATGGTATTCATCTTGACATTAAAGGAAATTCACTCTTGAGTGACCAAAAGGTGATTCAGGTTGAATGCATGGATACTCAAGCAACATCATTTTATATTGAGGAGATGGAATTATTTGACGATTCTATAGAGTATGTTAATATTATAGGATTATTTGATCCATGAGAAGAGAAATTCAAAGGTGTGGACAACCAGAGGAATGATGTTGGTCAATATGAAGCTGCATTAGAATTTTTTGTAGATGTTCCCTACCTTATGGATCTTAATATAGAACTTCTTTCATCCCATCAGGACAACACTTGTGACAAGTAGGTTGAAGGTATGCATGATTCTGTGTTTCTTCTCCCTAATCTTGTAAAAGATTGGCTAAGTATGAGCCAAAGTGTTTATGAAGTTTTCAAATTTGATGAATAATGTGATGTGATCCTACACTTCATGACTGTATGGAATATGAGGGTTTTTTTTTCTCATTTCAATTTGATGAGCCTATGGTGGGGAAGGTTGATGAATGAGGAAGCATTGCATTAATAAATGGCATCAATCATGATCATGTTAACTGTCAAGAATTGCACAATATCCATGTAGACCCACTGCCAGCAAAATAGGACAAAGTCTTTGACAAAGGAAAGAATTGCTCCTAAATTTTGGGGGCCAGGGGCCTCCAATTTATGGATTGAAGCCAAGTTTTTAAAAGTGGCTTCTCATTAAAATTAATTGCAATGTATATTCTATGAATAGTACACATAGGTTGGTCTGGTGTGTTTGATTTTTGTTGTGTCTACTTGCCTTGTCTGGGAGAGCTCCAAGGTTTTTGGTCTTCTACCCTAGTCTGCCTCAACCTAAGATCTAGATTCTCACTATACCCACTGGGGGGTATACGTCCCCAAGCATGAGCCACTAATGGAGCTTCCCAAAATTCTTATAATTTCTAAGGACCCCATGGATTTGGTTTGCACATTAAACCCTTATCCTCATGGTTTCGGCAAGGTTTTGTCTTTGAAAACTCTCAATCGTTCTAATTTCACATTGACTTTCCTTGTCGGTATCCTATTCTATAAGTAATCACTTGAGCCATAATGTGTGTTTGGCCACCAACCCCTTTGATTTAGAGTGTTGATCACCCAGTTGGGCATCGACTTTAATTGTTTCCTAAAGTCAAGTTTTAAATTTTCCCCAAATGACTTAAGCTTAAGTCATTCATCCGTGAGGGTCAAATCACCATTGGCCTAGCAATGGCCCCTTATTTAATGTAACCTTGTCGCGTGTGCAGGTTTAGAGATTCATGACCATGGGAAAGGATCCTGGTTGTACCCCACCAGATGGTGAATGCTAAATGTCAGCTAGTTATGCAGTGCGAGGATAGTGAGATCAAGATGCATGTCCTAATATGGACATGGGGCTTGGTCTCCACTTTCTGGCTCACTACTCATGGTTCTAAACCAATGGCAAAGATTAACTGTTGGGAGCAATCTATGTCATTCCCGTTAGCTCGCAAGGAAAAAGTGAATGCTCATTAAAGGCTACAAAATCTCAACACATGGATTAATCCACCAAATTCGTGAGACGAATAAAACACTATTGGAATTCAAACCCAGTCAGCCTAGTGTGAGTTGTCTGATCTACCATCTCACCAAAAGATTAATGGTTGACATTCAAAATTGATAAATAGGCACATGATAGTTGTTTCATTCTACAACTAGTGGGAATTAATGATTTTCTCTTTGAAAGTGCAATCAAATTGATCTTCATGCATGTAGAGACTTAATTGCTAGCAATCATGAAGTATGATATGCAGATTTTCATGCAGTTGGGAAATAAATGGTGACAATACACATGCCAACGAATTTCCCAGTTTGTGCATGTTTTTTCATTAAGAATTGATGATTACTATCATTACATTATCCAATAAATATAGGTTGAGCTTTGCTATTTTCACCATCACAATTAGCCATCTATTTATTTGAGTTTGTGCAAAAAGTAAAGGATACAAGTGCAGATTCTTCAAGTTGTAAGATGAATAAGTTTGGCACTTCATTTGTTCCAATGCGGAGGTCTCCTCGACTCAATTTGTAGAGGTCTCATGGTGAAAACTCAAAGCATATGTAGGGCTTTCATAAGGATATCCATGGTGTAGAGTCTACACCTATTGTTACCAGGTGTAGTCACCATCTGAAGGGCCAAGTCGCAAGCTCAGAGGTAATGGGAGAAAAAGAAAAAGAATCTATTGGGGCTTCCAACAGAAGTCAGAGGAAAATTTGATATGGTCATGATTCTTTCAAACAGCAGAACTCTCCCATTGATGTCACAGATAGATCGTCTGAAACTGAAACCGAGATGGACTCTGGCTATCGCCAGTATCTGGCAACTCTGGGTCGGGTTCCATCCCCTGGAGCGAAGGTATGGTTTTTCCCTTCTTTAGTTGTCAAGACTTCTAGTGGTCGAGATGGTGTTGTGTTAAAACAAGACAAAGATGAAGAGGGAGTTGAGGTTTCTTCTCCATCTCTCGCAACAACGCAAAGTGGGCACGTGTATAATGGATTATGTGCTAGTGATAATAAGTCTTCTAGTTGCTAAAAATTTGGTTTGTGGAATGGAAAATTTTGTGTTGTTTAAGAATTTTTGTGGTGATTATTTTTTCTCTACGTGCGTGGCTGGTATTCTGAGGTTCCTAATGCTGACTGTGTGCTCTCATGGTAATATAAACATCAGATTTTTTGATTACCTAGCGACTGAGGAAAGTTTTGGCAGCACTTTACTCTTCCTTTTTTAATGGCTATTGCAATCATGGTTTCCCCATTTCAATGTGTTACAAAAAAATTAGTATGTGGGGAATTTCGAAATGAAAATGAAATTTGAAGTGAAATGAAATTTTATAATGTGGTATGCATTTCAAGCCAGAAGCTTGTTTGCTCCCTTGTCCTATAAAAGGGAATTTAGGGCTCATTTGCAAGGGGTTTTAATATTTTGAGTCTATAAGTTCAATATATGCAACTGTGTAGAAATTATAATAATACCAGTAAATAGGATAGTAGAATTATCTTGGTCTTTGAACTATGCATATCTAAATCTTAAACGGTTTTATAGAAATTATTGATATCAAAAAAAAAATCATGCATAATGCATATACTCTTCTCTGTAAATCATCTTGCAAGTTTTGAATACAATATCAAGTATATTTTTTTCATCTTCACATGCTTCATTTGAATGCATGTATTTATTTCTACTTTGGTTCAAAGAATCGATTACATGCTTAAATGAGGTCATGAATTTGTGAGGATTTATAGAGGATTTGGTAAGAAGTGATGTGTTATGAATATTGAGTTTTCATAATGCAAGGCCTTATGAAAATAGTCCAAAATTATTAGATTTAAATAATTTCTATATAACTAGTTGTAAGATGCATGACTCCATTGCCCAATTGATGAAGAAACTAGTCTATTTGTCATGGTATTTGTAATTTGAATTATAGTAATAATATATTAGGTCATGGAATCAGGGTTAGAATACAAATTTCTTAAAATTTATTTACTATGAGGTATGTGTGTGAGATATTCTCTTGTTCCTAGTAAATTGATGATTATTTGCTTGAATATTAGCCAACCTTTAAGTGAATTATATTATTTACCTTACAAAGGAACTGATCTATGATTTTCTATTTCATTCATTGAGATAGTCAAATGAAGTGCTAGAAGGAACACCCTCCTAGGTCCCATAGAGCCTAAAGTGTAGAATATTTTAGTCTTTGACTAAATCTTGTGAGTTGGCAATTCATTTTAAGAGTCTTGAACATAAGCATTGGCTACTCTTTAGAGATTCCTAAGGTGTACTAGGAAAAACTCCAACAAGATGATGCCCTAGATGATTTCCTAGAGTCATCCCCTTCTATCTACAGTTCTATAGACAAAATTTCTTCAGATCACAACCATATTCTTCTTCACAAGTTGAAGACTCTGTGAATGTAGTTGTAGTATTTACAACACCTCAAAGGACTAAGAAACCTATCATTTACATGACTTTGGCTAGCCCATCTACTAAGAGAATTAATTCTATTCATGGGGTTCTTGTCACTATTGACACACCAAAACTTTACACAAAATTCTTGTAATAAAAGCCTTCCTCCTATAAAGTGGTAGCTCATGCAATATGCAAAATGTTCATTGATCTAAATTTCCTAATTTTTTACTATGCAAGTAAATAAAACTATGTAACAAGCCATTGCAATAAAAAAAAATCCTTTGTTTATTGAAAATATATGAACAAGATGCAATAACTTTACAATAAGGATTTTCATTCCTTTACAATACTTCACAAGTACAATATTCCAAGAAAGTACAAAACTACATACATATCTCCAACGAGCTTCATGACATAAGATATAGATGGTCCAGGAATCTGCCTTTCAAAACCTTGGTCCTTTGTCGCTTGTAGAGGAGGAGAAGCATCACTCAAGCACTTTTTCTCCAACCACAAACTCATATGTGATCCCCTGCACATCTATCAATGATTGATATCCCTACCCTTCAATGAAGGTATTGGTTGGGTACCTTGTACGACATACCATTCTAAACTTAGTGTGATTCCCTACATGACTAGGATTTATAACCTATGCTAGGTACCCTTCATGCATTTAAGTAGACATGGTGAACTAATAGTGGAGTCTTGGCTATCTCACTATCTATAGAGGAGGTTCGGATATTCTCATTACTTTAGAAAAATTATTCCCACTTAGTACTTCGAGTGAAGGTCTACCATTCACTTACACTTTAGCAAGCTCATTTTGACTTGATGCCATTCTATCTATGCCTAGGTAATCCCTCTCCATGGGAAAGCTACTCCCTAGGATAACCTATCTCTTTAACACAACCTAAGGTAACACAACTCAAAAATCAAAGTACAAGTTCCCTCCCTTCATTGGATAGCATTCCTAGGAGTAACCTACTAGCCACCTCACATAAATAACTATCTATTTTGAGCATACCCTAAGCTTGTATATGTTTAATCATAACTAGTATAATAACAATACCTATGATAAACATACCCTTTTTCCAGTGACTACATGTCTAGTATATTAATAATAATCTATTCAAATAGTCTCTCCTAAAATGGAGTTCTTACAAACAAAGTACAAACAAGTAAATAGATTATGCTTTTATTTCAATGTAAACTTTACTTTTCTCTACATGTAAGTATCAACAAGACTAGATCAATCAATCAAGATGTAGCATTTCCAAATATAGAATAATCAAAAGAAGAATATTCCCATGCTTGTTTTATAGCTTCCCAATTTGACTACCTGTTGTCACAGCACCTTTAGAATAGTAACTCTCTCCAACAAAGTCTCACAAATCCTTATCTCTAAAGTTGGAAATTGCTTCTTCTCAAAAGATAACTAAAACTCTCTTAATTCTCAAGACTCTTCCTTACTGTTTGGTTAAAATATTTCAAATAGAAAAGCACACTAAAATTAAGATTGTTGCACAAGAAATAACACATAAAATAGAGATAATGAGGTGTCCCTAACAATGAACTCTTGCTGCTATTTATACAACAAGCAAGTAACTGCACTGCCTACAGTTTAGGCATTATATTGATAGTAGCAAGCATGTGTATCAACACCACTAACACAGCTTTGAAAGGTGGTGAATAAGTAAAGACTCGACTTGAATACTAATAGATCGACCCTCTTTCTAAAAAAAATTGGAGAATAAATCAACTCACCATGTGATAGAATTCGACTATCAACAATAACCAGACTCCTATGATAAATAGAATACAAAGGTGACATGATTTTACTCTCAAGAGAGAGTCAATAGCAAAAACATGCCACCCAATAATAGCATTGACTTTTTCTATGTTGAGTATCGACTCATATACTCAATTTTATTAGACAAATTCATTGATTGATCAAAGTATTTAATAGTTGTTTAACTGTTACAAAAAATTGTGGTGATGTTTGTTGACCAAGTCCATGATTCATAAAGGCATCAACCTTTTCCATTATCAACTTTAATGTTTATACAACTTAAAAAATTATACTCTCTCTTTGGTATGATAGCAAGAGCATAAATAATGGCTCATGAATATAGTTGTATTCTTCTCAAGGTTTCAGCCATTAAGTTGTCCATGACTATTGACTTCAAACCAAATATATTTAACACTATAATCGGTTGATAATCATTTTTTGAAATAGTCAATCTCAATGTAAATGATGTTTAAATATAAATACAATATATACATGTATATATACATGTGTATATATATACATGTATATATATATATATATATATATATTTATATATATGTATATATATATATATACGTATATATATATATATATATAATCAAATATATTCATATATATAATTGAATATATTTGATTATATATATAATATATATATATATAAATATATTTGATTATATATATACGTAAATATATATATATATATATATATATATTTATATACATCCTAAGACAATAAAGGATGTATATATAATCGATATACAAAAGAATACATCAACATAGCAATCACATTGTTTATATTAATATATCGGTTTTTTGTACATTTGTATATGAATTATATATATGCATCTATGTATGTGTATGTATACATGTATCGATACATTAGCATGGGCATATCTATTTTCTTCAATACGCGTGTATGGATACACATATTCATATGGATGTATATATACATCATATATATGTATATATAAATATACGCATTCGATCCACTCACCAAACTCATACACAATTACCATGGTGTTTGATAAGATCGATATGTCTATTCATATACATATGCATTCCATGGGTCCCATCAAATAGTTCCATGCACATAAGCAACTAGTGCATGAGTGTGTATAGGTACATCTACCTATGTACCCTCACATATGTGTTCCTTGGTGTGTATAGTCTATCATCATCATGCATGTGTGTATGCATACACATACCTCATATATTAATTTATCAATACAAACATGGTAACAAGAAGGAAATCATAAGCTCAAATAGATAATCATCATCCAATAATGCACACAATAGTAAACTAGACTTTTACTAAAGTAGACATAACAACTAAGGATGGCTTACCAACTTCCCACTTAATAACTTGACTCAATTATTCTACTATGGTGTGTGTAAGCTCAAATAGGTTACGTTACTAGTTACTTGACCAAGACCTTCTCCTGAGTGATACTTCCCCTCTGCTTGGAGGGATTGAAAATGTACCTGCAAACACTAAAACATGTACATGACAGTTAGCTATTCACAAAATATGTAATATACACATTACATCTCCAAAGTTAGAATATCAACACAATATTCATCAAATCACATCAATGTATTCCTTCATATAACATTAAATGAGATGAAATTCATTCATAAAGTAGTGATAACAAAGTGCACACATAATTTATTCATCCACTGAATTCACATTTTACCCTACTTAGTAATAGTAAATAGTAATTACACAATTGGGGTGTAACATACTCCCCCCTTGTGAATCATCATCCCCAATGATTTTATGTAGCAACATAAAACAAACAATCAACGTATTTTTCAAGCATTTTCATAAGCTTCTAAAATAGGAGGAAACTTTTGTTGAATCTCAACATAATCTTTCCAAGTGGCTAAGTCTTTTGCATACTAATCCCTCTGGACTTTGCACTGTAAAACCTCCCTATTATGCAAGCAAATCTTATGTGTTCTGAGAACCTTGATGGGCTTGAGTGTTACCACTATGGGGTCCTATACCTATAAAGCAATCCAATCAATCACATGATTATCACCAGGTACATACCTCTTAAGGTAAGACACATGGAAAACATTATGCATTCTGGCAAGAGTTGGTGGCAATGTTATTCGATAGGCTACCAAATTCACTTCCTCAAGAATCTCAAATGGTCCACCATAACACAGGTCTAACTTGGAGGACTTTCCAAATTTAATGGAGATTTTGTGAGGATTTACTCTCAACAACACTTTTTGACCTACAACAAAATTTTGAGGCACTCTCTTAAGTAGCATCGACATAAATTTTCTAATGATTGTTAGCTTTAGCCAACCTTTGCTTCATAATATTAACTTTCTCATCCATCTTAGCCAACATCTCTGGCCCAAGAGTCACTCTATCCTCAATTCTATCCCAACTTATAGGAGTTGGACACTTTCGACCATACAATGCTTTGAAAGAAGCCATCTTTATCGCAGAATGATAAGAATTTTTATAAGAAAAATCAACTAAGGGTAAGTAGTCTTCCCACTTGTACTATTGATCCATGCAATACATTCTTAGTAGGTCTTCCAATACTTGATTCACCCTTTCCATTTTTTCATTTTTTTCTGGATGATATGCTGAGCTAATACTCAACTGATTCCCTAGTGCAGAAAACAAGGTTTTCCAAAACCTAAAACTGACTCATGCATCCCTATCTGAGATAATATTCTTTGGAATTCCATGCAACCTAAATACTTCTTTCACAAACTTCCTAGCTATGATAGGTTCTCCATTGGTTAGATTCCTAGGTATAAAATATACAAAATTGGTAAGCTTATCTACTACCATGAGAATGGCATTGTGCTTATTTATTAACATAGGCAATCCTTGCAAAAAGTCCATACTTATGACTTGCCACTTCCTCTCTGGTATGTCATGGATATAATGAGCCTGCAGGATGATGATGCTCTGCTTTTTCCCTTTGGCATTCTAGAAACCTAGCCACAAAATTTGTAGCATCTCCTTTCATCTCTTTCTAAACATATAATGGCTTCACATCTATCATCATTTTGGTCACTCCAGGGTGTCCAGAGTACGGTGCTTCATGTACTTCTTTCCATACTATATTTTGTAACTCCACTACATCAAGAACATACATCCTACCCTTATATCTAAGTAATCCATTAGGTTCAAAATGAAATCCATCATACCTAGAATCTTGTGGATTATTAGCAAGTGCATTCTTGACTTGAAATTAGTACTCATCCTCTTTGCACTTTTGCAACACTTGCTCCTTAAAGTTGATTTGAATCATTACTATTGAATCAATATGATGTATTTGACTCAAGCCATTAGCAACCATATTCCCTTTTATATAACTAATATTGAAATCATAGTCATCTATTAACTCCAACCATCTTCTTTGCCTAGCATTTAGATTAGGTTGAGTGAAAGGTACTTTAACCCATTATGGTAAATTTTCAATTCAAAGGGTTTCCCTAACAAGTAGTGTCTCCACATCTGTAATTTGTGAACCACAACAGCTAACTCTAAATCATGCAATGCATAATTTTTCTCATAGTGTTTCAACTTTCTAGACTCATAAGCAATCACTTGCCCATATTGCATTAACACACCCTCTAAACCTTCCCCACATTCATCTATGATAACCACAAAGTTACCCTCAGGATTTGGTACTTTCAAGATCAATGCAGTGGTTAACTTCTCTTTAAGTAGATCAAAGGCTTCTTGGAAATTCTTAGTCCACTCAAATTTCTTTCCTTTTCTCTACAAAGAAATAATTGGAAAAGAAAACTTAGAGAAGTTCACAACAAACTTTCTATAGTACCCATCTAGACCCATAAAACTTCTAGCCTTAGACACATTCTTGGTTATAGGCCACTCAAGTACTACCTTGATCTTAGCAATATCTACATAAATTCCATCCATTGATATTGCATGCTCTAGATAATGTACTCTCCTTTGGAAGAAAGTACACTTAGATAGTTTACCATACAACTTGTGCTCTCATAAATGTTGCAGAATTATCTCCAAATGTCTACAATAATCTTCCTCATCCTTAGAATAAATCAGGATGTTGTCTAGAAAAACCAAGATAAATTTATTGAGGCAGTCTCTAAACACACTATTCATTAAATTCATGAATGTGGTAGGTGCATTTGTCAACCCAAAAGGTAAAACTATGAATTCATAGTGTCCATATCTGGTTTTGAATGCAATCTTAAATATATCTTTATCTCTAATTCTTAACTAGTGATATTCAGATCTCAAATCTATCTTTGAGAATATGGTAGCTCCTCTCATTTGATCAAAAATATCATGAATGTGTGGAAACAGATAGTTATTCTTCACCGTGGCTTTGTTAAGAATATGATAGTCGATGCACAAACACAAAGTACCATCCTTTTTCACAAAAAATGACTAGCGCTCCCCAAGGTGAAACACTTGGTCTTATCAACCCTTTTGAAAATAGTTCATCCAACTATGCCTTAAGGTCCATTAGCTTGGTTGTTGTCATCCTGTAGGGCACCTTGGAAATAGGTTCAAACCCTAGAATTATATCTATAGAGAAATCAAATATCCTCTTTGATGGTAATCTAGGTAACTCATCTAGAAACACATCTGAAATTTTTCTCAATATAGGATATCTTTCCATGTCCAGTATTCCAATGTCATCTATCTCACTATCTTCCATCTCTTGGAAACTCTAGGGATCCAAGTTATCAATACTTTCTTCAAGTTCTTCAAGCTTAATAGTAAATATTTTACACCCTTTCTTATCAACCCTCACTAGTTGCATTGTTGAGATTTGATGAATCTTCACCTCTCTAGGTATCCCTTGGAATTTTACTAGGTTACCAAGATCATCTAGGCATTCAATAGTTTTCTCATGGAAATCTACCCTAGCCCTATGTCCCCAAAACCAATTCATACCTAAGTTAACATCATAGGATCATAAAAGTGCAACATAAAGGTTTACTTCATTAGAGAAACAAGGTAGCTCTATCCTAGCCTCAAACAAACATTGTTCCACCTTTCCTCTTGTTTGGTTTGCATACTCTACATCCCAAGATGTTGTCATGTGTCTAGCCTTTCTAGATAATTGTTTAACTACTCTAGGTAAAATGAAATTCTTAGTTGCACCTATATCAATAAGAACTGAAATGGGTAAACCAAAAAAAATACATGGAGTTTCAATGGAGATTTCCTAATACTCTACTTGGCAATCATCCATCACTACATGTATCCTTTGTTGGAACATTGCCCGCTAAGTTGGTAATGAACTGCTGAAATGCTTACTAGGACAATCTCTAACAAAATGTTCTCCCCCACAAGTATAGCATCCCATAAAAGGTAACTTCTTCTTTGCGGGTTCTCCAGATCCACTAGCATTTCCACTAGCATTATTGCCATTTCCTTAGTTGGAACCATTCCTCTTCCGCTCCTTTCTTGACTCTTTACCACTATTGTAGTTGCCTTTTTCCCCTTGCTTAGATACGTTTTGTGCAACCTCCACCTTCTTTGGAGTTGGCTTGTTAGGAATCTCCACATCTTTCCTATGATCTATATTTTCCTGCCTACTAGAGGTAGCTCTAAGCTACTCCTACTTAATTTCCTTCTCGTACACAAGATACATGGTTGTTAGACCATGCATATCCACTTCTCCTCAAATCTAGTTATTAAGTCTCATTATAAGTTTTATAATGTGGAATCACTCATCCTTATGATATATAAGAACATAACATTGAAGTCAAGTCAACTTCTCCCAATATTCATTGATCAGCATACTTCCTTGTCTCAAACTCTAGAAATACATGATTTTTTTGTCATATTATAATTGGGGTAACCATCACTTTCAGAAAATCTCAACAAATTACCCCATGTCAACTTCCATGAGTTGATATTGAGTTCTATTTTTTTGTTCATCCACCAGGTTGAAGCTTCTCCAACTAACCAGTATGCAACCCGAGCAGCTTTAGTGGTCTCAATGTAATTTCGTATTTCAAAATACTTTTCCATTTGAAAAATTCACACCTCAACTTCATCCTTGCTGAAACTTCCCTCAAACTTGGGTGGAACAATTTATTGGAAAATGTGCCTTAACTTGTTGGCTTGGAACATTTGAACTTAGCATTTTATTTCCTTTATTACCTTTGTATGTTGCAGGATCACTAAAAATCATAACATTGGAACTCATGTTGCAGAGTTCTGAATTTTCACAACCTCCTAACTTAGTGATGTTGAGGCTTTCTTTATTATCACCTTTTCATGAGTTTTGAGAAATTCCTAACCTCCGATAGAGGTTATGGAGTTAGGATTTTTGGTGACATAGTGACTTCATACAGGATTCATCAGCAGTAATGAATTTGATGTCACGGTTGATAGTTTGATGTAATAACTTGATCAACAAATGGAATAACTTTGATCTAACTGTGCCAGCTAACCCCATGCCTCTTATGGTGGGTCCCAAGAGACTCTTGCGGGCTGTGCGAGCTTGGCCAGTGGTAGTGACTTGGATGTCACAGTGGTAGTGGGGACCAGAGCAATGTGATGTCATATATATATATATATATTAATCAACAGTCATGATTGAAATAATCTAACGATGCCCACTAGCCCCACACCTCTTGTGGTGTGTCCTGAGTGACTCTCACAGGGTGTGCGGGCTTCATACACATATCGTGGTGGACCCGACCAATGCCAAGTTGTTTAGTGGTATGATGGTTGATTTGATAACGTGTGAAGAGAACCTAGACGGGACTCGATTGGTGCCAGATTGGAAACTGATAATTGGCCAGAATCTATTGACGGTTTAAATGATGATTTCAAAATGAGTTCTATGTGGCTATAGTAGTTACATTCTTGTAATGGCTAGTGTACAGAAACCAAAATGACCATGATTGTATATTGCATATGTTGAATCACTCTATAGTATAGTGAATAGTTAAATCAATTGGTTAATGTTTTGCATTGTATGCTTACGAGCATTGTAACAGTGTGCGAGAACGAATCTATATTGTGAATCTATGTACAAGGTTGATCTAGGAAATATTTGTTGCTGTGAATTCACATCTGAGAGTGGAGTCTGAAACTCTGTATGTAAAAATTATTTACTATAATACAAAGTGACTTTACTTGGTGTATGGGTTTTTCTCCCGCAAGGGTTTTCCCACGTAAATCTAGTGTTCAATTCTGTGTGTTGGTTTATCTATTTGTTCCTATGTATGTATTTCTTAAATGAACTATAATTGTAATTGAAATTAAAAGTACCATCTGCATTATTTCTCCTATAGGATTAGCATTTGAAGGGCATTTCTACATCTTTCTTTCCTTGCAAGTGGTATCAAAGCCTGGCCAGTTGTGTTATCCTTGTGGGTGAGTTGGGTTTTTTGTCCTAGTATTATCCAATGGGAGTCTTATAGAGAAAACTCGTTATCTTGATTGCAGATTGAGATGGAAAGTACATTAGGAAAAATAGAAATTGAAAAGTTTAATGGCAGCAATTTTGAGTTGTGCAAACTCAAAATGGAAGACCTGTTGGTGGATAGAGATCTTTGGATTGTTGTTATGGGGAAAAACCATCAAGCATGGAACAAGAAGATTGGTACCTCATAGATCGAAAAGCTAGAGGGTTGATAAGACTTTTTCCTGATGATTTTGTTCTACTGAACGTTCATGAAGAGAAGATTGCATCTTCATTATGGAAGAAACTTGGTGATATTTATCAGGGCAAGTCTGTGGTGAATAAGTTATTCCTAAGGAAGAATTTACACTCCTTGAAGATGGAACAAGGATCATCCATATCAGACCATCTGAATTCATTTAATATGATTGTTGCACAGTTGGCATCTATGGGTGTGAAGATAGAGGAGGAGGATCGATGTATGCTTCTATTATGTTCCTTACCCAACACTTGGGATCATCTAGTAATGGCTATTGGAAGTACAACAACCAACTTTAAAATGGAAGACATGGTTGCTTTTTTATTGTCAAAGGAAATGTCAAGGAAATCTTCTGAGATGGCCAAGGAGGCTCTTGTTGTTTGGGGAAGATCAAAGGAGAGAGGCAAGAAGAAATACAAGAATTCTAGATCCAAATATTAAAGGAAATCTTAGTCTCCTAGCAAGAAGTCCAAGGCGAAATGTTGGAATTATGGGCAGACTGGTCATATCCAGAAGGATTGTAGAGAGGAGAAAAAGAAGAACAACAAAAATTCTTTGGATAATGATTCTTCTTAGATAAATGAAGATTCCTTCATTGCAACCTTGGTGACTCAGGCATCAAATGATGTTTGGTTGATTAACTCAAGTGCATATTTTCACATGACATCTCATAGAGATTGGTTCATGAAGTATGAAAAGTATGTTGGTGGAAAGGTGTATCTGGAAAGTGATTCATCTTTGGAAATTGTTGGCCGAGGAAGAGTCAGAATTCAATTTCCTAATGGAAGAATAAAAGAAAATGATGGTGTTATGCACATACCAGGTTTGGCTCAAAATTTTCTTTATGTAAGTAAGCTTAATGATGTTGGCATACAAGTCTCATTCTCGAGTGGTGGTTGTAAGATGACTAGAGGCTTGATGGTGTTGGCTAGGGGTGCACATATTGGTAATATGTACAAGTTGGATGCACAGGTTGTTTAATGTAACAATGTCTCTGTAGGTCAAGTAAGGTTGCTCATGTAGAGAAGGAGAATGAAGTTCCTCTAGGTGCAAACTCTTTGGAGGTGAAACTCCCAGCAGAAAAAACCATCTTGTGGCATCATAGACTCAGTCACATAGGAGAGAAAGGCTTAAAATCCTTGAAAAATAAAAAACCTGGTAGAAGGGCTTGTTGATTGTAACCTTGAGTTTGATTTTTGCAAACATTGTGTTTATGGAAAACAACATCGTGTTTCTTTTTACTCTAGTCATCATAAGTCTTTTGGTATACTAGATTATGTTCACTCTAATGTATTTGGTCTAGTGGATGTTCCTTCATTATCAAAGTCTAAATATTATGTTTCTTTTATTGATGACTATTCAAGAAGGAAATTTTTATACATTCTCAAAAGTAAATCAAAAGTGTTCAATCGGTTTAAAGAGTTTAAAAACTTGGTTGAATATTAGACTGGAAGGAAAATTAAATGCTCAAGGACATATAATGGCGGTGAGTTTTGTTCAATAGATTTTGAAAGGTATTGCAAAGACCATGGGATTAAAAGGCATAAAAATACGCCTTATACTCCACAGCAAAATGGAGTTGTTGATAGGTTAAACAAGACACTGATGGAAAGAGCGAGAAGTATGTTGAGCAATGTTGGTCTAGAGAACAAGTTCTGGGCTAATGTTGTGGCTACAGCATGTTACTTGATTAATTGTCCACCTAGTTCGGCTCTTGTTGACAAAACATCTATGGAAGTGTGGTCTAGAAAGAAGCCCTCTCTAAGAAATATTCATGTCTTTGGCTATGAAGCATATGTCTATGTGTCGAATGATAAAAGGTCTAAGTTGGAGAACAAAGTTGTAAAATGTATCTTCATCAGCTATGACATTGGTGTGAAAGGATACAAGCTTTGGAATCCTGTTACTGAGAAAGTTGTGTACAATAGAAGTGTAATCTTTTGGAAGTTGAAACCTTCTGCAGTTTATCTACAGTCAAAGACAGAAGAAGGAAAGGATAATGATGTAGTTGAAATTCCTTGAATTCCAGATAAAGAGGAACTGCAAATTCAATGTGTACCTAAACTGGGGAGAGATCTAGAAGTTCTGAGGGTTCTGAATAGATAGAATAACCACAACCTCAGCCTCAGCCTCTGAGGAGATCTACATGTGAGAAGCAGCAACCTAAAACGTATGGTTTTTCCATGTTGGATACAAATTGTTCCTATGCTTTGATTACTAGCACTGATGAGCCTAGGACTATAAAGGAGGCTATTAATATGTCTAATTCATATTCCTGGTTGAAAGCCATGAATGAGGAAATGGCATCTTTGAAAAAGAATGAAACCTAGGATTTGGTACCTTTGCCTAAAGGTCAAAAGCTTGTTGGTTGTAAATGAGTATTTAAGAAGAAAATTGGTCTATATGGTAGTATGGAGAAGTATAAAGCTAGGTTGGTTGCGAAAGGTTATTCCCAAGTGGAGGGAATTGATTATGGAGAAATCTTTTCTCTTGAAGCTAAGTTGAAATATATCAAATTTCTATTGTCACTTGCAACAACATATGACTTAGAGGTTGAGCAAATGGATGTGAAGACAATATTTCTTCATGGTGATCTGGAAGAAGAAATTTATATGTCCCAGCCTAAGTACTTCAATGAAAAAGGTAAAGAAAATCTAGTTTGCAAGTTGAAGAAATATATGTATGGTTTGAAAAATCATCTAGAATGTGGTACCAGAAGTTTGATACTTTTGTGTTTTCTTTGGAATTTTTGAGATCAAAATCATATCATTGTGTGTATTAAAAAACTGAAAAATGATCGTTTACTTATTATTGCCCTATATGTGCATGGTATGTTATTCTTTGGGAATAGTAAGGGTATGATTTTTGATCTAAAATCTCAACTATTAGCACAACTTGAAATGAAGGATTTACAAGTCTAGAAAGGTATATTCTGGGTATGGAAATTAGAAGGGATAGGGCAAGTAGAAAGCTTTGGCTCAATCAGAGAAAGTATATTAGTACTATCCTTGAGAGATTTAGTATGAAAGATTGCAAGCGGCTAGTTGTTCCAGTGTTGCAGGGAATGAAGCTATCAGTTGAAGATTGTTTGAAGTCTCCTACTGAGATGGAGGACATGACCAGGGTGCCTTATGCAAGTGAGGTTGGAATTTTAATGGATGAAATGGTCTATACCAGGCCACACATTGCCCAAGCAGTGGGAGTTCTTAGTCAGTTTATGGCTAATCCGAGAAGGTTGCATTGGGATGCTATGAAAATATTTCTTAGGTATTTGAAGGGTACTTTAGAGTATGCTTTGTGTTATCATGGAAACTCATTTCGATCATATAGATCTCTTAGCATTCATGGATATGTGGATTTTGATTGGGAAGGGGGCATTGAAAGTAGAAGGTCCACCAGTGGATACATCTTCATGTTACTCAGTGGTGTAGTTAGTTGGATGAGCAAGCGGCAGAGTATATCGCAGCAACACACACCTGCAAAGAACCCATTTGGCTTATACATTTGTGTTTTGATGTTGGGTTTAATGCAAGGAAGATTACAATTTGCTATGACAATTAGAGTGTTATTTATTTGGTGAAAAATCCCACTTTCCATGTCAGGATGAAGCATATATCGATGTATAGTATCATTTCATTCATGATATGGTGGAGGATGGAAAGGTTAATCTTGAAAAGGTGGATACTCTGGAGAATTTTGTTGATGCATTGACAAAGTCCATGAGCATAGATAAGTATAGGTGGTGTGCCAGTTCGATGGGCCTTGGGGCCTATGACCTTAAATAACTTTGAGTTTGGAAGAAGCCAATAAGTCTTCATCAAGTGAGAGCATGTTGGAAAATGTGCCTCAACTTGCTGGCTTGGAACATTTGAACTTTGCATTTTGTTTCCTTTAATACCTTTTTATGTTGTGGGATTGCTGAAAATCATAACCTTGGAACTCATGTAATGGAGTTCTACATTTTCACAACCTCCTGACTTAGCGATGTTGAGGCTTTCTTTATTATCGCCTTGTCATGGGTTTTGAGAAATTTCTAACCTCTGATAGATGTTATGGAGTTATGATTTTTGGTGATAGTGACTTTGTACGAGATTCATCAGTGGCAATGACTTCGACATCATGGTTAACAGTGTGACATAATAACTTGATCAATGGTTGGAATAACTTTGATCTAATGGCATTCGTTAACCCTAGGCCTCTTGTGGTGGATCCCAAGAGACTCCTATGGGTTGTGCAGGCTTGGCTAGTAGTAGTGACTTGGATGTCACGATGGCAGTAGGGACCATGGCAGTGTGATGTCATATATATATTAACCGGTAGTCACAATTGAAATAATCTAACAATGCCCGCTAGCCCCACACCTCTTGTGGTGGGTCCTAAGTGACTCTCGTGGGGTGTGTGGGCTTTGGACACATATCATGGTGGACCCAAATAGTGCCAAGTTTTTTAGCAGTATGATGGTTGATTTGATAATGTGTGAAGAGTACCTAGGCTGGACCCAATTGGTGTCAGGTTAGAAACTGATAATTAGCCAAAATTTGTTGACAGTTTAAATGATGATTTTGAAATGAGTTCAATGTGGTTGTAGTAGTTATGTTATTGTAATGACCGGTGTATAGAAACTTAAATGGCCATGATTGTATATTGCATATGTTGAATCACTTTGTAGTTGGTGAATAGTTTGATCAATAGGTTAATGTTCTACATTGTATGCTTACGAGCATTGTAACAGTGAGAGAATGAATCTATATTACGAATCTGTGTATGAGGTTGATCTCGGAAATGTTTTCTACTGTGAATTAACATCTAAGAGTGGAGTTTGAAACTCTGTATGTAAACATTATTTACAATAATACAAAATGAATTTACTTGGTGTGTGGGTTTTTCTCCTGTAAGGGTTTTCCCACGTAAATTTGTGTTCAATTCTGTGTGTTGGTTTATCTATTTGTTCCTATGTATGTGTTTCTTAAGTGAAATGTAATTTTAATTGAAATTAAAAGTACCATCTGCATTATTTTTCTTGTAATATTGGCATTTGGAAGGCATTTCCACATCTTACTTTCCTTACACAATCTTCTTCACATCCTTAGAAAGTTCGAAATCCATGTGCTTCTTATTTCTCTCCTCAGATGGTGTTGGTGATCTTTCTTTTTTATGATCATGGTTTTCATTATGTCCATGAGAAAAAATTTCACCTTCATTCCTATTAACAGGAACTTCTTCCTCAACCCTAGCTCTTATCCTTTCTTGTTCAAGGTTTTCCACCCTTGTCAAGATTTTTTCAAGCCTAGCCTCAATTCCCATTGGTCCTTTCCCAACTTCTTGGCTACCACCAGGATTGGTTCGTGTCCTCACCATCTTCACAAGATCAGGTTTTACCTAAATTTTTTTTATCCATGTTAGACTAAATTATTTTATCAATTATCTTATTGAAGCATTAGGAATGGCATTCATACATAAAGAATTCCACATAATATTAAGCATATGCTTTTGATAAGCAAATAATTTTATTCATTTCACATGGAGTGACTATTTAGACAGTTGATTGGAGAGTATTCCTTGGATTCACCCTCTAACACATAACTTAATGGAGTATAACTTATAGATTGAGATTTTTGTTCACCTCTATCTTTCTTTTCATCCCTCATTTTTTCATATCTATCCCAAAATGGATAGTAGCCTTCAAATTTATTATCTGATACATAGTTACAAGGTCCAATGCCAATATGATGTTCATCAACAATATAGTCTACCTTTTTTGTAGAAATTTGTTCATGAGACCATTTCACATCTAGATGATCTAGAGGTACATATCCCTAAAACTCGTTACTTAAGGAAATTACTATTACTTCAAAAAATGTAAGAACTCTAGGGTCCCTAAAGATGAATGTCAAACTAATGCTTCCTTTTGAGGGTATATCCCTAGAAAGTGATAATGACTCAAACTTTTCTAGTGAAATGGAAGGTAGATTGTTGTACATAGCCTTCATATTCATCTTCCTCTTCACATCACTAATCCGAGAAAGTGTGTGACTAAATGTCTTGATGTCACTCAACCAGACGATTTTGTCATAGTTGGTCCTCTCTATGGTTCTAACAATGGCTTCTCTTTCCTTCTTGGTCTTGAGGTAGCGCTCATTTCCAATTACTGACTTTTGAACCATTAATCTAAGAGCACCATCCTGGCACAAGATTTCACAATAGTAGATAATGTTGGATGGAAAGAATGATGGCTCAAAGGTTCCATCACTAAACTTGGTAGCTCTGATACCACATGTAATATGCCAAACATTCATTGAAGTAAATTTCCTAAGTTTTTACTATGCAAGTAAATAAAACTATGTAACAAGCCATTGCAATAAAAAAAATTCCTTTCTTTATTGAAAATATATGAACAAGATGCTATAACAACTTTACAATAAGGATTTCCATTCCATTACAATACTTCATAAGTACAATATTCCAAGAAAGTGAAAAACTACATACATAGCTCTAACTAGCTTCATGACATAAGATATAGATGGCCCACGAATCCGCCTTTCAAAACCCTGGTCCTTTGTCACCTATTGAGGAGAAGCATCACTCAAGTGTTTTTTCACCAACCATAGACTCATATGTGGTCCCTACACATCTATCAATGATAGATGGCCCTAACCTTTGACGAAGGTATTGGTTGGGTAACCACATACGACATACCATTCTGAGCTTAGTGTGATGCCCTACATGACTAGGATTTATAACCTATGCTAGATACCCTTCATGCATTTAAGTAGACACTATGAACTGATAGTGGAGTCTTGACTATCTCACTACCTATAGTGGAGTCTTGGACATTCTCACTACTTTGGAAAAATTATTCTCACTCAGTACTTCAATTGTAGGTCTACCATTCACTTACACTTCAGCAAGCTCATTTTGACTTGATGCCATTATATCTATGCCTAGGTAATCCCTCTCCATGGGAAAGCTACTCCCTAGGATAACCTATCCCTTTAACACAACCTAAGGTAACACAACTCAATAAGAAAAGTGCAATTTCCCTCCCTTTATTGGATATCATTCCTAGGAGTAACCTACTAGCCACCTAGCATAAATAACTATCTAGTTTGAGTGTACCCTAAGCTTTTCTAATTTTAATCATAACTAGTATAATAACAATACCTATGATAAACATACCCTTTTTCCCACGACTACACATGTCTAGTATATTAATAATAATCTAGTCAAATAGTCTCTCCTAACATGGAGTTCTTACAAAAAAAAGTGCAAACAAGTAAATAGGTTCTTCATTTCTTTCAAAGTAAACTTTACTTTTCTCTTCATTTAAGTATCAACAAGACTAGATCAATCAATCAAGACGTAGCATTTCCAAATATAGAATAAACAAAAGAAGAATATTCTCATGCTTGTTTTATAGCTTCCCAATTTGACTAGCTACAGTCACAACACTTTTAGAATATAAACTCTCTCCAACAAAGTCTCATAGCTCCTTATCTCTCAAGTTGGCAATTGCTTCTTCTCAAAAAATAACTAAAACTCTCTTAATTCTCAAAACTCTTCCTCACTGTTTGGTTAGTATATTGTAGATAGAAAAGGACACTAAAATTCAGATTGTTGCACAAGAAATAATGCATAAAAGAGAGATAATGAGGCATCCCAAACAATGAATTCTTGCTGCTATTTATACAGCAAGCAAGTAACTACACTGTCTATAGTTTAGGCATGATATTGACAGCACTAATGATGCATAGCAACACCACTAACATAGCTTTGAAAGGTGGCCAATAATTTAGTAAAGACTCAACTTGAATACCAACAAATTGACCCTCTTAGTGACAGCAATTGGAGAATAAATCAACTCACCATGTGATAGAATTCGACTGTCAACAATAAGCATACTTCTATGATAAACAAAATACAAAGGTAGGGTGATTTTACTCTCAAGAGAAATAGTCAACAGAAAAAACATGCCACCCAATAATAGCATTGACTTAGTCTATGATGAGTATCGACTCATATACTCAATTTTATTAGCCAAAGTCATCAATCGATCAAAGTATTTAATAGTTGTTTAACTGTTACAGCAAATCATGGTTAAGTTTGTTGACCAAGTCCACAATTCATAAAGGCAACAACCTTTTCCATTATCGACTTTAATGTTTATACAGTTTGCAGATTTATACTCTCCCTTTGGTATGACATCAAGAGCATAAATAACAGCTCATGAATACAATCATATTCTTCTCAAGGTTTTGTCCATTAAGTGATCCATGATTATTGACTTCAAACCGAATATATTAACACTATAATTGGTTGATAATCACGGTTTGAAATAGTTGATCTCAATGTAAATGATGTTTAAATATAAATACAACATATACATGTATATATATACTTTTATATATATACGTATATATTATCAAATATATTCATATATATATATATATACACATATATGTATATATATGTATATGTTAATATATATATATATATATATATATATATACACATCATAAGACAATAAATGATGTATATATAATTGATATACAAAAGAATACATTAACATAGTAATCACAGTGTTTATATTCATATATCGATTGTGCACACACACACACACAGATATATATATAATGTATACGCCTATATGTACATGTATGCGTATGTATATATGTATCAATACATTCGCATGGGAATATACATATTCAATCCACTCACCAAACTCATACACAATTACCATGGTGTTTGATAAGTTACTACAAGCGATATGTCTATATGTATACATATGCATGTCATGGGTTCCATTGGATAGTTCCATGCACATAACCAACTCATGCATGAGTGTACATAGGTGTGTCTACCTATGTGCCCTCACATACACATTCCTTGGTGTGTATAGTTTATCATTTCCATGCATGTGTGTACGCATACACATACCTCGTATACTCATTTATCAATAAAAACATGTAACAAGAAGGAAATAATAATCTCATAGATAATTATCATCCAATAATGCACACAATAGTAAACTAGACTTTTACTAAAGAAGACATAACAACTAAGGATGACTTACCAACTTCCCACTTAATAACTCGACTCAATTATTCTACTATGGTGTGTGTGTAAGCTCGGATAGGTTACGTTACTAGTTACCTAACCAAGACATTCTCCTGAGTGATACTTCTCCTCCACTTGGAGGAATTGAACATGTACCTACAAACACTAATACATGCACATGGCAGTCAGTTGTTCACAAAATATGCAATATACACATTACATCTCCAAATTTAGAATATCAACACAATATTCATCCAATCACATAAATGCATTCCTTCACATAACATTAAATGAGATGACATTCATTCATAAGGCAGTGATAACAAAGTGCACACACAATTTATTCATCCATTGAATCCACATTTTACCCTACTTAGTAATAGTAAATAGTAATTACACAATTGGGGTGTAACATATACATACAACACTAGAATAAATGAACAAAATCTAAATCAACCAACTTCTCTACCACCTTCTCAACCAAGCCTTTCTCCAACACCTAAACTAGAGCTAAACCACCTAGTGAGTATGATCTTGTTGAGCAACTATATGTTACTCCTACCAAGATCTCACTATGGTATTTGCTTCAGACTACTCTGATTTATCAAGGTATGCTCTAGGAAGCCTTACAAAATATTCTCTTGCCTTCTTCCGCTAGGACGACAAATGTTAATGCATTGATGGCTCATATTTGTGTGTATTCAATGAATATTAAGTTCTATTTGTATGAACTCTTGCCTCTGAAAGTACATAATCAAGTAGATCCTCTAATGATAATTATCAACATTAATAACATTGGTATTATGTGTACTCTCATTGACACTGGTTTAGCTCTCAACATATGTAGCATTGACTTATTACCTAAAATTAAAATTAATTCATCTTCTCTTGTTGCTTCTTCTTTCTACATTCATGGATTTGATAACATCGATCGAAAAGCCTTATGCATGATGATCTTGCCCTTGAGATTAGGACTCGTTATCATACCAACCTTAGTTTATGTTATGTTAGGTCCCTTACCTTATAATATTCTCTTGGAAAGACCCTAGATTCATGCTTTGGGAGTATTTAATTCTACTTTGTATCGCTCTATAAAAAAAATTCTAATAACTAATTAATTACAATCAAGGTTGACTCTAATGCTATACACCTTTGTGAAATGGCAGCTTCTAGTCAAACCTCAATTTCTTCTACTATAATAATTGCATTCCTTGAACATTATCTTATAATTCATTAACATTTGCTTTGGTAGTGCATGTTTTAAATTTTTCTCCTAAGATGGATCATGTCCCTAAGGAATATCTTCCTAAAGAAAATAATCCTAAGTCTACCCCTTCTACTTCTTTTCAATCGAACTCATGTCTTGGTGATGATTGGGGGTCCTTGGATTTTATTAAATATTTTATCGGGGAGTAAAAATTCAATCCTATCCATCTAGACATTCCAATGATCTCATATACCTCTATCAAGAATGTTGATTGTCCTTCCATTGAGGAAAATGATCATGCTCCTACTAAGGAGAATGATTGTACCCCTGCCAAGGAAGACAATCATGCTTCTATTAAGGAGGATGATGTTTATATTCCCATTATGAAGGATGATTTTGGTCCTATAAAGGAGTATGATACCCATAGTTGGAATGATACTCTTTACATTGATCCTCCTCCTTCTCAAGAATTGCAAACACGTTACAGCCCTGGTTTCAACCTTACTTCTAAATTTCTAAATATGGTTATGGATGTAAAGGTTGTGGGCATAACAAGAAAGGAATTCAAGTCACCATAGAGTTTAATCTTCATGAGAATAATAAGGGACTTGTATACCATCATTCTAAATCAAGGTCTAGGAGGAAACTATGGTTGAATGTCAACATGATTTTTGTCGAACCTCCTTCTCTTGAACTAGTCCATCCTAAATTAATTGAAAGTAAGGGAGACACTAAGGAATTTCCTCTACAATTTTTCTCTTTGGAAGAAGTGTTGGAATAATTCTTAGGTGTCTACTCTCACTTACCTTCTTATAACCATAAACTATGATTCTTGTATTGCTTGAATAAGTAACCATACTTTGGAGAATCCATTATGAGCATTGATGAGAAGGCTCCTTTCTCCAATGTGGATCATGATGATGTTCCTATATCCCATTCTGAAGATTGTAGTCCTCTCCTTAAAGGAGATATTTTTTATGTTTTCATGGATCCTAATTCTATGTCTTGATGCTAAGCCTATTAAACAAAATATCCAAACAATGAATCCCAAGGTTTCCTTATTGTTCAAGACTAAGATAGACAATCTCTTAGAAGCTGGCTTTATCTGTCCTATTGACTACTCACCTTGGATATCAAATATTGTCATTGTTAGCAAGTTTGTTAGTCGTATTCACATTTTCATTGACTTTTGCGGTCTTAATAAGGCTTCTCTTAAGGATGATTTTTTGTTTCCTAATATTGATATGATTTTAGACTCGACTGCAAGCCATGCCTTATTATCTTTTATTGATGGCTTCTTGGGATATAATCAAATTCGTATTAACCTAAAAGATAAGTATAAGATAGAATTCACTACCCCTTGGTGTACTTTCTACTATGTGGTCATGTTGTTTGGGCTAAAGAATGCTAGAGAAACATACCAATAGGAGATTACTCTAATTTTTCATGATTTTATTCTCAAGGTTCTTGAAGATGACGTCAATGACATCTTGGCTAAGTGTACAACTTACCAAGATCATGTTGAAAATATTCATCTAAGATCTTTGAAATATTTTGGCTCTATAAAATGAGACTAAATCCTCTTAAGTGTGTCTCTAGCATAGATTCTGACAATATTTTTGGGTTTATAGTCGTGCCATGGAATCAAAGTTGACACAAATAAGATTGATGCAATTGTTAGCATGCCTCCTCCTAGAAACATCTCTCAACTATGTAGTTTGCAAGGGAAGATTTAGGAAATTCATAGATTTGTATCTTGGTTGATCGCACCCTCCCATTCACACATCTATTGAAGAAAGATGTTCGCTTTTGATGGGATGATGAGTGTGAAAAATGTTTTGAATCAATCAAAATTTATTTAGAAAATCCTCTTATCTTAATGTCAGTTATGCAAGATAGAGCCTTTTTGCTTTATATCTCTGCATCACCTCATGCCTTAGTGGCTTTATTATCTCAACATGATGATGATGGTAAAGAAAGAGAAATCTACTATATTAGTTGTATTCTAGATGATTATGAAACCTATTAAATTCAACATGGAGAAACAATTTATTTCTCTCATTTTTGTAATGCAAAATTTATGACATTATCTTCATTATTTTGAAACCCACGTAATTTTAAAAAGTGATCTTAAACATTTTCTCACTAGAACCAATCTTTCTAGAAGGTTGGAAAAATGGGTAATATTTCTCTCTAAGTTCAACATCAAGTTCATAACTCAAAAATCAATCAAAGTTCAAGTTGTTGTTGATCAATTGGCAGAAGCTCCCTCATCTCACTCCTTCCCTAGTCTGTATTTATTTTTAGATGAAAATAACTTTGCAGTAGACCACTAATGTGTATGGGAGATGTACTTTGATGGATCGATATGTCAAGATGTCTTTGGGGTGGGTAGTTCTAGTCTCACCCAAATTCAAGTTGGTTTCTTTATCCTTTTGGTTGGAATTTCATTACAATGATTATATCGTTGAGTATAGAGCCCTTATTGTTGGCTTGTGTGTCATGATAACATTAAACATTAGACATCTTCACATTTATGGTGATTCCAAACTTATTGTAAACCAAATCATAGGAATGTATCAGGCTAAGCAGAATAAGTTATCTCAGTATTGGGATAAATGGATTTGTCCTTGCTTGATTGTTTCTCTTCTTTCATGATAGAAAGTGTCCCTAGGAGAGAAAATCAAAACACAAATGTAATAGTGAGTGCAAACTCCTTTGTATCTTTGGACGATGGTATAGAATAATACCACTTTGTGGTTTACATTCTCTACTCCTCCTGTCTAAGATCAACCTAAACCTGATGCTCTAGTGTGTGCTCATGTAGACTCAAAGGAATGATATTCTCACATTTATAATTATCTGAAGACTAGAAATTTTCTTGATGACATGACAAAAAATTCACACTCGGATACAAAAAAAATTAGTCCAGTATATTATACTATCTGATATTCTATATCAAAAATCTTATAACAGACTGCTTCTTTGGTATCTCATGAAGGCTAAAATATCCCTTTCCCTTCAAGAATCCTATTCAGGCTCTGTGGGTGGATTCTTTGGTGATAAATCATTGGTACATAAGCTGATTCACATGGGATACTTTTGGAAAACAATGGAGCAATATTCCTTTTCCTTTGTCAAGAAGTATCCTCAATGTCAACATAGAAATCTCATTCAAGATCCTGTGCAAGAGCATCAAAATCAGACCTCTCCTTGACCATTTAGAAAATGGGGGTTGTATATTATTGGAAAAATATCATATCCTTATTCTAAAGAACATACCTTTGTCATTATCGCTACTGATTACTTTATGAAATGGGTCAAAGTTGTCCACTTCAATCCACAAATGTTGAAGCAATCAATAAATTTCTTCTAAATAATATTATTTCTTGTTTTGGATTTCCTTCTACCCTTGTTTTTTATAATGGTACTTCTTTTAATAACAAATATGAAAAGTGATTCCTAGAAAAACTTCATTTTCTGGATAGATTTTCTACACCATACTATCCTCAGTCTAATGACCAAGCGTAAGTGTCTAATAAAACTCTTGAGTTGATTCTCCAAAAAAATAGTGAATAAACACATTAAAGACTAGCATACTCAGTTAACATATGCCTTGTGGACCTATTGCATGAGTTTTTGTACGGTTACTAATACAATTTTGTATAACCCCGTGTATGGTTTTGAGGCTATCATGCCTTTAGAGTTGAAAATTTCATCTTTATAGGTTTCCCTTAAAGGGTTGATTGATGACGCCACTTACCATGTTGATTGTTTGTATCAACTTGAGTTGTTCGATAAGAATTCATTGAAATCCCTTGAACATCTCCAATATTATCAATAATGTATCTCTAAACATTATAATCAAGGTGTTCTTTATCAAAATTTCAAGGTAGGTAAACCTAAGGAAACTAGGTGTTCCACCTTTTAGGAGATGGAACAATTAGGGGGGTCCTATTTCACTCTTAGTTCATTAGGAAACCCTAGAGATCTCCAACCTAATGATTCAATTGAGGGAATGGGATTGCTACAATGTTTCCTTAGGTGTGATTAAGAATTTGGTTCACCATTAAAATGAAGATTCTAAGGAGGAATACAAGCATGCATACATGAAACCCTAGAAACTCAAAAGCATATAATCATTCTGATCAGCAAAATAAAAAAGAGAAGTACTTCGACAAATGAAAATGACTAAACAAGGCCTAGAAACTCTAAAAATTATTTATCTTGATGTGCATTAGGACTCATATGCCAGACTGGGTGATTTAGTCCTAGTTAGGTTTTCTAGGCTGAATCTAGAATCCACTGCTAACAAACTAGGATCGAAAGAAAATTGTTGAAAAGGGGTATACTAGGACTCATACACCTAAAGTGGTGATTTAGTCCTTGTATTGGGGTTTTGACTAAAACTTATGTAGCCTCAAATGATATTATGCAACTTTCATCTTGTCTAAATTTTGGCCTGTAGGTGAGTTTCCGCGAAGATGACAACTTTGGAAACTTTTGTAAATTTGTCTTTAAAGGATCTTCAAGCTCCAAATCACCTAAATCTGCAATCACACATGAAGAGGGAAAAATGTTGTTGTGTTATGGAATAGGGGTTTTCCTTGGTCAAACCCCATTTTGGTAATTAAACCTTGAAATGAAATGAAATAACATGAAGGAATGGTGAATAAACAAATGCAATGTTTCCACTCACCAAATCCTTGAAATAAAGGTTTCAATCTTGTGAAATGGCTCCAATGGACGTGGATATTGAATCTTGATTGAATGCTATGAGATAATGTCTTTGAATGCTTGCTTGAATCATGAAAACCTACATCAGAAATGTTAACTCATAAACACACATGATGCATAAAGACTTTGATATTATGCTTGAATCTTCAATTGATGCCTCAAATGCTTGATAATCAGCTCTTGAATGCTCTTGAATACTCTCTTGATCATAATTTTTCTATAATGCTTGAATACTTGAAAGCTTGGGTGAAAGTATGTGAAATAACCTTGTATTAATACTTGTTTATGCCAAATTTCTCAAAATTACAACACTACAAGTTGACATCAAATCTAGGAGAATAAAATATCACCAAGAATTTGATTTAAAATAGGCCCTCGTTAAAGTAGGATTGACACACCACCTTGGGCATATGAGTCCCAGTGTCTTAAACATGGGACACAAACTTCAAGAAATGTCTTGTTTAAGGGTATGTGCAAGATCATCATGGAAAAAACAGGCCCTTAAGTGGCAAGAAAATCAAAAAAATCAGAGTTAGGCAACTTGACGTAAAAATTTGAATAAGTTATCTATATTATTTCAAAAATATGTAAGAATAGAATCTATAGAAAATTGAATGTAGTTTCTAAACTACTAGGTTTGTTTAAAAGAAAAGAAATATATTTGATGAAAATTTGAAATTTCAATGCAGTAGTACTTAAATTTCAGGGAAAAAATAAGAAGTAGGTGTCTCGCCACCCTAACCACAATAGAATGATAATATTTTTTATAATATTTTAGATATAAGTGGAGGACTCATGTCCCGATGTGATGCATATTTTTTGTAATTTGTTTCCAAGTAAATAATTAATTATAAAAATTTATTACAACTTTTAAAAATATTTAAAACTCGTGTGTCTAACCACCTTAACTTGGTCAAAGCTTCATGAAATTCATCTTTTTCTTTTTTTAATCCTATAGTATGCAAAGCATATAATGTGACACATGTTTTGGATTCAAAAAATGTGATACCGTTTGAAAGCTATAGATGTTTTTCAATCAATCTATCAATCAGGAATTTAGTTGTAATTTCAATAGAAAATGAATAACAATTATTTATTAAATTCAAAGTAAAACATACTTTATATTGGTGGAAATCTGAGAATCTCCTTTAAAAACCCTTTTTGTTTCATCAATTTTTGGTAAAAAAAAAAGTTGTCAGCCACATACCCATCATATTGCCACTTTCTGGCCCATCATGATTCTACACATACCCTTAATGCAATGTTTGAAATTAGGCCCCAAAACCTAGGTGGGACCCATATGCCCAAGGTGGCATATCAATCTCAAATCACTAGATTTGGAACAAACAACCTCAAAAATTGAATCATGATTTTTCATTTATTAAATTTCAGAATTATCCTTAGAAAAATACATTTAATTAGGCTTGTGGATACCAAATAGGACCAAATAAGGCATAAAGAAGCCCAATTTTAATAGGGAGGGCCCAAACAAGTGTGAAAATGTAAAGGGATACATTTTTCTACACTACATTTTTCCCCCACTTTAGTGAGAGGAGGAACTTTATTCAAAATCACACTAAAGTAGACAAATACGCATCAAGAGGGGTCCAATTGCACCAATGCTAGTGAGATAGGATGACAACAATCAAGAGAGATGATCAAGCCCACAAGATCAAGATCCTATCGCAAACCATTGTAGGCACAAAAGAACACACATGAGAATGATGTATGAAGCAACAACAAGATACAAGCATACACTACCAAAGAGATAAAGGAGAAAGAAAAGAAAAAAAAGAAGGGTGGATCAAGCCTTGACTGTTTTTCCAACACGATGTGGATCAAGCCTTAGTTGTTTTTTCCAAAAACATTTACAAGTGGAACATGGTGTCCACTATGCAAACCAAACACACACTCACAAGGGCTAGTGGAACCTCAGGTCATCCACTAGGTGAGCCCCCAGAGAGGTGAGACACATACACACATGGCTAGTATGCACTCACACACAAGCAAGTGGCTATGGGAAATTCATGCCTAAGTTCAACTCCCATATGCTAACCATACCAAAGCTATACCTCTTGATAACTTTGATAAGGCACCACACAACATGAATACTAAGATTCACGAGGCAAGCAAAACTTTGTATGCTTGACACCCATGAAAAAATAGGATGGCTCTATAGGCAACCAAAGTGTGTTATGCAAGGTGGCCATTTAACAGTTATTGTAAATGAAAAATAGTGTAGGGTACATTCAAAGGGGTTTTTTTTAGTTCATATAAGGTCTCAACTTAGAGGAAATCATGCCTAATTTCTCCAAGAGAGGACCAATTGAAGAATAGAAGATTCACAACTTAGGAGATGCAGTGTTTCACATAGAGACACTAAGAGGAATATAATATGCTAAGAGAGATCACACTCTTCAAGGACATCACACCCAATGTCACCACAAAGAGAAAGATACATTGCATGAAGTAAGAAGACCACACAATGAAACATGAGTTGAAAAATTCAAAAGAATAATGCCAATGCAGTAAGGAAATTGCTAAACAGTATGATGTGAGCAATTACTTTAAAGTAGAAAATAATAAATGATAACAATAAAGAGGACATGAGAGCTTATTTGGAAAACCCTATGATAATTCATATGTAGCCAAATGAAGTTGCATCATGAAAAGGGGTTACTCCCCATAATGAAATCAAAAAATTACATAAGGGATCCACGTGTTAGGATTCAAGCAGATTGGAGAAATCAACATTAACAATTATATGCAGATTAAATAACCTGGAAATAACAATGAAGAATAACACAAAAGAGTTCAACATATAATTTAACGTGGTTCACCCAATATGGGCTACATCCACAAAACTTGGCCACTCAATAATTTTATTATCCATTGCAAAATATATTAGAATCTCATGAACACCATGCCGCAACATACATCCTAGCTGCTTATAACAACCTTTTTGGAACCTTCTAGAATTAAGGTTTTATGAGGTCATTTTTCATTTGACTTGTTAACAAGAAAACCTTGGCGTGTCAACGGGAAAAAAACCTTGACATGTCAGCGGGGAAAAAACCTTGACATGTCAGCAGGAAAACATTACATGTATAGTATTTTCATGATCAATTGCCACATACCAACAATCTCCCACTTGGAGTCTGATCAAGCTCCACACCAAACAATCTCCCACTTGGAGACTGATCCTAGACAACACTGCTACACTTGAAGCTCCCACTAGATGATAGGTCTAGCTAGTTTCTTCTATCCACCATTATCATTCGTGAAGGACAATGGAAAATGATGAGGAAATTAGTTTCTCTCATGTAACAACCTTTGTAAACATATCCACAGGATTCTCACATGTGTGAATATTCTCCAGCTTCAATTTTCCATCCTCCAAAACTAACCAAATGAAGTGGTATCTAAGCTATATGTGCTTAGTTTTTCAATACAGAGCTGAGTTCTTAGCAAGATGAATGGCACTTTGGCTATCAATGTACAAAGGGCTATCTTCTTGTCACTGTCCCAATTCCTCCAAAAAATGTTGTAACCAAATCATCTCCTTGCTAGCTTTTGTAGCAGCAACATACTCAGTTTCAGTGGCTGAAAGTGCAACAAACTTTTATAGCCTTGAAATCCAACTGACTACTGTACCTCCTACAATAAAAACATACCCTATAGTAATCCTCCTGCTATAAATACCACCTTCTAGATCAAAGTCAACATATCCTTTTAGAGAAAAATGTGTTCCTCCAAAACATAGTTTCTTTGAAGTACCTCTCAAATATTGGAGAACCCATTTTACCACATTCCAATGTTCCATTCCCAAATTGCTTATATACCTGCTCACAACTCCCACTACATGTGCAATATCTTGCCTCATGCATACCATTACATACATCAAGCTACCAACTGTTGATGCATATGGTATCTTAGACATTTTGTATTCCTCCTCTTGTGTCTTTGAACAAATCTCCTTAGTCAACTTAAAATGACTAGGTAAAGGTGTACTAACTACTTTTGCATTCTACATGTTAAACCTTTTCAACACCTTCTCTACATACTCACTTTGAGAGAAAAAAAAATTATGTTTGTCCTGTCCGATGTGATCCTCATACCAAGAATTTATTTTGCTACACCCAAATCCATCATAGCAAATGAATTTGCTATTTTTTGCTTGAGTTCATTAATATGTTGCATGTTAGACCTGGCAACAAGCATGTCATCAACATAAAGAAACATGATAATATAGCTTCCATTATCCTATTCCTCAAAATAAACACAATAATCAGAATGACATCTTTTGTAACCTTTTTTAGCCATAAAACTATCAATTTCAAATACCATTGTCGAGGTCCTTGCTTCATGCCATACAAACTCTTCTTTAACTTGCACAAAAATTCCTCCTTACCCTTGACCTCATATCCCTATGGTTGTTTCATGTATATTTCCTCTTCCAAATCCCCATGGAGAAATGTTGTTTTCACATCTAGTTTTTCAAGATGCAAGTTGTCTTTTGTAGCCACAAGACTTAGAATAGTTCTAATAGAAGTCATCTTTACAACCAGAGAAAATATTTCATCAAAATATATACCTTTTTTCTATGCAAAACCTTTTACCACGAGTTTGGCCTTAAATATTTTATTGCCTCCATCTTCTTCCTTCAACCTATAACCCATTTATTTGGAAATTCTCTTTTACCTACAAGAAATTGAACTAAGTCCCAAGTTTGATTCTACAACAAGGAATCCATTTCCTCTTTCATGCGTAGCTCCCACTACTTTTTGGTATCTACCTACATTGTTTCTTCAAAACCTTTAGGTTCACCAAAATCAGTTAATAATATAGAATATAATGATGGAGAAATTTTTTCTATAGGTCTACTTATCCTTGTAGAATTTCTAACACTTGCAGGAGTCTGTGGGATAACTTTTTGTTGTTGAGCATTAGGTACCACTAGCATTTTATTTTCTAGAATCTCATCCAACACCACATATTCCTTTTCGGCTTGTTCATACTTCTTTTCTTGCATTTGATCCTTATACATGACCTTCTCACTGAATATAACATCACTGCTCCTAATGACTATGATTTTCATAATCCCATAACCGGAAACCAAATTCATCTACTCCATATCGAATGAAGATACAATTTTTAGAATTAGCCTCAAGCTTGGTTCTATTTTCAATATCAACATGGAAAAAAGCTTCACAACCAAAGGTTTTCATAAATGAATAGTTTACTTTTTTACCCATCCATGCCTCCTTTGGATTTCCACCATTCAAAGGATTTGAAGGCCCCATGTTTATTAAATAAAAAATATTATGTGCAATATATGTCCAAAACTATAAGGGTAGTCTGGCATGCAATCTCATGCTCCTTGCGTTCTCCATAATGGTCCTATTCATCCTCTCAGACACACCATTTTCTTGTGGGGTTCCAAGAACTAGCTTTTTCCTATGGATTCCATTGTATGAATAGTAATTTTCAAATTCTCTGCTGCAATACTCACCTCCATTATCAAATTTGAGACACTTCAACATTTTTCCTATCTCATTCTCAACCAAAGCTTTCCACTTTTTAAAAGTTTCAAATACTTTTGATTTTTCTTTTAGGAAATACACCCATGTTTTCATAGTTGTGTCATCAATAAAATTAATGTAATAAAAAGAGCCATCAAGAGAAGATACCTGAGCTGGTCCCCATACATCTAAATCCACAATCTCTAATTTCTCACTCTTCTTCTCTTTCCCAACTTTGAGAAATCGGACTCTTTCCAATTTTCCATAAACATATTTTTTGTAGAACTCCAAGTCAATCTACTTCAAACCTAGTAGCAACTTTATGGAGGGAAGGATCTTCATCCCTTTCTCACTCATGTTCCCATGTCTATGATACCACAATTATGTTTCTTTCCCTGTAGAAAGTGTTATAACTATCTCAGTAGCAGTTGTTTCTATAGTAGCTAAGGTAGAATAAGTATTACCAGTACACAGATATAATGTGCATACCTTTCCACCTTTAGATACTACTAATTTTCCTTTAGTGACCTTCAAGACTTTGTTTGAAAAGGTAACTATGCAAACTTCACTACCTATTTGTCCTATAGAAATTAAATTCCTTTTCAAATTTGGAACATGCCTTACCTCTTGTAGAAACCATTCATTTCCATTCTACAACTTGATTTTTATCTTTCTTTTTCGAACAATTTGATAGGGTTCATCATCACCCAGATATACCTATCCAAAATCAACTTGAACATAATCTACAAAATATTTCCTATGGGGTGTGGCATGAAATGAAGCCCCTGAATATATTACCCAAGAATCATTAGCATTATCTAAATACAAAATTAAAGCATCCTATAATTTATTACTTTCAACATTAGCTTCCTTACTATCATCATGTTGTTTGTCTCCTTGTTTTCCCTTTTGATACCAACAATCCTTCTTCAAGTGTCCTAGCTTTCCATAGTGCCAGCAATCCATTCTTCCTCTGGATTTAGATCTTCCTTTCTTTGACTTCCCTTGTGACTTTCCACAATTTGTTGGGATTTTTCCTCTCTTTTATTCTTCCCCTTTTCTCTATAGTCAAAGCATTACCCAATGTAAAACTCTCACCTATGCTTTTCCATTGCATTTCCTCGCTAAGGATAACACCAACAATATCATCAAAATTCAATGTATTTGAACTAGAGATAGAGTTACTTATAGCCATTACCAAGCTATTCTAGTTTTCTAGCAAAGAATATAAAACCAAGAGATCCCTCACCTCTTCATCAAAATTCACTTTTTTAGAAGTTAACTAACCAGTAATCATATTAAACTCATTTATATGATTTTTCATAGATCCACCTTTAATCATTTTCAACGTAAACAAACGCTTTATGGCCAATACCTTATTTGAGGTTGAGGGTTTTCCATACAATTTAGCAGAAGTTCTCATTAGATCATTTTTTGTCTTTGCTTTTGTTATATTGAACACCACAAATGGTGTCATGCACAACTAAATGGTTCCTAATGTCTTTCTATCCAAAATCTCCCATTCTTCATCAGGCTTCATAGCAGCTTTCGTTTCTTTTCCTTGCAATGGCCACCATAGATCCTTTTGATACAAATAATATTTCATCTGCATCTTCCATAATTGATAATTCTAGTCGTTGAACTTCTCAACCTTGAATTTTCCTTCTTCCATTGCTCCCACTCAAATCTAGAGGTTTCTGGCTAATCAACTGACATGCACACGGCTATGATACCAATTGTTAGGATTCAAGCATATTAGATAAATAAACATTCATAATTATATGTAGATTAAATAACCTAGAAATAACAATGAACAATAAGACAAAAGAGATCAACACATAATTTAACGTGGTTCACCCAATATGGGCTTGAACCATTAAAAATGGAAGTTCATCAAGGTGAATGAATCAAGATGATGAACCAAAAATTTTCTAAGAGGTGTTTCATTCAATTATGTGTAAAATAAGATGCAAATAACAATAAAAAATGCTACCCAACTATTATAGCAACAATGAGGAAAATTTTTAGAGCATAAAAAGTTGTGTACCTGGCCAGAAAGTTGTTATTTTTAAGCTACGGAGGACTCATTCGCCTTCAATGGCAAATGGGTCATTTTTGGGTTTTAGAAATTTGATTTCAAGGTTTTGTTCCTTGATTTCTACACTTTGAAATTCCCTATTATCAACTTCTAGAAGTTTGTATGCAATTTTGTAGAGCTCTTTCTGTGATCTTGCACTTTGAATGTCAACTTTAGCAACTTTGCAATTTTGACAATTTTGCTCCAAATCTTGCTCAACTTGATCTTCAACCTGTAAATGTGCAATCACACACTCAAGGGTAGAAAAGCTTGTTTTTTGTTATTGAATGGGGGTTTTCCTCGGTCAAACCCCTTTTAGGTAATTAAACAAAATGATGAAATGGAGCATGAAACACAAAATAATGTAATTGATGTCACCTTGGATGATGTCTTGTGAATTAGATCTACAAACTATCATGTAGTGGCCATGAAGAATGTATATCTTGGATTTGAGATGATTCTTGTAAATAGATCCTCAATGCAACATTAGCTATCTTAGCTCAACCACATACATGAATGCATTAAACCCTTGTCATAATGATATGATCTTGAATTGCTGCAATAAACTTTTGAAATCTTCCTTGAAATACCTTATGAATTCTCTTGTAATGCTCTTGTAGACATCCAAATTTTACCACTCCCACATGGTCAAATTTGCACCCTTTATTCATCTATTTCATCAATATTAATTAAATGACTTATTTAATTAATATTTCCCCTTTACATAAGGTTCTTGAAATATTTAATTTAATAATTAAATACTTTACCTTTCATCCTTTTCTCTAAATTAAATAAATACATAAATTAATTTAATTTGGTCATTTAGCCTTTTGGAATTTAAATCAATTTTAAATATCTTTTTTTCTCTCTCCTTGTCACATCCTCCATAACCCTCTTCTAATCTATATTAGTTTAATTAATCCATGATTTGGATGTGCACAACTTTAATCAGGATTAATGTCACATCCTCCATATTTTTCCATTTGCCTCTAATCCCTCATTAATTTTCTTAATCACCTATTTGCACAACCTTAATCTAATCACATGCCATCTTTGGCATGTCCTCCAAGTCAACCTTTCATAAGTGATTTCATTATTTAGCCTTAACCTCTTTTCCATGTGAATTAAAAATTCACATTTATTCATCTAAGGTTCTCCTCTTTCCTATGTGGGTCTCATGTGTCACATCACTCACATGGGACAAGTACCTCCTTTAGGAGGACCTTGTTTTATCCTCTAGGCAACTCCCAATCATGTGAATTTAAAATTCACATTTATTTCTCCAACCACTTCTCTTGTCCCCATGATGATAAGAGAGGATTTTCTAAAATGTCTCACTTGTCACCATCACCCTCATATGGGGACAAGAACTTCCTTTTTAAGGAGATCTTCCCCTAATCCCAAGGTAATTGCAAGTACCTCCACCTCACATATCTTTTTTCCAGCTCATTTTTCCTTGTGACATCTCATCCTCCACATGGCAAGATGTGAGGGCTTGTGAGTCCTCAAATCACCAAAGCCCTTCATCTTGCCCATGTTGGAAAAATCTTGACCATCCAATTCTCTAGAGATTCTTCCCTTAAAATGGAATATTTTCTCTCATTCAAACAATCACATTTTCATTCATCACATTCAAGCTCAAGCATTCAAGAACTCATACTCAAGCATTTTGCAAGCAATTTCATATCCTCCATTGTTGCATGTTTCAAGCTCTCATCACTTGCATTTACATTCATCCATCAAAATACCCAAATAGCTCATTCTATTCATCATCTCACCTAAATCATTTTGCATCTATTTTTAGTCCATTTTCCATCAAGGAGCACACATTTATCAACTATCAAAGGGCCAACCAAGGAGCAACTCATACAAGGTATAAATCTCTTTTTCATCATTATTTTGTTTGAGTTTAATGTAGCCCAATCTTGAGGTAATGAAGTGTTATTTTCTTTCTTTTTCATTTTATTTTTCATCATTTAGGATAGGTAAATAACATTGTATCACATTTCTGGCACGCCCAGTGGGACGCACATATGGGTCCCTTTCTTTCACGTTTGTTGTTGTTTCACGTTTTGCAGGTTCAGGTTACACAGAGGCGACTCTGCCCCAAACAAGAGTGACCCTGCCCCCAGTTGGGTGACCCTACCCTCAACAGCAATGATTCTGCCTTGCAGAATTGCCCATCTTTGAAACAAAAAGAATCTACCTTTTTTTTTCTGAATAGGTGAACCCGCCCTTAAGACAGGAAAACCTGACCTTAAGATAGGTGAACCGGCCCTTAAGATAGGCGAATCCGCCCTCAAGACAGGTGATCCCGCCCTCAAGACAAGCGATCCCACCCTTAATAAGGATTACCTTTCCCTTAACAGGGGCGATTTTTCCCCATATAGAGGTGACTCTGAGGTAAAACAGTGATTTAAACTTCATTTCCAAAGTCTTTTTTCTACTGTTTTTGTTAATATTGACCCCCTAACTTGTCTTGTTAGTGATTGTGCTAGTTTTTACTAGCACTTGTGTAGTTGTTTCATGCTTGTTAAAGACTAGATATTAAAAACTTCTAACATATTTGTTGCAATACGAACAGGCCTAGCCTATTAGTTTGTTTGTTTGCTTTTCATTTTCATACTAGTTAGACACATAGTTTTAAGTAGGGGGAGTCAATATACTGTGTGCTTTGCTTATCAAGTAAGCTATTGACATATCCAATCCCCTTGCACCATTTGGTGATCCTGGGTGAAGAGAAATCATAGCTTACTTAGTCCTTTGTGTTTCCCAAGGGGCACTACATTGTTCAAGCTTTCCCCTTACACTTCATGTGAGCCTGGGGAGTAGCTGAAAATGGTTAGTGTTCTCTTTTTTAGTGGGACTTGCTTGGGGATTTCATCACCCAAAGGGATGATCTCAACCATGTGTACCGGCTGGGTATATAAAGGGGGGAGAGCCAAATTTGTACCCCAATCCATTCACATCATGTTTGGTGGAGTGTCAAAGCTAGGGTGATACCTAGATAAGACGTAAAGAGTTGGTATAAGGCTTGAGTACCTCATTGGGGTTCCTGACTCACGCTTGTGATCGACTAGTGTTTAGGGTTGTGCCTCACATATGGAGCATATATTGAGAACTCCCTAGTTTTCCTTGTTTAGCCTAGTTAGTGGACCGTGTTGGTCATACCCTTTTCACTAATCTTATGTTTGTGTTGCTTGAACTATCTTTTCTATGCAAAACTAGTGAATTTATATTCGATCAAGTTACCCTTACTATCTTCTTGTTGTTTTTTGTGTTTTTGGTCCTTTTCCATAGTCATTTTTCCCAATTTAAGTCCAGGTCTAATGATAGGGGTGACCTCACCCTCAACAAAGGCGATCCTACCTCTAACAAGGGCAGCCTTTCCTTCTGTCTCAATCATTTCCCAGTCTATTTCTATTAGAATCACTCAGCTTTCACTGAATAGGCGACCCTGTCCTAGAGATAGGCGACCCCACCCCAGAGATAGGTGACCCCACCCCAAAGATAGGTGACCCCACCCTACCATTGAGATAGGCGACCCCAACCCTGAGATAGGCGACCCCGCCCCAAAGATGGGAGAACTCGACCCAGAGATAGGCAACCCCACCCCCAAGATAGACAACCCCATCCCATAGATAGGCGACCCCACCCCATAGATAGGCGACCCTGCCCCCAAAATAGGAAACCCTACCCCTGAGATAGGCGACCCTAACCCAGAGATAGGAAACCTTACCCAGAGATAGGTGACCTTGCCCCTTGGTTAGGTGAGTTTGATCTTTATCCAGCCATTTTTCATCTTTTGTTCACCTGTAGTCTGCATTTCAATCCATCTACATTCTCCCAAGGTCATTCGTTCATCATCTGAATCATATAGGTACATCTTTAGGTTACATATCCCTTATCATTTTCTCAATCCAAATCCCCTGAACTTCATTTCAAAATTTATTATCCAAATTGACCTAGATGTTTGAATTTGATCATCATCATCCGCATCTGCTTAGGATCATCATCCATCCTGAGTCAATTATCATCTTCAACCCAATCAATCTGCTTCCATCTCAAGTTAGATTTGGTGCTGCAATCATCTATCCATTCTTTAATCTGATCAATCAATACATTAAGTCACCTAGGGTGACCTCTAAACTAGGTTTACAATCCCTTTCATCATCCTATCTATTCCATCATTTGATCTCATCAATTGTTTCATCAATTGATCTTACCCAATCTAATCCAATCACCTTCGACCCAATCAATCTACTTCCATCATGAGGTAGATTTAGTGTCATAATCATCCTTTGATAATCAAATCCAATCAACAGAATCAATCCCATCGCATCTTCCAATCATCCTAATCTGAGCTTCAATCCAATCCCAATCTGAGCTTGACTAAATCCCAATCTGAGCTTTAGTCCATCTTCATCCAAGATCTTCTGATTTCAAAACAAATCTTAAGATCTCTTCTTCCATCTTCTTCCAATCCATCCTATTTATCCTTTCATCATCTTTTCACTCCAACCTAACATCATGAATCCTTATTCTTCACCAATGCAACCAAAAATAGTAATCAAGGGAAACCCTAATTATGTCGATGATGATAATGAGATTCTTATTGATCAAGAGGTATATGACATAGATCCCATTGTTGCTATCATTTCTAGTAAGCTTTCCCCAACCACTTTCCAAAATTCAATCACCCCTCCAAGCTATCCTGTTACATCTTCATCCACACCTAATAATGCTACCTTTGACAAGGGATATCCATTGCCTTCCTCGTCTGCATATTCATCATATCCTTCATCTACATCTTTTTCTTATCCAACACCCACATCCTCTTATCCCAATCTATCATCCCAATCTTCCCATCCTAATCTACCATCCCAATACTCCTATTACAATTCCCCATCCATGTCCTCCTATTCTAATCCTCCTTACTAGTCTACCAATCCTAATCCTACATTCACCCCTTCTTTTCTAGGTCCTACACCCCCATCAACCTATCTTAATCCAATATCCACATCTTCCCATCCTAACCCACCATCCATGTATTCCTCTTGTCCTAATTCACCACCTACATCTTCTTGTCCTAATCCACCATCTTAATCTTCCCATCCTAATCAGTTGTCCCAATATCTCTACTATAATCCTCCACCCATATCCTCTTGTCTTAATCCACCATCCATGTCTTCCTATCCTAATTCACCATCCCAATTTTCTCATCTTAATCCACCATCTCAATCTTCCCATCCTAATCGGTTGTCCCAATATCTCTACTGTAATCCACCACCCATATCCTCTTGTCTTAATCCACTGTCCATGTCTTCTATCCTAATTCACCATCCCATTCTCATCTTAATCCACCATCCCAATATCCCCATCTACTTCCTCCAACATCAATCCACCATCCACGTCTTCCTATTCTAATCCGCTATCACAATATTCTTACCTTAACCCTCCATCCAATCTTAATCCTCCGCTTACTCTTAGTTTTCCATCCAATTCCATTCCTCAATATAATCCTAGTCCACCAATCCATAACCCTAATCCTCCGCCACTCTATAATCATTCATCCACTCCTACCGTGCCATCTAATCCTACACTATGCACAATTCTCACTCCAAAAGCTCTCCAAGGACTTATGACAAAGAAGACATCCCTAACTCCACACCTTGAAGCCATGGAACCTTGCCATCCCAATCCATCCTCCATGGTCACTAGTGATGAGACTCTTCTCTGTACCACACCTATCATTAATGTTACCACCCCTAGCACCACTTAAACCGTTGAAACTATCAAACCCACTGAATCCATTGAGCCCCCATCTCCTACTCTAAGATCTGTCAAGCCCATCAAAGATAACCAAACCCAATCACCATCTTCTACTCCTAGATCCACCCAACCAATCCAAGACACTCGAATCCAATCCACTCCTCCCACTCCTAGTATCACCAAAATCCATTCCCATGAACTTCATGAATCCTCCATCCTTCCATCTCCCCCACTTGAGGAGTCCCTCCAACACTCTGTCATCCTACTAGCCACATAAGATGAGTCATGCCAAGAGCTTGGTCCAAAGCATACCAACATATCCCCTTCTTTGAACCAAGATCCTACTATCCCATTTGGTCCACCTCAAGATCACAGTCCTTCATCCACTTCAGCCCATGAACCCCTTGTCACTTAAGATCCAATAACTCCATCGCATGAGCCCTTACCACTAATTTATTTTGATCAAGATCCTAAAATCCCACATTGCCCACCTCAAGATCATAGTCTCCCATCCATTCAATCCCATGATCCCCTTGATACTCAAGATCCAACTGCTCCATCTCAGGATCCCTTATCACTTGCTTTCATAAGTCCATATCCTAGCATATCACCTAGTCCCTTTTCTAATCCCTTACCACTCACTCCTCCCAATCAATATGTTGTTTCCCCATCATCTCCATCTCCTGATCCTCCATTGTTGACTAGTCCTACCATCCCTGTAACTAAGGGTTATTTTTCTAAGGATTAGATTCAATGAATTGAAAACACAATAAACCCAAAGAAGTAATAAAGTGCAAACGAAAGTAAATGAAAACACAGAAAATAGAACAATCTCACCTAGTGTCTTCAATCTCCATGGCTGATCTCCATTACACCTTCTAACTTGTTGATTTGTGTTGCCCTCAGATCGAGTGTGTGAGCAATCTTGACTATGCCATTGTCCTAAACAAGCTTTGAAGGATTTGAATCTTAAATTTATATGCCTATGACAATATGATAAATGAAAATAATAACTATGAATGCTAAATGACTATCAATGATAAATGACTAGAATGCCTATATTAACGAAGTGGTTGTTAAATTATGAACAAAATTGTCTTTTATAGAAAACACAATTTTGAATGGACGGATGAGATCGACTCTTGAAAGAAACCTAAAATCAGAGGATGAGATTCAATCTGATAATCCCTAATTAGGGTTAGGACAAAATCCTTAAGTGAGCGATCAAGATGTCATAGGAGAAAAACGAATCAGTGGTGGAGAAAACAGGAGATAATTAATTTTGAAAATAAAGATTTTCAAAATTGAGAAGATAAAGATAGCCTACTTTATGATATTTATAAAAGATGGACTGAAAAGCAAATTTGATTAAATCAAGAACCTGCTTGCTTTATTTGATTTTTGGAAGAAAGCTACCAATCAACTCAAAATATGGATTTTGTGAGACAAATAAATAATCTTTTTTAGATTATTTACCAAAATGGACTGTCAGTTAAGAATGTGATGACATTTTAAATAATTTCATTTATTTAAAATGAGATGAATATTAATTTTGACAATTAAATAATTAAAGATAATTATTTAATTTAGCAGATAAGATTAATTAATTAAATAAATTAATCAATTCATTTAATTATGACAATTAGTAACATATTAAATAAATAAATAAGATTTATTTATTTAATAATCAGGAAGAAATAAATGAAGAAAGGTAATTAAATAAATTTAGAAATTTATTTAATTAGGGGAAGACTTAGATAATTAATGACGTATTTAATAAGTAGATAGAATTTATTTATTTAATAATCATGAAGAATAAAAGGACATGAATTAATTAAATAATTATGAATTATTTAATTAATAGTCGAATGTGGACCAAGGACATAATTAAGTGTCATAATTATGCTAGGACGAAAGTGGTAAAATGAAGCTTGCAGGCGTAGGTCATTTTTAGGTGTCTACATTTTGCCCCTCTTTGTCATAATGTCGCTTGTCACGTTGTGACAAAGAAAATAAGTCAAAAATATGCCCCAATGCAAGATAAGATGAGGAAGAATGACGAGGAGGGTTACGGTATGCCCCCTCGAGAGGAAAGACGGGTTCCAAGAACATGGGTGTGCTCTCAAAATGGACAAGAAAACTAGAATATGAAGAGAAAAAGAAATGTTAGTGCAAAAGATATGGATGATGATATGGATGCAATGCCTATATGAGATGGGCAAGAGAAGATGACAAGACAAAAAGAGATGCATGTTAGTTCCTAGACCAAATCCTTCAAAACATTGCCATAGGACTTTAATAATTATCGCTCTTAATCATCATTGGGTGGTAAAAATGACACAAATGGACAACAAACACCATGATATGACGTAGACCAAGGTGTACAAGGTCATCCACTTGAAAAACAGCCACAGGCAAGGAATGTCCTAACTCATACTAAGGGCGAAGTTGCCCCAGTCTTTTTGTCAAGACAATCCACAGACATCAATCAAAGAAAATAAAATAGGCTAGGAGACGTCATCGCACCTCTAAATCCTTCATGGGACATCCTCGAGGTAGCTAGTAACATGACCAAAAAGACAAGACAGTAAAAATATAAGACAAAATAGCCAAGATAGTCAAAAGATAAGACAAGAAAGACCAAAAAGATTAACAGCCATGTAATTTTGTTTGCCAATGTTTGTTTGCCAAAGATTGATTTATTGTCGGTTTGATAGTTTTGACAGTTTAAGAGTTTTGCCAATTTGACGGTGTTGACAGTTTGACGGGGCCTATTTTCAGGAAGGACACATCCTGAAAAAGGAAAAGGACATTTTGACAAGGTCCAAATCCGAGAAGGACACATCTTGAAGAGGACCAAAGAGTGACGAGATTGACATTGTTTTGACTAATATGTTTTGGCAAGTTGACTGATGTTGACTATATGATTGATTGGACCGTGTCGTCTGATTTTGACCAATTTTGACATTAACGTTTTGAATTATTGTCTTGTGTCTGAGTTTGACTATGTCTGACTTATTTGACCGATGTGACGATTGTGACAAATGCTATGATTTTATTTGGACAAACCTAAAAGTACTGACCTAATGTCTCGGGGACTCATCGACTGATGGCCTTGCCTATGTAGAAAATGCGCAGAGACAACGTAGTTCGACAAATGACATGGACTGACTAACATGACTGACTTTGACTCCATTTTTAGGATTTTGACATTGATTTGGATGTTTTAGTTGTTTTTCTTTAGGAGGTTTTACGATTTTTAGGTCTTTCTTCAGGACATTGTTTGATCCCCTAATTAAACAAATTTCTAAATTTATTTAATTACCTTTCTTCATTTATTTCTTCCTAATTATTAAATAAATAAATCTTATTTATTTATTTAATATGTCACTAACTGTCATAATTAAATAAATTGATTAATTTATTTAATTAATTAATCTTATCTACTAAATTAAATAATTATCTTTAATTATTTAATTGTCAAAATTAATATTCATCTCATTTTAAATAAATGAAATTATTTAAAATGTCATCACATTCTTAACTAACAGTCCATTTTGGTAAATAATCTAAAAAAGATTATTTATTTGTCTCACAAAATCAATATTTTGAGTTGATTGGTAGCTTTCTTCCAAAAATCAAATAAAGCAAGCAGGTTCTTGATTTAATCAAATTTGTTTTTCAGTCCATCTTTTATAAATCTCGTAAAGAAGGCTATCTTTATCTTCTCAATTTTGAAAATCTTTATTTTCAAAATTAATTATCTCCTCTTTTCTCCACCACTGATTTGTTTTTCTCCTATGACATCTTGACCGCTCACTTAAGGATTTTGTCCTAACCCTAATTAGGGATTATCAGATTGAATCTCGTCCTCTGATTTTAGGTTTCTATCAAGAGTCGATCTCATCTGTCCAGTCAAAATTGTGTTTTCTATAAAAGACAATTTTGTTCATAATTTAGTGACCACTTCATTAATATAGGCATTATAGTCATTTATCATTGATAGTCATTTAGCATTCATAGTTATTATTTTCATTTATCATATTGTCATAAGCATAGGAATTTAAGATTCAAATCCTTCAAAGCTTGTTTAGGACAATGACATAGTCAAGATTGCTCACACACTCGATCTGAGGGCATCAATCATACGCTGTAAGCTAGGAGGTGCTATGGAGGTGATTTGTGGAAGCTTCAAGAATCTGGTATAATCATTTCATTATTATTTGCTTTCTTTGTGCTTCATAACTTCTTTGGGTTTATATTATTGATTTAAACATTTGCTAATCTCAAACCTTATAAAAATAACCCTTAGTTACAATCCCAACACCCCTTTTATATTCCCTCGGTACTCTCACATTCATATGTGGTGGTTTCCTTGTAGATGAGGAATCGAGCATATACACCACCTATCCTCCACCTAATAATGGACTCGCATCATTCTTCCAAAATAAAAAGTATCCTACCATAGATCGAATGCTTAAGAGCATGAACTATCAAGGAAAAGGTTTAGGCCTTCATGAGCAAGGTATCCTAGAGCCCATCCATGTCAAATAAAATCTGTGTACACAAGGTCTTGGATATATCTCTCAAGACTCGCAATCCAAAAATGTTGGTGCAACCTCCATACATCCTAAGCAAGCCTCCTAAAAAATAACAATAGGCTCTTCCCCTCACTCCACAAAACCATTTTCCACCATCCCCCCTCCATCGTATCACCTCAAAACAACCATTCATATTCCTCCTTCATCTTCCAAATCCATTTTGGGTTCTTATGTTCCTCCATCCAACATCTATTGTCCTTCATCTAGTCCATCTATTTTGGGTCCTTATGTCCCTCCATCCACCATCACAAATCCTCTAGATACTAAGTCCATTTTGGGCTCTTATATCCCAAAATCACCTCCTCCCTCTCATCCTATTTATCCTTCTATCCATCCATCACCTACCCATATCGCCCATCATAAACATCCCACTCTCATTTTCCCTAATCAGGATCAACAAAGGCATGTACCTACACATCCTCCATCCACATATCATCCCCAAAATCCTACCTCCATTACTCCTTTCATGCTTCCTCCACATCATCCATCTCCCTGCACCCATCTCATTGCTATTAAAATCACTTTGGATACCAAAGTAAAAATGCATAAATCTAAACATCCACATGAATCTAAATCCCCTCATGTCTCCTTTAAAATACATGTTGACAAAAAGAAAAATCCAATCCAACATCAAATTCAAAATCCAAATCAAACCCATAGGCCACCAAGGCCCACCAAAGCAAAGATCAAAACCTTGTGGATCTCAAAGAAAAAAGATGCAATGCTTTCAAATGAAAATTTGGTAACAACATCCAAAGTTACTAATCCAAAAGATAATCATACATATCCTCCATCTCCTAAATCTATTTTGGGTCCTTATCACCTAAAATTCACTATCCCATCTCCTCCATTATCCCCACATTATTTGTTCATTAATCCTCCTATCCTTTCACATACACCACCATATGTGCCAATGTTGGTCTTGAAAACATTACCCCATCATGCACCTACCCCATCATTCCAACCATACATTTTCCAACATCCCATACATCATCCCACATCTCTCCCCCATCAAATCTCTTTAACCCATTCTCTTACATAATCCATTTATCCTAATAAGTTGTACCAACATCCAATAGTCATTTCACACATGGGCTTTTAATACCTTGTATGGAACTTGATGCTTGAGTCCTTCATCCATATCCTTATCACATTCCTTCTAAATTCACTTATCCAAATCCCTGTCTTTATCCATCTCCATCCACATTCTATCCAAAAATCCAAAAATTCAACTATCCAAAAAAACCAAAAAAGTCAAAAAAGTAAAAAAAAAAACAAAAAAAAGTAAAGAGAAATCATTCATCCAATGGTGAAAACTTGGCAAACAAGCACCTTGCATAAGTACCATGATGAAAACCTGGCAAACAGGCATCATGTGTAAATCCTCCATCCACTTACTTCTGCACTTGGGGGCAACTGCATCCCTTTCACCCATTTCCTCCATCCAACCTATTTTTCCACATTCTGTTGTTCATATTTCATTTATCCCAATCCCTCCATCCTCCTTGTGATATTGATATAGATAGGGGAAAACATATATACATGCTTTGGACACCTCTTGGCATATATTCCCCTCACATACACACTACCCTAATCCTTATCCATATCCCTCTACCTTCCTGCCCACCCTTCATACTACCATCACTCTCCCTTCCTTATCCATGCATCCTATCCATATCCATCTCACTCCTTTATTATCCTATCCTTCTACCTTCCATCCATCATGCCTCATCATGCATGACATATCTAGAGTGGGGGTACCTCCTTCTTTGTGACATTGTCCTTGGAGAAATCATTCATCCATCATAACAATCCCTTCTATCTCACCATCCTAATCTTCCTATCCATCATAACAATCCCTCCCATCTTCTAAATCCGTACCTTTCCATCTATCCATCTAGTAACCTTTTCTTCATCCAAATCTTTATCCCTTTATCCATCCATCGTGGCAACCCCTTCTATCTCCCCATCCCTATCTTCCTATCCGTCCAAAAAATTGCTTCCATCTCCCCATCCTTATCTTCCTATCCATCCAAAAAATCCCTTCCATCTCCCCATCCTTATCCCTCTATCCATCCATCAAATAAATCCCCCCCATCTTCCAAATCCTTGCCTTTTCATCTAGCCATCCAGTAACCTTTTCCCCATCAAAATTTGTATCCCTTTATCCATCCATCCTAGCATCTTTCCATCTCCTTATCTTTATATATCCATCCCTTCATATTTATCCTCATCCCATCTCATAATCCCTTTTCATTGGTATCTATATATCATGTTTTCCCCATGCAACCCAATGTCATCTATCCCCTCGCTATCACTCCCACTTCTCTCGCACATCTTTCCAATCTCCTATTACTCCTCATCACTCATCTCTCTATCATGTCATTCTCACCATTCATATTTTGATGATTTGGATAACTATCCCATCCCTAAGCTACACTTGATCACAATCATCCTATCCAATCCACATGGTCTATCTTGTCTCATCGTATCGGTCCAATCTTTTTATCCACTTATCTTGGTCATCTCATCATCCTTTATTCATTGTTTTTCTGATGTCTTTTTTTGAACTACATTGCCCCTACGCTTTCACGTAGGAAAGGTCTATCATGTGATCCACCCCCAGGGATTTTTTCCTTCTGGTCTTTGTCCTCCATCATTTCCATCGTCCTCTTTCTGCTTTTATCCATGGTCTTTTATCAAACTATGAGGGCTATGTGCTTTCACGTAGGCAAGGCTAATCTCTGATCGGACCCCAAGCCCCTAGGTCATTAGGGTATGTCATTTTTGTGTCTCGTGTCTCATGTTGTGTCATCAAGTATTTCCTTATCTATTTGGTTCTTCACAAATGAGATCCACCCGTATCATGAGATTCAATCAGTTTTGGAATTTCATGTGTCATAATTGATCTTTTAGTTTAGTATCCATCTTTGGTCTCAACAAGATGCATCCTTCCTAACATTCCTTATCAACCCCATCCATCCTCCTGATCCTATGGAAAAGGACGTTTTGAAATTGATTGCAATATTTTGATACTTTTGGATTTTATTTATCATTTGAGCTCCCTATCACAACTTCTTAAGGCCACCATGATCTATCATATTATGGTTTGTTTTGATCAGTTAACATAGGGGCATATCTTGATCTTTTTGCTTTGTTGTTGTCTTCCTAGTTGTCCCACGTAGTACCCACCAAGATCCCTAAGGTCTTGTGTTATGTTGGGGCATCCTTTTGTGCTTGTGGTTATCCCAATGTCTGGCCCGACCAAGTTCTTTGCGACTTTGGGGTGTTCGAATAGCCTTCTTGTGTTTTTTGTTTGTTTTATGCAATAGACACTAATTCGCCTTGGTTTACATGCCCTAGCACTTGGTGTCTTATGCTATAGAAAAAATTAATGCTCCAAAAATGACAAATTGCATTAGGATTGCATTTCATGTTCCATTCTATTGTATTGCATGTATCTTCCATCCATTCTGACCCTAACCTATGACCTATGATTTTGGTTGTGCAAAAAATTAATCTTCTATCTCCCTTCTTCTTAGGATCCCTATGGTATCCTCTTTTCAATTTTCTTAGAATAATATAGATTGGTTATTCTAAGTTCCCTCATCATATCATCATCTCTTCAATCTTCTTAGAACAATATAGATTGGTTATTCTAAGAATCTTGTCCCCCATCATTTTTATTCCTTTCATCCATCTCACATCTCAATCCAATCCTCATCAATTTAATCTAGCACAAACTCATCTAATCACATCCTTGGTCTTGTTCCCAGCCTTGCTATAATCCTTGATCCAATCATAATCATCATCATCATCATCAGGATGTATCCTTCCCTATCCTTTGGTGTTGTTTTGGGATGTATCCTTCCCTATCCTTTGGTGGTGTTTTGGGATGTATCCTTCCCTCATCAACAACACTTTCATCATCATCCTTAGGATCTATCCTTCCTTATCCTCATTTCATTTCAGGATATATCATTCCCTCATCAACAACACTCCATCCATCATCAACCCATTATGGCTTGTAGCTTGACTAGGGAAACATCACCTTTGTCCTTAAAGCTATTTGTGCTTCCCAATCTCCTATCGCTTATCATCCTCTCTTATCCATCACTTTGCATCATCTTCCTCATCTCCCCTTTCATCGTCTCATCCATTTCAAGAGCACACCCATGTTCTCTTGAACCTGCATGTCCTCTTGAGGGGGCATCCTCAATCCCTAATCTTCATCTTCATTCCCATCATCCTTCTTCCTAGTCAATCCTTTGATGACTAGGGCATATTTCCCAATCTAATCATCTTCTTCCTGGTGCTATCTTTTAATTTTCTTTGAAATGATGCTAGTTCATAGCACCATCTCAAAGAGGGGAAAATGTAGACATCCAAATTTGACCACTCCCACATGGTCAAATTCACACCCTTTATTTGTCTATTTCATCAATATTAATTAAATGACTTATTTAATTAATATTTCCCCTTTACATAAGGTTCCTAAAGTATTTAATTTAATAATTAAATACTTTACCTTTCATCCTTTCCTCTAAATTAAATAAATACATTAATTTATTTAATTTGGTCATTTAGCCTTTTGGAATTTAAATCAATTTTAAATTCCCTCTTTTCTCTCTCCTTGTCACATCCTCCATAACCCTTTTCTAATCTGGATTATTTTAATTAATCCATGATCAAGATGTGCACACCTTTAATTAGGATTAATATCACATCCTCCATATTTGTCCACTTGTCTCTAATCTCTCATTAATCTTCTTAATCACCTATTTGCACAACCTTAATCTAATCGCATGCCATCTCTGGCATGTCCTCCAAGTCAACCTTTCATAAGTGTTTTCTTTATTTAGCCTTGACCTCTTCCCCATGTGAATTAAAAATTCACATTTATTCATCCAAGATTTTCTTCTTCCCTATGTGGGTCTCATGTGTTACATCACTCACATGGGACAAGGACCTCCTTTAGAAGGACCTTGTTTTATCCTCTAGGAAACTCCCAATCGTGTGAATTTAAAATTCACATTTATTCATCCAAGGTTCTCCTCTTCCCTATGTGGGTCTCATGTGTCACATAACTCACATGGGACAAGGACCTCCTTTAGGAGGACCCTGTTTTATCCTCTAAACAACTCCCAATCATGTGAATTTAAAATTCACATTTATTTCTCCAATCACTTCTCTTGTCCCCATGATGATTAAGAGAGGATTTTCTAAAATGTCTCACTTGTCACCATCACCCTCATATGGGGACAAGAAATTCTTTTTTAAGGAGATCTTCCCCTAATCCCAAGGTACTTGCAAGTACCTCCACCTCACATGTCCCTTTTCCAACTCATTTTTCCTTATGACATCTCATCCTCCACATGGAAAGATTTGAGGGCTTGTGAATCCTCAACTCACCACAGCCCTTCATCTTGCCCATGTTGGAAAAATTTTGACCATCCAATTCTCTAGAGATTCTTCCCTTAAAATGGAAGATTTTATCTCATTCAAACAATCACATTTTCATTCATCACATTCAAGCTCAAGCATTCAAGCACTCATACTCAAGCATTTTGCAAGAAATTTCATACCCTCCATTGTTGTGTGTTTCAAGCTCTCATCACTTGCATTTGCATTCATCCATCAAAATACCCAAATAGCTCATTCCATTCATCATCTCACCTAGATCATTTTTCATCCATTTTTAGTCCATTTTCCATCAAGGAGCACACATTTATCAACTATCAAAGGGCCAACCAAGGAGCAACTCATACAAGGTATAAATTTAGTTTTCATCTTTATTTTGTTTGATTTTAACGTAGCCCAATCTTGAGGTGTTGAAGTGTTATTTGCTTTCTTTTGCATTCTATTTTTCATTATTTAGGATAGGTAAATAACACTGCATCACAACTATAATGCTTGATCACTTGAATACTTGAATGCTTAGAATGAATTGCTATATCTTTTTAAGAGAAACAATGTGAATTAACCCCTTATACTAAATTAGGAGATTAACCCTAAAATTTAAAGAATTAACGTCGACACCAAATCTGGAAAGAAACATTATTAAATTCCCACCAAAATGAAATTCAAAAAGGGGGTCTCATTAAGGGAGGACCCATTCACCATCTAGGGTGAATGGGTCTTGGCTCAGTTTACTAGGCCCTAACCCTGAGGGATTGAAAGAGGGCTAAAATCCCATTCCATATCAACTAAAAAATGGGGGTCATGTTAAGGGAGGACCCATTCGCCACCAAGGGCGAATGGGTCCTAGCACACTTTACCAAGACCAAACTTTTCCCAATGAAATATTTTATTAATTAAATTATAAGTGTCGGATAGATCATCAGGAGGTGTAATAATTAAGGCTTAAATTTGATCACTTTACAACACTTAAACAAGGTACACATTTAAATACATTTTATTGAAAAGGGGCCCATTAGCCTTAATTAAGTAGATACATCTAAGAAAAGTGTGAAAGTGTGTTACAACATTTTACAACACCCTTGAAAAGGATCAATTAAGGAATTTTTTAGTCAAATAAAGGTCCCAAAATAGTTTGAATGTGTACAACACATTACAACACCACTCCAAAACATCATTAATTAATTTTTAATATCATTTATCAAACCAAGGGAAAAGGCTTACTTTTTCTGTTACTAAATTTTTCCCCCACTTTAGTGAGAGGATGACCCCATGTCAAACTTTCACTAAAGTAGACATCCAAGACACTTAAGTATGAAGAAATAACAAATATACATAATCATATTGTATCAAAGGCCAAGAATAAAAACAAGGATCAAGCACAACCATTCTAACATGATGCAGAATGGGGTTGTTTTTCCATAACATATGCTGCTCACTTGGGGTAGTGGAACCTTAGTCTGTCCACTAGGTGAGTTGTCCCAAAGAAGTGGTTTGCATGATCAGTAGGAAAATGTTACAATTGTACATTATTTGCATGATCAATCACCAAATACCAACACCATGGATTTGGGGTTAGTATGTCTTTCACAAATGGGTTAGAGCTCAAAAAGTCATCATCCCCCAAATACTCATGGAATAGGAAGAATGACACAAAGAGAGTGAAAACAAAGGAAAATATTTTGGGTCAACATGGAAGATACCTAAATGTCTCGACGCCTTGTGTCATCCCTAAAATGAAAACACAAGACAAAGGAAAGATAAAAGATAATCTTTTGGGTCAGCATCGAAGAGACCTAAATGTCTTGACACCTTGCATCATCCCCAAAAGGAAAACACAAGAATAAGGAAAGATAAAAGGGATTTATGACATATAGAAGAATGTAGATACAAATAGACGAATGACACAAAGAGAGAGATGCATCAAATAGAATGGTATGGGAGATCACATTACACACATGTAATCACACATGTATCATTAAAAATAAAACAATGCAAAAGACTAGTAAGGAACATGCGAATCAACCTATAGCAGGTCGTCCACATACCAATCTTTTTCATCATATATGGAATGTAGAAAACTAGCCAAAGGGACAATAGCGAGTGCCAAAACTAGGAAAAAGGCTATTGAATTCTTTCCCCTACTGTGTGTAAGATAAGAACGAGTTGAGGTAGGTGATTGGAAAGAGCTCCTTACATTTTGAAATGATTTTCAATCAAAGTAAAACATGCAATAGTGAGAATATTATGATCCTACAACTATTACATGGAAAGGAGAGGAAGGAAATGCTTTAAGGGATTATTTTTATGATATAAAACTTTTTAAATATTTTTTTAAAGCACGACACTTATTAGTACTATGTTCAAGAACTCTATGATATCGACAATGTGACATGTTTGTGTTCTTAGGATATAGTTTTGGATTTTCTTTCATGGGTGGTAATGTTATAAGTCCTTGGCTTAGAAGTATGTGTAAGGTTCTTTTGGTTTTAGACATGGGACATGGAAATTGTAATTTCTTTAGTTTGTAAGGCTTTTGTTTCTCGCTAGATTCACCAATATGTTGAGGAGGAGGACCTGAGATGATCTTATCATCCTTATCATTGTTAAAAAGCATTGGTTGCTCTTTAGGAAGGAGGAAACTTATGTCGAGAGGAGGATCTTGATATCCTATCCCTTTGGTGTCTTTAGTTGGTATTTTCTCTAAAATTTGATGAATTTCATGTTCATTTGTTATGTCACATCCTTGCTTAGTTAATATCTTAAAGCCTTGGCCATAATTTTCTTCAAGGTTGATGGGAGTGTTGGTCACTTTGTTAACATAGGATTGATTCACTTCATTAGAGGAACTAGGATCACTTATTGTAGGGAGTTTAGGCTTAATTTGTTTCTCAATTTTAGGATGCAAAAGGCCAAGCATCTCAAGTTGTCTTGGTTGTTTTAATGAAGGATAAAAGGATGCATTAGTCTCAAGGTTGTTAAGGAAATCATTTACATAGTTGTTCATGTTGTCACCATCTTCTCCAATGATGTAAACTTCATGAGGAGGACATGCATTAGGAGTTGATTGAGCATGAGTGATTTTAATTTCATTAGGATCATTTCCAAAAGCATAGCTTGACACATCCACTAATGATTTCAAGGACATTCAAATCTTACCAAAGCACATATCCATGATGAAATGCAATACAATGACCTAGAATGAAATGTGTAGATGCAATTTTCAAATTCTAAACAAGGGAATTTTTTGATTACATTATGCAACAATCTAAAAATGGAATGTTGTAAATGCAATTTTTAAATTAAGCAATGCATGAAATGAACTAAACTAAGCTAGATCGAATGAAATGCATGAAACATGAACTCAACAAACTAAAATATAGATCTGACAACAATAGAAGTATAGAAATGAAGCATTTAATGCTATAAAATGTAGATGTGTACCTGATATAGGAATAAATTTACCAAATGGATGAATGAGTCCTAGTTAGGGATTTTGATAGGTTCAAATGGTGAAAAACACACAACACAAAATTCCTAGAAAATAGGAGCAAAGACTTGTACCAAGACTAAATCACCTAGATGGGTGAATGAGTCCCAAATTAGGGTTTTCACACTAAATTCAAAAAATTCTAAGTTTATTTTAAGGTTTATAACTTGTACATTGACTTGACTATTTTCAATTACATATTTTCAGTGAGATTAAATGATGCAAGATGCAAAAATGCAACCTATATGCACTTTTCACAAATACAAAATTTAGAAGACCTAAATGCAAATTAACTAATGCAAGATCTAATGCAAAGCTAATGTAAGCTAGATCTAGGACTTTAATGTACTCCAAACCATAAATAAATGGTTTGAAGGTTGGGCTCACCAAAATGAACCTAAGGAAAATAGGTGTTCCACCTTTTAGGAGATGGAACAATTAGGGGGGTCTTATTTCACTCTGAGTTCATTAAGAGACCCTAGAGATCTCTAACCCAGTGATTCAATTGAGGGAAGGGGATTGATACAAGGTTTCCTTAGGTGTGATTAAGAAGGGGGTTCACCATTAAAATGAAGATTCTAAAGAGGAATACAAGCATGCATACACTAAACCCTATAAACTCAAAAGCATATAATTAGAATGATAAACAAAATAAAATAGAGAAGTACCTGGAGAAATGAAGATGACTAAACAAGGCCTAAAAGCTTTAAAATTTACTACTCCTAATGTGCACTAGGAATCATATGCCAGACTGAGTGATTTAGTCCTAATTAGGGTTTATAGGTTGAATATGGAATCTATTGCTGACAAACCAGGATCTATAGAAAACTAATGAAAAGGGGTATACTAGGACTCATTAACCCAAGGTGGTGATTTTAGTCCTAGTATTGGGGTTTGAATGAAACTTTTGTAGCCTTGAGTGATATTTTGTAGCTTTCATCTTGTCTGATCTCCAAGTCTAAAAGTATGAATTCTGGCATGTAGGTGAGTTTTTGTGAAGATGACAACTTCTTGATAACTTTTGCAACTTTATTTTCAAAGGATCTTCAAGCTCCAAATCACCTAAATTTGAAATCACACATGAAGAGGGAAAAATGTTGTTGTGTTAGGGAATAAGGGTTTTCCTTGGTCAAAACCCATTTTGGTAATTAAACCTTGAAATGAAATGAAATAACATGAAGGAATGATGAATGAACAAATGTAATGTTGCAACTCACCAAACCCTTGAAATAAAGGTTGCAATCTTGTGAAATGGCTCCAATGGATGTGGATCTTGACTATTGATTGAATGCTATGAGATAATGTCTTTGAATGCTTGCTTGAATCATGAAAACCTACATCACAAATGTTAGCTCACAAACACACATAATGCATGAATACTTTGACATGATGCTTGAATCTTAAATTGATGCCTCAAAATGCTTGATAGTCAACTCTTGAATTCTCTTGAATTCTCTTGAATACTCTTGAATGCTCTCTTGATCATGTGTTTGCTATAATGCTTGAATACTTGAAAGCTTAAGTGAAATTATGTGAAATAACCTTTTATTTATACTTGTTTGTGTCAAATTTCCCTAAATTACAACACAAGCTGACATCAAATCTAGGAAAATAAAATCCTGCTAAGAATATTATTTAAAATAGGTCTTAGTTAAAGTGGGACTCATACACCACCTTGGGCATATGATTCCCAATGTCTTAAACATAGGACACAAACTTCAAGAAATGTCTTATTTAATGGAATGTTTGAAATCAAGCCTTGAAACGTAGATGGGACCCATACACCCAAGGTGGAATATGAGTCTCAAATCACTAGACCTAGAACACATAATCTCAAACATTGAATCATGATTTGTCATTTATTAAATGTCAAGATCATCCTCATAAAAATACATTTAATTAGGCTTTTGGATGCAAAATAGGACCAATCAAGGCATAAAGAAGCCCACTTTTAATAGGGAGGGCCCAAACAAGTGTAAAAATGTAAAGGGATACATTTTCCTACACTATAGTAGGTGAACTCATTCTTTGTGAGAATTAGAGGAACATAAATGTGTCACTTGATCAAAAGGGGAAGTTCAACTCTACACTAGTACATAAATAGTAATAAACTACTAAAAAAATTGCTTATAAATGATTACAGTTGGTCTCATGACCAATAGTAGTTGATTTATAGTCATATATAATGCGACTAGATTGATGACTAAACCATTTTTAGTCATTTATTGGTTGTTTTGTGGTGCAGAGTCACTACAACCTGTTGTGCAAGTTTTATGTCATTTTTAGTTTTTTAGATTGATAACAGGTTTTAGTGGTTCATAAGGTCATTTATGACCATATTATATTGTATTCAATTTATTTTTTTATTGGGTTTGGTTGTTGGTGGAAAAAGTTGTAAAATTGCTAGAATTGTAAACGTTGCTAAAAATGTTGCATGACAACTTTAGCAAATTGTCAAAAAAGGTAAATTTTAGTTACACACAAGGGTAGGAATTTGGGAATAAATTTAAAAAGGTTGGAAAAGGCATGAATAATCTCTAATGTTCGAATGCAAGGATTTTTGTAGTGATTTTTTAAACTTTGAGTGAATTGAAGCAAGTTTTTTCTGAGTTTTCCAATGTTTCAGTCTTGTTCTTTCATTGTGTTCAGCCTATACGAGCCATTTAATGATTTGAAAATGGTTAGAATGTATGGGAATGTGAATCCTCTTTATTTTGGTTTTTTTGGCATTGAAATTCATTGACTTTTGTGGTAGATATGGCCATTTTGGTGAGAGTGAATTTGTGGTTGTCTAGGGTTTGCAGTTTGAGAAAAAATATCATAACTTTGTTTTCCATTGTTGGATATTTATGAAAATTGGAAGAAAATCCTATAATTAGGCTATCTTCAATCCCATCAAAGAGAATGGATTCATTTTTTTTTTTTTGAAAGTTATTAATAATTGTTCCTTTCATTTCATAGTGAGGTAGTTTGTGGGTTTGATCAATGAACACCTTGTTTTACCCTATTCTGTACAAAACAACCCTACTTAATTTTAACATATGTTTAGTAAGGGCCAAAAGGGTATCTAAAATAGTTTTCACATTCCCTTTAAAAAGAACCTAACAGAAATTATGACCAAAAGGGTCTAAATTGTTGCCCCACCTTTTAGGTTTGAGAACTCATTGTCTACGATGAAAAAAATGCATAATTGCAGCCTTAAGTTTTGAAGTCCTATTTGAAAGTGATAGGAAATTTTTTTGAGGTATTTCTCCTTCCTCTGCATCATTTTGGTATCATAGCCAAAATATTTGGGCAAGAAAATTTTTGGAAATTGTGTGTTGCTTTTGATAGGTTGAAGTGAAGAACCTGGATGCCAAAAGCCTAGGTAGTGAGGAAAAGGAAAGAAAATCTAGGTGAGGTATCACAAAAAGCATGGATCAAGAAAAGAGAGATAGCAAGAAGATGCAGCAGCAAACTCAAAAGGAAAATATGGCAGTCAATAAGATAAGATCAGAGTTTGAAAGATGTATTGCGCTTATAGTGCAACAGTTTCTTAAGAAAGTATACCAAGGAAATGTTGGGTATTAGACAATGAGAAAGAAGGTGAAGTGGCCTCTTAAGAAAATGATGGAAAAGAGAAGGAAGCAATAGGAAGCTAATAGATTGAGAAGGTGGCTGAAATTACTTGACAAGACGTCTAATGAAAGAGATATGGAGGTAAGTAAGTCTCATTGTTTTGAAATTAATGAGAGCTTTGAGTGTGTAAATGTAGGAATAATAGTAAATGAAGAAGAAATCCTAAGTGAAGAAGATGAAATACTATGACATCCTGAGGAAGGAGAGATACTTGGTGAATGCATATTCAATTATGTTTTTTATAGTAAAAGGTTGATGAATAAAGAATATGTTTTTGATGACATGCATGATGAATTAGATGTTTTATTATTAGAAGAAATGGATATGAATGACAAGTTGTTTGCAGCAGTAGGAAAAACTAAAAATTTCAATGATGAATGTAGCCCTGAAGTGATGTGAAAGTGTTTAGTCCATATACAGAGATTGATCACATGCTTTGGAAGGAGATGGCAGGTTTGGGAAAAAAAGAACACTATCTTGTGTATGAAAGTCAAGAGTAATTAACAACTAATATGGAAATGTTAGAAGATACTATTTATCAAAGGAGATCCTTAGAGGACAATTTCATCCCTAAGCCAACAATAGCACACATGGAGGATCTCTTGGGTGTTGAAGTGGAGTGTATGGTGCAAGGAGAAAAGGAGGAGACCTCAAGGTATATATTTTATTTCTAATATTTTATTGGACTATGTATGTGCAGGTTTGCTAGACAAGGAGATAAAAATCATTGAGAATCAGGTTCTTGAAAGAGATCAAGTTCAGAGGAGGATGCCAAAAGAGGAATACCTTGCAAGGAAGAAAGAAGAGAAGGAGCTGAGAAGACAACCTAGAGCAAACAAGTGGAAGACACAAATACAAAACCAAGAAGAAATAAATGAAATAGTGTAGAAGAATTGGAAGACTAGGAAGAAGAAAAAGACCTACACTTAAGTGGGACTTGAGTTTTCTTCCCCTTGGGTGTATGGTGCAAGGTCACCAGGTCTTGTTATGCAATTTTTTTGTCATTTTTGGTTTTTTGGGTTGATAATTGTTTTTAGTGGTTCATAACATCATTTATAACCATATTCTACTATATTTAATTCATTTTTGTAGTGGTTTTGGTCGTTGGTGGGAAAATTTGTAAAATTGTTAAAATTGTAAAAGTTGCTAAAAATGTTGCATGACAACTTTAGCAAGTTGTCAAAACAAGTGGATTACAATTACATGCAAGGGTCGGAACATGAGAATCAATTTTAAAAGGTTTCTAAAGGAATTAATAAGCTCTAATGGTTGCGTGCAATAGTTTTTCTAGTGATTTTTCAAACTTTGAGTGAATTGAAGCAAGTTTTTTTTAGTTTTCAGTTTTGCAGTCTTGTTCTTTCATTGTGTACAGCTTGCACGACCAATTTAATGGTATAAAAATGGTTTGAATGTGTGGGAATTTGAATTCTCTTTATTTTGGTTTTTGTGGAATTTAATTTCATTGAGTTTTGTGGAAGATATAGCCATTTTGGTGAGAGCGGATTTGTAGCTACCTAGGGTTTGCAGTTTGAGAATAAATGCCATAACTTTCTTTTCCACTATTAGATATTTATTAAAATTGTAATAAAATTATTTAATTAGGTTATCTTCAATCCCACTAAATAAATTGGCTTCATTATTCTTTTTGTGAAATTTATTAATGATTGATCATTTCATTTCATAGTGAGGCAGCCTATGGGTTTGATCAATGAATGTCTTGTTTCACCCTGTTCCGTACAAAAAAACCCTACTTAATTTTAACATATGTTTAGTAAGGGAAAAAAGGGTATCCAAAAAAAATTTCACATTCCCTTTAAGAAGAAATTTAAGGAAATTATGACCAAAAAGGTTTGAATTGCTGCCCCACCTTTTGGGTTTGAGAACTCATTGTCTAGGATGAACAAAATGCATATTGTAGCCTTAAGTTTTGAAGTCCTATTTGAAGGAGATAGGAAAGTTGTTTGAGGTATTTCTCCTTCCTCTGCATCATTTTGATTGATCTATTTGGTAGTATATTTAGTCGTTGATTTAGTAATTCATTATTGTGATATGGCCACTTATTTAGTCACTTTTTTTCCACTAATATATTTAGTCGTTGATTTAGTCATTGATTGTTGTAATCTAGTCACTTATTTAGTCATTTTTTATTCACTGATATATTTAACCGGTCACTTATTTAGTTGTTAATTTAGTCATTGATTGTTGTAATCTGGTCACTTATTTAGTCATTTTTTTATTCACTGATATATTTAGTCATTGATTGTTGTTAACTGGTCACTTATTTAGTTGTTTTTATTCACTGATTTCATTGGTCATATATCTAGTCATATTTATTCACTACTCACTGATTTTTGTCAATTAGTAGTAAATTTAATCAATTTAATAATTAATTACTTTCAATTAGTAGTATATTTAGTCATTTTAATTGACTAATATTTGAGGATGTAAGCATAAAACACAAAAATACACATTGTATAGGAGCGAATTTGCACCCCTTATGCAAATTCCCCTTTTTCCCTTTTTCACTTTAGAAAACCAAATTTGAAGGCTCAATTCCACATAAGCTCACTGCCTTCATCCCACTTAGCAATCATTTTGAGTGTCAGCAGAGGAATAACAATCGGGGATGCCCATGTGACACACGGCGCACTTACATCCCTGGCAGATTCCTACGTCAGGAGCCTATAGAGGCATTACACTTCCCATTGGAAGTCAATTTGTAACTCCCCCTTCAACTGATCGACCTCAATATGGTCATTTTCTTCATTCTCTCCTTCAAATTCACTCCTTCTACATGTTTTTCATCTCTTGGCATCTTCTAAGCATTCAGTTCGTCTCTCCAAGCCATTCTCTAAGCATCCTACATATATTTTCTTGCATCCATCCCTCTCAAGCAACACTTTGCACTCCATAGCAGTAGCAACAACACTATCAACTCCGTAGAGCAAGTGTGGAACCAACACCATTACAACAGAGGCTTGATTCCTCTCATTTTCTCCTCCATTAGCTAGTGAGATCTTGGTGGAGGTGGTAAGCTTTCTACTCCTCTCCTCTATGATTCGGTTGAGTAGAATAACACTGTTTTGTAGTGTTTTTGTGTTCTTTACTTCACTTCCTTCTTTATCATATATTTCTCCATTGTTGCAAACTTGGCTATCCGTGGAGGTGGAAACACCAAAATGGGAGTCTGACTGAGGCAGGCCTCTATACAGCCACCCAACAATTTTCCTCTTCATTGTGTTAAGGTGGACGTGTTACTTGGAGCTAGTTGGAAAGCGAGTGGCTTTGTGAGATTATTCTTGCCACCCTAACTCTTGTGTATTTATTTTTCATATTCATGCATATCTTTCCTACTTCATACCTTTGTTTTGGCCCTTTGGAAGTAATTAGCTAGGTCATTAGTCTATTTTCTAGTGTTTAACCTTGTCTCTTTAGTCCTCTAGTTGTATAGACGCCAGCGCATCGTGTTGTCATCTTGAAACTGCGCTCTTGTCCTTGGGCAGGCAGCTTCCTAAGGCACAGTGTTGAACTTGAAAACCAGATCGCCTAGCCCTATTATGAGTATTGGGTCTATAGAGTGATCAAAGGGCCTTATAGTCCTCATCATTCTTGTCTCGCATTTCCTAACACCCCTTTAAGCTGAGGTAAGCTAGGGTAGCCTTCCACTCTTGGCTCTCCGTGACCTGGGGCCTTGAACGTGGTTGGTCCCCCTCTCTTACATTTTTGGTGAACCCGAGCTGAACCATTCTAGTTCTATTTTTCAATACTAAAATTTTTTGTCCTCATATTTTAGGAGTGTTGTAGATGTGAGTGTTGTGAGGCTTTCACCTTGCATCCCAACTTGTGACCCCTAGAAGGTGTAGTTGGAAGGTTCTGAAGCTATTGTGTAACGAAACCTTAATCGGGTCATCGTCTTATCCTTTAACCTTTAGGGACTCTATGAAAGTATCATCTAGTGTGTGTAATGTCCTCTTTCCTGCATCAACCTACCCCCTTTATGTAGCCTATGGATAGTGGTACTGGTATAACCTTCACTTCATAGGACTTGTCGATGGGTTTTAATAGGGAACCATCTCCTCTCTACATCCCTACACGAATCAACAAAAACATCGTAACAGGTGTTCTCATTCATCTGACATCTTAAGTAAACATCATAACTGAGGATATCATGCTAATCAACTTCTTGCATAAAGATGGGTACGATGCACCTATGAGCACCATCTGCATGCATGAGGGAATTTTTGTGCCCCCTTTGGGAAGTATTGTCCTATCAATCCTAGTTGGGCCTAAATCTGTGAAGCCTCTATTTGACATTATCCCTAGGTTTGAACTCTTTAGAGTGAAGTTGGGTATCCCTTGGTTAGTAGCTATGAATGCAGTGCCCTCGTTCGTGCATAAATGTTTAAAATTTATCCATGGTGGTTATGTGCATGTAATTCATGACATAGATTATAAACCATCGATTGTTCATGGTAGCTACTCCTTGGATTACTCTTGGCCTATGCCTGTCGATCCTCTCCTACCTCAGATGGATCTCTTGCACCGAATGTATCAAATTATAAGAAAGGATGCCTAAGGTCGAAAGTGAGATACCCTCTATCACCTTATGTTGTTTCACACAAGGCTTGCCTAAAAGCTGACAATGATTCCGCCAACGCACATAAGAGTGAAGAAGAGAAGCGGTCATGAGATCCTCCTTCCTCTTTCGTTGTTCAATTTGACGCTTCCTCTCGCCCTACTAAGGCACCATAGGATTTCATTTCACGTCTGCAAAAGAACCCGATGGTTCCCACTTGGCGAAAGCCCAAGGCTCCCACGTTTGAACTTCTTGTTCTACCTACGGAGCCTAAGCTTATTCGGTATAATAGGAAAAAGAGTCCCCATGGAGAGTACTCATTGTCTCAACCTTCGCAGCCTCCTACCACTCATGCTCCTAAAGTAGTGAATGGGAAGAGGCCTGCTATTCAGGCACTTGAGTCAACTCCCCCTACTACTTCTCAACCTATTCATCCTACTCCCATTCAGGAGTCTATTCCTCCACCAGAAATGGTTGTAGTGGACACTCCCATGGCTGAGCAGGAGCCTTATGTTCCTTCGCAACCTCTGGTCTGCAATTCAAAGAGGCCCAAAAACTGATTGTGCTATGTGTACCTGGATGACCCTCATCACCCTTGTTGGTGCTTGGATACAAACATGGTTTTTGTGTCGTAAACCTTCTTCTATTCATATCATCATTCTTCCATGTTTGTGTTATAATTTTTGATAAATTGGGGATGATGCAAAGCATTGGGAGCATTTAGGCTTCCCTTCTATGTTGACCCAATTTTTTATTTTTAGTTTTTCTTCTCGTGCATTATTCACATGGTTTGATATAGTAGGGGGTTGATGATAATAAATTTTGTATACTATATATATATATGAGCAGTTCTGACCCATAAATATTAGGCTACCCCTGTGCCCTTTGTTTGTGTTTTCTTTTCCCCTTTTCTTTTCCTTTATCTTTCTCTCTTCTTTGCTTGACTTGTCCCTCTCATGTGTGATAACACCACTTCTATAGCACTTCAATTTTCAAAAAATGCATCTTTTTCTAATGAATCTTTCTCAAGAATCTTCACAAACTCTTTTTCAAGGATCACATTCTAAACTTGAAACCCTAATGGAACATTTTTCCTTCATCATGGGTTCATAAAGAAATAATTTGAGAACCTTCCTCTGAAGTGGGAATAGCTTTTGTCTTCTCCCCATGTAGGGGCACATTCTTCCTTTCAAATTTCTTGATGAAGTGAATATCTTTCAAAAGGATTCCTTGACAATAGATCAATTCAAGAAAAAAACATCTCCTTTACACTTTCGAACAGTGCTTCCCTTGAGTTTACCCCTTCTTCACACCAAGGTTCCTGAGGGACCCCTTTGAAATTTTTCCAATTTTTTGATGGTCTGCATGAATATCCACCTACTTTCCTACATGGCCGCTTTCTGACATGTTCTATCTATGGGTCAACATGTCACTTTACGGGTGCACCTGTGAAGCCACTTTCTGACTCTATGGAGTACACTTTCTTTGGTTTCCTCCATGTGAGAGATCTTGGGGGATACCTCCCTAAATTTTTGCAAGCCTGTAGGGTGCTTCCTTTGAGCTTCCTCCATGCGAGAGATCTTGGGGGTGGCTCCCTTGTAGGTCTACGGTTCTGTAGAGCACTTTCTTGGGTTTCCTTCATGCGAGAGATCTTAAAGGATACCCTCCCTATAGTTTTGTGGGTTTGTAGGGAACTTTCCTAGATTCCTCCATGCGAGATATCTTGGGGGACACTTCCTTGTAGGTCTACGGGCCTGTAAGGTGCATTTCTAGGTATCCTCCATGTGAGAGTTCTTGGGGGACACCTTCCTTGTAGGTCTACAGGCCTATGAAGTGCTTTCTTCATGGAGCTTCCTTCATGTGAGAGATCTTGGATTTTTCCTCCTTATAGGTCTGTGGGATTGTAAGACGCTTTCATTCTTTAGCTTCATGGTTCTACGGGGCTATGAAGTCCTTTTCTTGTCGTGCACTCTCAAGTTCGCTAGACTGTGGTCTGCTTCCTTGATGATTCAGGTATACATTTATACTCTACTACTTCTTTGATCTACTTTATCGAAGAACTCATCAGTATTCATGCTCACTAAAGTGGGTGAAAAATTTATAGGAGAATTTTCACCCCTTATGCAAATTCCCTTTTTTCCCTTCTTCACTTTAGAAAACTAAATTTGAAGGATAAATTCCACATAAGCCTACTTCCTTCATCCCACTTGGCATTCATTTTGAGTGTCAATAGAGGAATAACTATTGGGGATGCCCATGTGGTGTGTAGACATCCATGTGGCATGCTTACATCCCTGGCAGATTCCTGTGTCTAAAGCCTGCAAAGGCGTTACACTTCTCATTAGAAGTCTATTTGTAACACCCCCTTCAACTAACTGACCTAAATATGGTCGTTTTCTTCATTCTCTCCTTCAAATTCATTCCTTCTACATGATTTTCATCTCTTGGAATCTTCTAATCATTCAATTCATCTCTCCAACCCATTCTCTAAGCATCCTACATAGCTTTTCTTGCATCCATCACTCTCAAGAAGCACTTTGCACTCCATAGTTGCAGCAACAACACTCTGTCAGCTTTGTAGAGCAAGTGTGGAACCAACACCATTGTAGCAAAGGCTTGTGTCCTCTCATTTTCTCCTCCATTAGCTAGTGAGCTATAGGTGGAGGTGGTAAGCTTTCTACTCCTCTCCTCTACGATTTGGTTGAGTAGCATAACATTGTTTTGTAGTGCTTTTGTGTTCTTTACTTCACTTCCTTCTTTATCATATATTTCTCCATTGTTGCACACTTGGTTGTCCATGGAGGTGGAAACACCAAAACAAGGGTCAGGCTAAGGCAAGCCCCTATACAGCAACCCAAAAATTTTCCTCTTCATTGTGTGTAGGTGGACGTGTTACTTGGAGCTAGTTGGCGAGCGAGTACCTTTGTGAGATTATTCTTGTCACCCTAACTCTTGTGTATTTACTTTATCATATCCGTGCATATCTTTCCTATTTCATAGCTTTTTTTTGGCCCTTTGGAAGTAATTAGCTAGGGTTTTAGTTCATTTTCTAGTGTTTAACCTTGTCTCTCTAGTCCTCTAGTCATACGAACACCAATGCACCTGAGAGATGCTAGTGTGTCGCGTTGTCGTCTAGAACCACACTCTCATCCTCAAGCAAGGAGCTTCCTGAGGCACAGTGTTGAACCCAAAAACTAGCTCACCTAGCCCTATTTTGAGTATCGGGTCTGCAAAGTGATCGAAGGGCCTTATAGTCCTCATCATTCTTCTCCTACATTTCCTAACAGCCCTTTAAGCTAAGGTAAGTTAGGGCAACCTTCCACTCTTGGCTCTCCATGACCATGACCTAGGGCGTTGAACATGGTTGGTCCCCCTCTCTTACACACATCACACAATAAGAAAACCATTGAGAAGGAAAAATTGGTGAACTTTATTAATAAAAGAAAGGTGTTCTAGTTATAGCTTACAAATAGAGTATTACAATTATTATTTTCAATCACAAGACTAAAAAATTTTAGTTACAATATTGTAGAGAAATGACTGTAAGAAAGAAACTTCTCCGAAAGACTTTTGCAATGATGGAAACACATGCTTAAAGCCCTTCAATGTGCGCACATGCCCCTTTCATCTCTTAAAACTTCTACAACATGGGAAATCTTCCTAGAGCAAGTTGTAACATGTAGAATCCAAGGGGAGTGTTGATTGTGTCCCATATATGAATCTCTCTCCTTCAACATAGTCAACAATAACCCAACTAGAATATTTCCTCTATATGTAACGTGTCATCTGATATGAGCAACAGGGTGTTGCCTTTTCCGCCATGAATTAAGTTGTGCCTCAATATAACCAACAAAATTAATATTAGTCTCAATTCAAAAAGAATAAAAGTGCATTGTATATTTCAAGTTTACAAAAGAAAGTCCAAACACAGTAGAAAGATAAATCAATTAAAAAATTGTAGCCTTGTCAACAAATGCCTTAAACAGATTGTTCAACATAGGCCTAAAATATGCATATTGAACCCTTGATTTCAGAACCTTGTTCAAAATTTAAGAAAGGTGATACACTCAAATTATAGAATGAAGTTGGCATATTATAGAATGAAGGCTATCAACACTAACCAAACTGGGACAACATTATCAATAGAAATTTCTTGGAAACCAAGCCCAAGAATGCCATCATACTTGGACAACAAAAATTTCAACCTTGGTTCATGTTTTATCTCAGTAAAGACCTACACCATTAAAGAATCCATTTATACATAAATTCCAAATTAAGTTGATGAGAAAAGATCTTTGATATCCAACTGGGAAGCCTTAACATCCAAAAATTACTAACCTAATGTTTCACAACAAGTTTCCCAACTGTGACATCATTTGTACTTAAGAAACTAGATATTGATCCATTTCCATATTGAATCTCATAGGATTCTTCTTCACAAACAAAAAATGATATATATTAATTTTTTACCAGCTTCCTTAATATCGCCATGTAAGCAGACTAAACTAAATGAGGTTGAGGGTTTGAAGTAGAGTACCATCTTCTTGGTATGTGCTTGACTTTGATGACTTGTATCTTGAATGAAAATAGCAAGCTAGCTACACTGTAAAATTATTGTTAATCATTGTTACAAAAATAACCACAAAATCCTCTTTAATTAAAATAATCCTTCTATATATTTTAGTTAATTTCTAAGAGAGCTAATTTCACTATCCAAACAACCATCAATCTATTTACTATATATAATTTTTTGGAATTCAGAATTTGAATGTAATGAAACTAACCATAATTACCAAAGATTTGACACCAAAATGTAGTACAAAATGAATTTTTTGAAAAAAATACCTCAAAGAGATGTCATCTCATGGAATGAAATGATTTGATTGTAGAATGTGCACAAAATGGATTTTGCAAGGAAGCTCTCAAAATCTTTGAATTAATGAAGCACTCTAGAACACTGAAATTATAAGTTTTGCTTGTGTTCTAGATGCATGCAGTCATGCAGGTTTAGTGGATGAGGGTTGTACATACTTCACACGTCTATAACCCTTATTGCATTACATATATAGTTGATCATTAGGTGTGCATGGTTGACCTCTATGCCCATGCTGGATATCTTGAGGACACCTTAAACATTATTATTGAGATGCCAGTTAAACCTTTAGTTCCTATGGATCATATATGAATATAGGCTAAGTATTCCAACAACACTTCTTTTTTAGTTGGATCCTAAAAATGCAACAACTTATGTTCTTCTCTAAAACATTTGTGCAGAAGTGGGAAAGTCTGGTGAGGTTAAAACAGTAAGGAGATTGATGAAAGATAGAAGAATTGAAAATAGACCTACATGTAGTTGGATTGAAGGGAATAAAATGGTACATTTTTTTTTGTGTAGGAGACATATTACATCCATAAACATGGGAGATCTATGCAAAATTAGAGAAATTGTCTTGGCAAATGAAGGCAGCAAGGTATTTCTAGATTCAAGACTTTTACTCAATGTTGTGGAATAGAAGAAAAAAGAATCATTTATCTACCACCATAGTGAAAAGTTAGAAATTGAATTTGGTTTGTTAAACATGGCCCCTAGTACAACTATTAGAGTTGTTAAGAACCTTCGAGTATGTTTTTATTTTCACACTACATCTAAATTCATCTCCAAGATTGTTGCAAGAGAAATTGTTCTGAGAGATATGAACCATTTCCATCATTGTAAACAGGGACAATGTTCTTGTGGAGAATATTGGTGATGTTAAATGAAACAATATTAAAAATAGGCTTACACTATAATAATATGCACTACATAAAATATCTAGTAATAACAAAGGGACATCCATCAAAGCATAACAACAAGGAATTTTTTTGTCATATGTTATAGTTACAAGTTCCTTGCTAGACATACATGAAAATGTGGAAGCAATATGCACAAGGAAAGAAAACTATTTCAAAAAAATACCTCAAAGAAGTGTGATATTTCTTTTTATAGTTTAACTGTGATACCACACCATTTTGACATGTTCCTTGCAGTGATGCGGGATGTTACTGCTACACTGCACCATTATTTCTTGGCCTTCATGGTAATGTGAGATGTTATCGCTACACTGCATCGTTATTGCTCGGCCTTTGCAATAATGTGGGATGTTACCACTACACCACATTGTGTCTGCATGGCTCTTGTGACGATGCGGGAGAAGTATTTGAGTTACCACCATGCTGGATATTTATTGCTCAAACTTCGCAGTAATGCAAGATGTTACCACTACACCGCATTGTGTCTTCTTGCCTCTTGTGGTATGGTGGTATTATGAAACTTGTCACGACCATCTACTACCTTGACACAATAGTCTTATGAAACTTTCAATATTTATGGGCACTTTTTAAATTACATTTAGATCTATAAGGAAACTATCCTATAGGGATGACAGTCCCAAGAAACATGGCAATGGTTACACCAATAAATAGTTAACTAGAAACCATGAATTTTCAATGCATAATGGAGAATATAAAAAGAGTTAAATCAGTGAGCAAACATCCTTGGAGAATTGTCATCAAAAGTATGAAAATCTAAGATTTCGTAGTAGAAAATCATATACCCTCAAAGACCTAACAGTCATAATAGAACTATTGATAGCTTTCAAAGTCATAAGAATAAATTCATAAGAGAATAGATGCAAGAGCATGAAAAGACACTGAGATGGAAGGGTAGTTGGTAGAGTTGAAGAATTAGACCTATAGTGAGAAGGTAGGGAGAAAAAAGTAATTTATAGTCAAGAGCATCATGGCAGTATCTCAAGTGACTGTATTTGGGAAAGGAGAGAACTTAGTGACAACATTACCATCAAAACAATAAGGATACCCAAAACCCTACTAAACCCTAGGCCATTTTTCATCACCTTGTAAAGATATCAAACATGCATGAAAATATTTCACAAAGACTAAAATCACCTCTATTTTTTATGATCACAAAATGCAACCAAAATTTAGATTTACAAGTGATGAAAAGAAGTACATGGAAAGTATATTATGTTGAATTTATTTATTTTTTAAAAACTTAACCATTAACTATCTAATACAATCTAAAAAAATACAAATATACAATGAAATATTATGATTAACAAAATGATAATTTTAATGGTTATCTTACGGTAGACAAAAAAATTGTGCAAGTGAAAAATAACACCCTTAGATTATTTTGAACAAATAAAATTTGTATTTACATCATTTTCAAGCAATAGTTTTATAGATCTGTCTAGCTATACAAAAATCAAATCAAATCTGCAATGATCTCAAAGATCTAAAGGTTTAAAAATCTAATATTTTTAGATCTATTCTTGGGTGTATCCTACAAAATTCATCATAGAAGGATGGTTCATCACCTCATTTAGACCTGGATTTGGAACTGCCTTTGATGTTTCCATAGAATCCAAAATAGGCCTAACAAATGTTGGAAGAAATAACCCTATAAACACACAAAAGGAAAAGTTAAATTAGTAGTAATTTACTAATTTTGATTCAACTTCTCTGTAATCATTTTAAGTACCTAATTCTATTGCACTTTAAAGCTTTATAATATGAAGTTTAGCTATTCAAATAGATTAAATTATTTAAATTTTTAAAACTGATAAATAGGCTTTTGCAATTCAAAAAAAATCCACTTCTAAAATTATAAATATCTTTACTGTATCTATTTACCATTGTTAGAGAGTTGCAAACTGTGAATTTTTATCTATCCTATAGGACTAAGAAGGGAAGAAAATTGTCAAACAGTGATTGAACCATAACAAATAGTACAAAAATAATGAAAGTTACTATCAAATTGTGACAAAGATCTGTCCTCTAAGTCATTTGCACATGGTGATTGAGAACACAGTGAGTAAGAAGTAAAAGAGAATTGGATCATAGCACTGCAAAATGGTCATGAGTTATGCAATGAACTTCATTTTTCTTTTGATCACAAAGGAGATCAAGATAATAACCAACATACTAATGTGCACAGAGAATGTTCATGGAGTGCAAATGTCCTTACAAAGCAATTACCATAGCAGAGTTTGAGGTGAATTGTACCTGCTATTTTATGTTGATATGGATATGTTCTAGCCTATAGTTAATTGTTGTAGCATAACAGATAGGCTAAATAGATGTTCATATATCATTGTTTCAAATTCTAAATTTCTATACCTTATTGTAGGAGAAAATCACAATTGCTTCAAATTCATAATTGCTTCAAATTCACAGTTGCTTCAAATTCACAATTGCTTCAAATTCACAATTGATAGCTCTTTCACAATTTTTTGCTTCATTTATTTGATCTAAGACAACCTGGTGTATAGAAGATTCTCTCAAAATCACGTTAAAATCCTTTATTCTTGGATGACTGTTCAGAATCTTTCCCATCATAACAATGAACAAAAGCATCAGCCATTAACCTGAACTTTGCAAGAGTTTCATCAAATTCTACTTTTCCACTCTCTTTTCCATTTTGAATTTTATTCCCAATTTCATCCATGAAGAACTTCCTCAACCTGTAGATCCTACTATTAGCCATAACTTTACCAGGTGTTGAGGATAGCTTCGAGTTTTTACCCAAGCAGCAATTGACAAAATTTGGCCTTACCAGATCAAAAAGCATTGGCCATTAACTTGAACTTTGCAAGAGTTTCATCAAATTCTACTTTTCCACTCTCTTTTCCATTCTGAATTTTATTCCCAATTTCATCCATGAAGAACTTCCTCAACCTATAGATCCTGCTGTTATCGATAACTTTGCCAGGTGTTGAGGATAGCTTCGATTTTTTACCCAAGAAACAATTGACAAAATTCAACCTTACCGCTGAATTTTGTCAATTGTTTCTTAGGTAAAAACTTGAAGCTATCCTCGACACCTCGTAAAGTTATGGATAATAGAAAGATAGACAGGTTGAGGAATTTCTTCATGGATTAAATTGGGAATAAAATTTAGAATGGAAAAGAGAGTGGAAAAGTAAAATTTGATGAAACTCTTGCAAAGTTCTGGTTAATGGCTGATGCTTTTGTTCATTGTTATGATGGGAAAGATTCTGAATAGTCATCCCGAAATAAAGGATTTTACTATGATTTTGAGAGAATCTTTTATACAATAGGATTTCTTAGATCAAATAAATGAAGCAAACAATTGTGAAAGAACCAACAATTTTGAATTTGAAACAAAGGTGTCTTATGTATAGAATCCCCCTATGATTTTCTCCTACAATAAGGTATAGCAATTTAGAATTTGAAACAATGGTATATGAACAACTATTTAGCCTATCTGTTATGCTACAACAATTAACTATAGGCTAGAACATATCCATATCAGCATAAAATAGTAGGTGCAATTCACCTCAAACTCTGTTGTGTAAGGACAAATTTTGTCAATTGTTGCTTGGGTAAAAACTCGAAGCTATCCTCAACACCTGATAAAGTTATGGATAATAGTAGGATCTATAGGATGATGAAGTTCTTCATGGATGAAATTGGGAATAAAATTCAAAATGGAAAAGAGAGTGGAAAAGTATAATTTGATGAAACTCTTGCAAAGTTTAGGTTAATGATTGATGCTTTTGTTCATTGTTATGATGGGAAAGATTCTGAACAATCAACCCAAAATAAAGGATTTTACAGTGATATTGAGAGCATATTCTATACAATAGGTTGTCTTAGATCAAATAAATGAAGCAAACAATTGTGAAAGATCCAGCAATTTTGAATTTGAAACAATGGTGTCTTATGTGTAGACTCCCCCTACGATTTTCTCCTATAATAAGGTATATCAATTTAGAATTTGAAACTATGGTATATGAACAACTATTTAGCCTATCTATTATGCTACAACAATTAACTACAAGCTAGAGCATATCCATATCAGCATAAAATAGCAAGTGCAATTCACCTCAAACTCTATTGTACCTGAGTATGATAGTACCTGAGATTCTGGTGTTTCTAGATGGAACCTATATTGAAAAAGTGTAATATCCATCTGAAGGAACCATCTTCGGAGCTCTTCCCTAAAATGAGGGTTGAAAACATTAGAAGAAAATCAATACCATAATTCTAAAGTAACAATTTCTATCAAGCCAAATGTCAGAAAGTATAACTAAAAAGACAAATCCTTACAATTGGACCAAGCAGATTTATGATTTTATCTTTAGAATGTAGGAAGTTTCTCTGTCGGAGCTTTGTGACCTCAAATTGGATCTCAAATTGGACTAATAAAATTTATAATTTTATCTTTAAAATGTAGGAACTTCCTCTGTCAGAGCTTCACTACCTCAAATTGGATCTGAAATTGGTCTAGCGGATTTATGATTTTATCTTTAGAATGTACAAACTTTCTCTATCGGATATTAAAGATCTCAAGTTGGATGTCCAATTGGACAAGCATATTTGTGATTTTATCTTTAGAATAAAGAAACTTCCTCTATTGGATATTCAAAAATTCCTACAGTTAGATTTTGCTTCCTACTGAAAACACCCAAAAGTGTTTCACACCAGCTCAAGGTACTCCCCAACCTGGTTATGACTGTAATTATATGATCCATAACTCTATTGGTCATGTGGCACAGTTCTGCTATAATAAATACAAGATGCATTCATGTGTGATCCAAGTTTAATGTGGCTATGTTGTGATAGAAATGGAGGCACTCATATGAGCACAATTCATGTACAAATCATCGTCATCACAATTAGGTGTCAATCATCATTGGGTGCATTCAGGTTGACTCAATTTTAACAGGTTATGATGTAATGATAGCATGATCCAAGAGTGATTGCCTCTTGCTGCAATAAAGAGCCTATAACTCTAGTTGACATGCAGAGTGGTTGTGTTATATCAATTATGTAGTGCATTCAATAAAAACCTATGTTTAATGGGCTATTCGAGAGAGTGGTCAATATTTTCTAAACCTTATGAATGTTACTTAAAAGTGTATAGCTTAAACTACAAATCAAGTTTGTTACATACTTGAATGCAATCTTGGGTTGCTACAAACTATAATAATGTGATCTACTAATAACCATTATGGAAAGTATTAAATCAAGACCCATGCTATATAGGACACATTTCCCTGATTAGGTTTACATCCCTTAATGATCAAACACAAGCTTCCCACACACTCTAGGATACAATCCAAGATCATACTACAACCCTGCCAAGACAGCTAATTTTCTAACCCAAGATTTAAGGTTGTTTTTTAATACAAACATAAGCATTAGTAAGAGCATGACTAGGGTACAAACCCTAGGCCTCCATAGAAACATAAACAATCTCTAGTGGATTAGTAAGGTTGCAATACCACAAAGATTGAGACATTGTAGCCAATAACAAAATCTTGCAATCTAAAGATTGTAGGCAATAACAAGCACACTATGTAGCTCAATGACATTTGTAAATGCAATCTACGGTAAGAATGGAAATCACTTGAGTTGTGATAGTCAAAAAGAGGCTAAGCAGTGATAAGATAATAAATCTCAAACCTTACATAGAAAAGTGGAGATTTTAAGAGTGAGTTTCCTTGCCCCCTTGCTGACCTTAAGGGTTTTTCAAATGCTTTTGGCAGTGTTAGACAAGGAAAATGCAATTAGTGAATGACTGTCCAAATGAAGTAATAGTGGTAATCATAGGTTTAATGTTTCTTCTTAGTCATTATATAATGGAGGTAGTGGATTGCATGTTTGAGTAGTGTTTTGAGACTCATCAAAGATGGGAGAATAGTGAATAATACCTTGTGGAATGTGAAGTAGTGACAATAAGGTTGAAGGATCTTAAGACCCACAATACCATGAAACAATGAGTCCCCTGTAGTAAGTAGGAATTCTATAGGGCATAGTTTGATTTTATATAAGGATGCCCATGAAAGGAATCTTCAAGTGATAGTGAGTGAGTTGTTTGAGATTGCAGCTGAGGGTGCAATATCTAGTCTTAAAGGTAGTTAGCAAAGTAGTAAATGTGCAAGAAAATCAAATCATACACAACAAACAATTCACAATGTTATCTTGCATAATGCCTTGAGTTTGAAGAAAAAAATCTCATTGTATCTTGATGAAATTAGTGACCTTAATGGTCAATCACTGGCAACCATGATTTTAAAACATGTTATTGTGCTTATGGAGACAATATTTTAAGCAAGGCATTCAGTGGTGGTTTGGAACAATGGTAGGTATGAAGGACTTGCTTCATATGCATACTGTGTAGTCTAGCTTAAGGCAACATTCTTAGAAGAGATTGAAGGTGGATTATGGAACTCAAGGGTTACCATGATAAGGATTAAAGCAAAGATTGAGATCTATTTAAAAGCAACTATCAAGAAGATATTAAATATGTCACATGCAAAACCTTAGCAGATGGAGTAATGAATATAGTGCCAAAGAGGATAGTGTGTTGGGGAAGATTTAGGAGATCTCCACATTATCTAATCATAGGAAAATACTTCATTTTTTTTAAATTAAAATAAATCATTCTAAACCCTATATAGGATACATTGATACTTCAAAAACATCTAATTTATTTTTTAAAATTAAAAGAAATCATTCTAAACCCTATATAGGATACATCGATACTTCAAAATAATTTGAAGGAATTTGAGATTATGTAAATATATGTCAATTAAATACATGGATTACAAATTATAACATGAACAATGTAACCCTTGTTGAGTATAGTGGGAATGAGATAAGCAACAATGAATCTTATGCCTCCTGTCACGCACATCTCCTTACCGTTCTCTGACATTCTTTACTGAAACACTTCTCCATTTTGGTGGGCTACACCTGAAAATAAGGTTTCGATGAAGGTTTTAGAATATGTTTATTAAAATGAAAACTACATTCCAGCGGGCTACGCTTGAAAATAAGATTTCGATGAAATTTTTAGAGTATGTTTATTAAAGTTTTAGAGTATTTTGGTGGGCTATATTCTTGATTCCTTAAATGATTTATTCAAATGGATTGTGAATAAATAAATGACTAACTATTTAATCATTTTTATTTTTCTGACTAAATATTTTTTAGTCAACGACCAAATTAGTCATTTATTTACTCATTTATAGCTGAGTTGCAAAAAATGAGTAGAATTTAGTCATTTTTAGTTGTTGTGACTAATATTTTTAGTCACCTAGTCATTTATTTGTCAAATTCTACTAGTCCTAATTGGTTAGGTCCTTACATAATCACTTCCATGTATGGTTCTAGTGCCTATGGACTATCATCTATGGATGGAATTCCAATAAAAGAACTAGTCAATGCAATAAATCTTTGTTGATACTATGTATAGTGTTATGTGGAATGCACATGATGCTCGTCCCTCAAGGATTGTAGTTTGTTATGCTATTAAATTTCTTCATTAACACATTATCTCTGCATTTTGTGTTATTATGTGAACATGTGTATGTAATTAATTTCTTTAATTAGGAATTATATATGTGTTTTATTATGTTGTGTATATGTGCATTATATGGAATTAAGTCTTTTGGTTAGGCAATTAGATCATCATTACATATTTAATTAAGCATACATCTAATGTATGTTTATTAGATCATGATACCATATAATCTAAACATGCATCCATAAACATAAATCCATCACATGATCATACATGAAAGCAAAGTACACATAAGAACACCATGATGTCGATCAAAATCTCATATATATATCAAAATGTCATGTACATATATCACACCATTGTATAAAAATGTGGTGACTATATATTTGTTTGTGTTTATACATCAAAAATAATATGATCTAGTATACAAAAATTGGCATGCAAAATTGGGCCTATAGCCCCCGGGTGCATGTCTCCTCGAGCCCTCTAGTGCTAGAAGTGGTGGAAGAGGAGGATATTGGATGGATGCATATGAATGTGACCAATGAGACTATGACATGGGCATGCTCTATGTCTGCAGCCCTTGGATCTCTCCTCTAACATCAACTGCATCCTCCCATAGCTTCACCATCTACTCCTGTAGTGAAGCCTCTCACTCACAGGCTCATCGTAGCTCCTCTTGGAGTTTCTACACCTAGGGATCAATGATTGGCCTCACTACCTCCACTTACCTATCAAGGTCATCAAGTATAATCTATAGAGAATCACATGTTGCTACAACACTCTCTTGCTATGTCTTAGCTTGATTATGCTCGGCTAGGGCAATGTGAAGCTTTATTGATCACTAATCTCATTGCACAATCATAGCAGCTAGGTCCATAGTCATATAGATGACCTTGACGTGCACCTCCTTATAGATTGTCTCAGTCGTGCTATAGGCTCGAATAGGTGGGCATGTCACACTATTGATGCTAGCTTGTAGACATCTAGAATGGTCCCCTAGATTTGTACAACTAGGGAGCTACATTTGCTATGTATCCCCCAATAAAAGTGATCCACTCCTATGTATCCACTGCAACCACAGGGAAAGTGGATGCTATCAATACCAAATCATATCAAAATATGTACATATATATGAGAAAACTTAAAATAAAAGCACTGAAAGGAAATAACACATATCTCATTCATACTTGGGTCCCTAGCCTGCTAGTGTGGATTAGGGGGACGCTACACTCAGCCTTACTACTATTGCCGAAGGAGGTACAATCACCTAGCCCAAAGGTAGAGCCAATGAGATAGGGACTCGTGGTGGAGGTGAAGACACCCATTGTCATCACCTTAACCTCTTTGTCACTACGCCCATTTTCACCTCGCCCTCATCACTGTCACCGCTATCGAGATCATTGCCTCCTAGCCCATGTACACCAGCATTGCCCATGGGGGCATCTACTAGGAAAATTGGGATTGGGTCTAGCATCACCCACCACATTGCAAAACCATGGACCACACCAACATTGTTGGTCATGAGGGCTAAAGGTTGATCATTATTGTCTAACCCATCATCACTAACCATGACATCTAAAATAGTCAAATGAAGATGATTCCCCACTCCTACTACACTCGTCACTAATTGTACATACATGGAAGGCATTAGAGAGATGGTTTGTACTTTCCCAAACTATTGGGCCACCTAATGCTAGTAGTAAGAAATGATAATATGATCTAAACAACCCGTAATGAGTCAATTGTGTTGCATCCTCTATAGCTATTGTCTATTAGTGGCCCAAATACACATCCACCTATGCGGGTGCCACTTGGTGTCTTTCCCTCGCAAAGAATAAAACTATAGCTACCAAAATGTAACATTTCCATAGTGCCAATCACACACTAAAGGATATGGGTGCGCCATGGGTGTACCATATGCTAGGACCTAGGGAAACTCAAGCGGCCATGTGCATCTAATATGCTCAAACACCCACACTTATAGTAGTGTGTAGATAATGAGATTGTGGTACTCATTGTAAACATATCACCCAAGGTCATGGTAGAGATGTGCAAGCATACTCCAACCCTAGGTGGAGACTATCCTTTGTTCCTCTATCATGCAAATGCAATGGACAATGCACCCATGTAGGTGTGATCCTCAACCATCCATCATGATACGAAGGGTGACTATAATAATCATGACTCAACAAACGAGTGGTATTGCCACTCAACCCTGCTCGAGCCATTTAATATATATATATATATATATATATATATATATATATATATATATATATATATATATATATATATATATATGTGGCATATGATGTCTATTGGAACCACCCACTAGATATAGTACTACTGGCCCTCATGGGTGTCTTGTGTTGTTTGGCCCTCATCATAAACCACCTACTGTCCTTGGATAGGTATCCTAGTGATGTGGTAGAAATTCTCTAGGGTGACAGTCATCTCCCCAATCGGTAGGTGAAAGCTCGAGGTATCAACATCCCATTGCTCCATGAGTGCCACCAACATATGTGTGTGATAACAGATCTCTAGCATGGTATATACCTACTAGAGGTTGACCCATCACAAAAAATCTTGGTCATCCAGATGTAGTTCATTGTTGTGATCTTGTAGTAGTGTTAGTAGTGATCCACCACCATGCTCATGGATCTTAGGCCAAGCCAACACAAACACATCAAGATTCACATTAGTACCTTCTACATCATCATCAAAAATTCTAACTCTACATCAATTTTTCTTAATTCCACCTCTGGGACAAGGGTGAGCTATGCAGATGTCTACAAAACATGCTAATGTCTAAGGTTGAACACCTCCAGATGACAACACGTGAGAGGGAAACCAGCATGGCCAGAGGTCATTGATGTGTTATCGAGACAACAATGTGCCAACCAAACACCTCTATACTGGTTGGATGCATGTGTTGCTTTGGGAGGACAAAAAACTAAAAAAATGCATCAAAATGAAAAAATGGGTCAAATTTTTTCGTACTTTTCCTGGCTCGTCGCTCGTCCCTACTGTTGCATAGAGTTGCTTGATCCTCAAGGCTATGTACTCTCACCTGCGAGGAATTTTGCTAACTCTTCTCTAATAAAATTCAAAAAGATTCTTGTTGTGAATAATGAAAATGACCCTTCTATGGGCCCACCCGGACATATATAGGTCATTTTTTCCTGTTTTCTATAGCAAAAATGTTCCTTTCATCCTTCATATTTCTACCCCACCTAGCTGGGGGTAAAAATAGGAGGGAACATATATTCACCTCTTCATCATATTTTTCTTCCCAACCACTAAATTTTCTTAAGCATTCTTCTCATCGTAGTAGCTTCTTTCAATTTTTGAAACTAACCTAAATTTGAGTATTGTAGAATGAAACTTCACATTTGGAGTTGTAGTTTCTCACTTAACATGTACTTTGGGTACATCACCAGTATCTACTTGCTCAACCTTTACAACCTCTACAATATCCTTTTTCACTCAAATCTATTAAATTTTCAAATTTTTAATCTTGCACTAATATTTTCTTTTCTACTTTAGTGTAGTTGATTTTTTTCAAAAATTCAACCCACTAAAGTGGGGACAAAACGTAGTGTCATAAATTTGTACCCCATGGTAGTTTCACACTTACACATTTAGTGCCCTACATTTATGGTACCTTGTCTCATTAATGACAAAACCTTATTGTAGTGTAGAAAAATCCACCCCTTTACATTTTCTCACTTGTTTAGGCCCTCTTAATTAAAATGAACTTATAATGCCTTAATTTAGTATTATAAAATGTATCTCTTTACATTTTCACACTTATTTGGGCCCTCTTAATTAAATTGGACTTAATTGTGCCTTAATTTAGTGTTGTAAAGTGTACCCCTTTACACTTTCACACCTATTTAGGGATCCTTCAATTAATTGAGCGTATTTTTTCCTTAATTGTCCTCTTAATTCATTTTCCAAGCCTATTAATTATATTTTCTGAAGAGGAAAGCTAACATTCATTAATGCCTAAACATAACACTTTACATTGAGTAATGTGTGTCCTAGGTTTAGGGACTTAGGACCCATTCACCCATGGGTGAATATGTCCTCCCTTAGACCTAGGACCTAAATTTAAATTATGTTTTTGGTGGTATTTTAATGTTTTCAAATCTATATTTCAATGTCATCTTGTGATATTTGAATTTCAGGAAATTAAGGATACATATCTATAAATACAAGGTTGTTTTCTAAGTTTCATCTAGCAATTTTGAAGTGAGCACTCCCATAAAAAATTTGATGATCAAGAGCATTTTCAAGGGCATTCAAAGTAAGATTTATTGAAGATTTATTACAGCAATCAAGATCCAATTATCATTTCTAAGTCTTCTTGCATCATGCATGTTTTTGGAGCTCACATTGTGATGTAGGTTTCAAGATCTAATCCAAACATTCAAGTCAAATATTCAAAGTAAGGTTCACACATCAAGATCCACATATATTGAAGCCATTTCATGTGAGATGTACATCAATATTTTAGTCCTTCAAAGGTTTTATCAAGGGTTTGGTGAGTTGTAAAATTACATGTGTTCATTCATCATTGGACCGTCATGTTTCATTGTTTCAATTCAAGGTTTAATTACCAAAACGGAGTTTAGCCAAGGAAAACCCCCATTCACCCAAAAAGAAAGAAAAATTCAAGCTCTTTTTGTGTGTTGAAAATTTGTAGGTTGAAGAAAAGTTGAATATCTTAGAAGTGCAAAATTGCAAAGTTGCATTTTTTGTCACCTTTGTTGCCATCTCACAAAAACTCAAATCCTGGATTTATTTTTGACGTACAACTGTGAAACTCGAAGAATCTAGAAGTGAAAATGGGAGTAAAGGACCCATAAATTAATTTTTAAAATCCCTACAAGGACCCATTCACCAATGGGCGAATGAGTTCTCAGACAGCTTCCAGAAACACCATTTTGTAATAGATGAACAACATTTTCCCTTTATCTAATTTGCATGAAATAAATTTTTTATGTTAGTATTATGTTTAATCTATCAAATCCAATCTTTAAATTTCATGAATGAGTGCATTGGATATTTTTAATCCTTATCCCAAAAGCCATGTTCAATCATCTATGTCAAAAAGTTATCTCAGGATGCTTTGTGCTAGAACAAGACACTTTGTGACTATTTTTAAGATCAGTTTCAAGTGTCCTCCAATCTTTTGATTTGCATGAAATAAATTGTGTATGTTAGATCTATGCTTAATCTACTTAGATCTGGTCTTACATTTCAATTTTGAGTTGATTTACTAATTTTAGTGTGTCTCCCAAAAGTGTTGTTCAGCCCATACGCACACATAAAGGAAATTGCAAGATTCCTCAAAGAATTCACTCACCTAAGGGTTGAAAGTGGATTTTAACTTGAGGGATCTCATTTCCTGAATGAACTAGAAGAATAGGTAGGTTCATTCACCCCATTTTTCCCTTTCTATTTATAGTAAGTTTGGTGAAACATTCCAAATTTAGTATAAACCCTATATGTTTGAACCCCTAGCCCCATTTTTCATTATTTCACTTATGAGTCAAAATTTCATGATTTCAACTTCATAAGGGACAATAATGATGTGTTAGCAGTCTATCAGCTCATTTCTTGTAAATATTTGAGTTGGATGCCTATATAATGCGTAGATGTCAACGCGACACACAAGCATCCTCAAATTTTTTGAGTTCAAATGAGGGAATCTCATGCCCTTTGCCTATGACATGCGTCATTGCGGTAGAGTTGTGAGTGTAATGGCTCTTATCACCCATGCATCTTCACAAACCTCTTCTTTTCACTCTCATTCTCATTCATTATTAGCATCTTCAACTCAATATTTCTCTCTTACTCTATTATCTTCTACATCTCTTCTCCACAATGAAGCTCTGTTAGATTCTCACCTCATCAATAGCCAAGGCTATTTTGCAAGAAAACCACATCTCATCTATCAAGCCAAGAGGCAGCCACAAACTATTGGTAAAACTCTCTTGTCACTTTTTCTTATCTATTTACAAGTACATACTTGTCTTGTCTATTTTATTCATGATAGGGGTTCTCCTTGATAGCGAGGTTCATTTCTATCACATGTCTCATCTACTACATTTTATGTGCCATCTATTTCTATCTATCTAGTTGTCCATGGAGGTGGAAACACCAAAATGGGAGTTTGACAAAGGAAAGCCCCAAAACAGCCCCAACATTTTTCCTCATCCTTTCTATGTGCAAGTTTTCAGATTTGAAGAACTGGGTACTTGTGGATTTCATACTTTCAACTCCTAATTTGACAAGGATGATAGCATATAGTGTAGACACCCCTATGATGTGCTATCCTTTGTTGGTCATGACTCTATCCTCTCGAGGTTAGAATTTGTAAGTCCTGATCATTTTGTTTTTTTAATTTATATCTTGTAATTCTTTATTAGATTCTATTAATATGTAGTTTTTTCCATTCTATGCTAGCTTTTCATTTAATAAGTTATTTCAATATTTCCTATTTCACACTTTGTCACTTGAAATTGTACTTTGAGTTAATCAAGGGATATTTTCCCCCTATAGACTCTTTTTTGTCCTAAAGACTTGGTAGTAGCGAGTCCCCTCCTTTGTAATAGGGTCGTCCAGTTATTTATCAAGGAAAATTGGAATACAAAAGTTGTCCCTCATAGCCTAGAGAGCCTTCACATTTCATTTTTTCAACAAGTGCCATACCTTATTTTTTATGATACCTGTAACGCCAAGAAAGTGCACAAGAAACAGATTAGAAGCAAACATGCAATAATAATTCTAAATGCAAATCTAATGCTAAGCAACAAAGAACAAAGGAAAGTAAAACGTAAACAAACTGAAACAATCTCACCAATTTCAAACATATTTCCATGATTCATCTTGATTTCCCTTCTCCATTTTGCTTGTGTAGTATAATTGCCCTCAGATTTCTCGTAAGTTCATGCAAGTATAGCCTAAGATAGTGATTAGAAAAATATCAAAGATTCAAGATTAAGTGCTCGCAAAGAGATTTCAATTTCGAGAGAGATTGGAATGAAGAATGACAAATCAATTTATAGAAAATTGATTATTCGAACGATAGGCCATGATTGAAAGATCAATGGAAGGTTGAGATTGACTGATTAGTCGTGCATTCTGACAACTGTCAATGATGACATGAGTGATACAAATTAGAAATAGAATTAAAGATTAAATAAATGATTTAATCTTCAGTTTGGTATTCGAAAACAAAAGAATTATCTTTGCATGACAAAGATAAAGATGGATTAAAGCAACTCTTTTTCGAATGCACGCACAAGTTTTAATTAATTAAATAAGAATATTTAATTAATATGCATGTACACGCAAATGAGTTAGCATTGAACAATTGAATGATTTGACGAAGAGATTACTCGAGAAAGCCACTCAGACATTAAATCAAGAGTTAAATAAGCGATTAAAATAGATGTTGAGTCGAGTCAAAGTGAATACTTAGATAACTCACACAATTATCTAAATATCTAGAGGAATGCATTAAAATAGAATTCATGAATTAAATAATTCATTTAATTCAAGATTTGATATTTGAAGAATAATTAAATAAATAAGATTTATTTAATTAAGTGATGAAGGGATTTAAATGAATAATTAAATAAATAAAGAATTTATTTAATTATAGTTGAAGTATGCTAAAGAGTAAATTAAATAAGAATTTATTTAATTTGACAAGAATAAGGTTAATTAGTAACATAATTAAATAAAAAGTGTTTATTTAATTAATTAGATAGAATAAAGAAAATGTGAATTAATTAAATAATTAAGATTATTTAATTAATAGAAGAAATGAAGACTATAGAGAATAATTAAATAAGTGACATTATTTAATCATGACCATGAAGAATACAAATTATGAAGAATATTGAAGTCGCAGGCTTAAACTAGATTTCGGTGTCTACATTTTCCCCTCTTTGATACAATGTCATTTCAGCGTTGTGTCAAAGAAAATCGATAAGAAATATGCCCCAGTAATGCTCCAGATTAGAACAGGTGAAGGTATGCCCCCTCGGGAAAATTGACAAATTTTCGAAAAAGTTCAGAAAAATTTGGAAATGATCCCGATTAGTCCATTGGATGACCAGAAATGTAGTGGAGTTTGCAAAATTAAGGTTGGAAATTTCAAGAATAGGTACGGGCTGATCGAAATGGGAAGCTAACATGGCCAGTAGGGCAAAAATGCCACCTAAGCCCTAGGTATATATAGGAATATGGGTAAAAACCAATTCATTTTCACCCACTTAGCCCTAGAATTGAGAATTTTCTCTGCACCCACAGCAAGGATGTCACGTGTTCCGCACACTCATCATCGTGCCTACAGGATCCGGACCTTCCAAAGGCCAGCCGATGCGGACCCCCCGGTATGTACCTCAAACTTGGCTTTTGAAATTTTTCATTTGCGCATGTTTTGATGCATTTAATGTTAGTTTTAGTTGTGTCATTTTAATAAATTGCCACATTTGTGTGCGTGAATGATGCATCTATCTGTGGAAAGCCACATTTGCAATTTCACGTTAGCCATTTTGCATAGTTAGTCTGCGGTTCAACGCATTTGTATATTTATGAAACGCATGTGACATTTTGCATTGCATTTGCATTTAGATTAGCCGCATGTGTTTATTTTGAAACGCATTTGAATAATTTACAACGCAACATTTATTTTTCAACGCATATGAATTTAGTGTAACACATGTGATATAATTAGCCGCATTTGAAAAATAATGATGCATATGAATTTTATGCACCGCATATGTTAAAAAGTGACACATGTGAAAAATAATGACGCATGTGCAAAATAACGATGCATTTGAATTTTATTTAGTATAGTCAGTTTGCACTAGAATAGATGATTAAGGTTGACATGAGGCATGTATAATGCCATTGCAGGTTGTGCTAGACACGATATATACACGGGAGTCGAGACCGATGATGTTTTGATTCAGAGATAGTTTGCGGCCAGCAAAGCAACGGATCCTATGGCACCTAGGTCTATTGCACGTGATAGACATGCCCCAGATTCGAATGAATCGGGGATTATTGACAGCTTTGTGTGAGTGGTGGCACTCGGAGACATCATCTTTCTACCTACCGACTGGAGAGGTGACTGTTACCTTAGAGGATGTTTATAGGATCCTTAGACTTCCTATTAGAGGTACACAGGTGACGTATGATACCCAGAGGGGTGCAGTCGAGATGTGCAGATACTACCCACATGCTAACCTTAGGCAATTAGGATTTGACGATTATGAGATTAGGTGGCGTGTGTTGGATCAGAGGTATAAGCAGCTAGACTATCTATTGTGTACATTGATAGGCGGCATAGTACTTCCTGACCGCCGAGGTCATGGTTTTCCCGTGGGGTGGGGAGAGATGCTAGTAGGCATGCTATAGCGTCAAGTGGTATATGCTTGGGGTTCATGTGTGCTCGGGATGTTATACTTTCATCTGTATGATATTGCCTAACGAGAGGCACAGTCCATGAGTTGTGGTACCACGCTCCTAATGGTATGGGCATGGGAACACATCACCATTTTTTGGCCACCTGTGCCAGTTGATGTACCACATGGAGCTCCTTACGCCTTCTGTTATGCGGGGGAAAACACGCAGCACCACATAGGAGATACGGGTTACTTCAGACATGCCATAGACACTATAGAGCAGTTTACATGGAGACCATACTTGGGTTGTGCCGAGTGGTCAGATGAGGACGAGCATTTTCCATTTTGCCGACAAACACAGTTCTTAGTTGGGCAGATAGTTTCACATGTCCACATTATAGAGCGATAGTTGCTAGATCATGTCCTACGGCAGTTTGGAGAGGTGTAGGATGTGCCTAGAGGATGGGCCGAGTTTGTGAGATCCTCATGAGAGGTCCTGCTATGGGGTCCAGAGATTCCAGTGGCCACAGCAGAGGCAGACATTGATGCACTATAGGCAGTTCCATGGGGATGGAGGGATGGTCTAGCAGATCTAGGGATGACAGAGGAGTATGATCAGTGGTGGGTAGTACACAGACCGATTCCACTGACAGATCCAGAGTAGCCAGCATGGGTAGAGCGGCGAGGGACAGGTCCACGAGGCAGGCGCGGTAGAGGTAGAGGTCGGGGAGGCAGAGAAGGCCATGGTGATGGAGGATATGATGGCCGAGGTGGATGGCGTGGAGGCAGGAGAGGGAGACGTGGTCAGAGGGGACGAGGGCCACCATTGTCACCGATCTGTGAGGAGGGATGAGGAGAGGATAAGATAGGGGCAGTGGATCCAGACACAAATACATTACATGCTCAAGTTGCATCCTTGGAGGAGCAGATGAGAGTTCTGATGTCTCAAAGGGATGCATATCGGATGGAGAGGGACAGAGCGGTAATGGAGAGAGATCAGTCCATAGCTTGGCGACAGGAGACAGAGCAGAGATTCTCAGAGCTCAGAGCCTTATGTACTGGGCCATTAGTTGCCTTTGCTAGAGAGCTAGTCAGAGCTGGGGAGAGAGAGATATTATCAGGATCTGTATGAGCCAGAGGTTCTGCCAGAGAGACGGGCTCCTAGTTTCTCAGAGGCACATATAGTAGCAGGTCCCAGACCAAAACCCATAGTAGGATAGTTAGCACAGAGGGGGTGGAGCAGCCACGTAGAGTAGGTCCGTATGATAGACCTCCCTCAGCTCACAGGTCATCGAGTTCCCATCATCATTCCTCCACACACTCCAGGCATGATAGCAATGGCAGTTCAGGATAGGGATACTTCTTGAGATGCATCGAGACATTGTATTATGATCTTATAGCCTGAGGGCTTCCATGTATTATTGATGCATTATGACATTGTGATGTGACACGGTTGAGCGATATATATATATATATGATTTTGGTGGTGATTCTCACGATATGCATTTCTATGTATTGATTATGCAGTCTTTATTTATACATGTGATGTTTATATGATATGTCTATGAGATGGATGATGATATCTATTTTATGATGTGTATATGCAGCTAATGATATAATGTTGATGCTATATGATGTATGCAATTTATAATTATAGATGCTATATGATGTTACATGTATGATGACGGTTAGATGTGATGCTATACAAATGTAATGTGATGCATGTATTTACAGTTGCTTTGTACATGAAATGCTTATGATATGTATTGTTTGATGATGAATTTCTATTATGCCATGATGATTTAGATATGAAATATGCCTATATGCATGTATTTTTCTAACATGTACGTTGATGCAGGATGATGTATAATGTTTTGTGTCATAGGACTCTATCATAATGCAAGAAAGAAGAACTGTTAGTGCGGAAAGAAAGATCGAGAAAGAATGAAAGACAGGAGATAGATGTTAGTATTAGCAATCTTCGATATTTCATTGTATCACAAAAGGTATTTGCACTTTATCATCATTGGGAGAGAATAAGACAAATGGAGAAAAACACCATGATATGACATAAATCAAGGTGTGCAAGGTCATCCACTTGCCAATAACAGATAGTCGCAGACAAGGAATGTCATTAACTCATACTAAGGGCACAAGTTGCCCCAATCTTTTTGTCAAGACAAACCACAAACAGCAAACAAAGTAAAAGACAGATCATGAGACGTCATTGCTCCTCTAAATCCTTCATGGGACATCCTTGAGGAAACTAGTAACATGACTCAAAATCAAATTTAAAAGACAGTCGACAAATAGCAGTCAAAGAAAATAGAATTCTGATACATTGTTGCTTCTCTAAATCCCTCATCGAACATTCTTGAGAAAGCTAGTAACATAATTCCCATCATAAATTCAACTAAAAAGATAAGATAAATAAGTCAAAAAGTCAAAAAACAAATAAAATATTTGCCAAAACTTGATTTGTTTGTTTGATTTATTTTGATTGTTTAAAAGGATTGATTGACAAAGCCTGATTTCAGGAGATACACATACCGGATAAGACTGTGAGTCTGGTTTCGATGTTATGACTATCTGTATAAGGCATGACAAAGCATGGTTTCAGAAAGACATGTATCGTATAAGACATTGAGTCAGATGTCATTGATGTGATAACCTGTGTAAGGCTATGTTTGATTATTTGACAATGTCGATTATGCAGGAAAGACTCATCCTGTATAAGACATAGATTGTTTTGCTGATATCAGTATTCAGGAAGGACTCATCCTGAACAAGATACAGGTTGATTTCCATGATGATGTCTATTTCTAGGAAGGACACATCCTGTAGCAGACATTTGTTGATCTATTTTGATTGTTTCGTTTGGCAAGTTTGTTTGATTTGACTTAGAGACATTGCTGACTTGTTCACCAGATTGATGCATGACTTGAGATGATGCATTGACAATTGACTGTGTGTGATGACAAAACCCTAAAGGACTGACCTAGTGCGGCCTCGAGGGCTCATTGATTGATGGCCTTGCCTACGTTATACATGCAGAGACCTCGTAGTTTGACTTGACTTGACTGACAAGACTGACTACAAATAGAAAAAGTGTGTGAAAGTGAATGTGACGAACCCTAATGGACTAACCTAGTGCGGCCTCAGGGGCTCATCAATTGATGGCCTTGCCTACGTTATACATGCAGAGACCTTGTAGTTCGACTTGACCAATGACCTTGTCATATAGACATATGGATTAAATCATGAATTCATACAGACAAACCTAAATGGACTGACCTAATGCCTTGGGGGCACATTGGCAGATGGCCTTGCCTACGTCCAGTTGTAGAGGCAACGTAGTTTGACAAACGACAAAGACCGACAAGTGTGACTGACTCTGACTCTATTTTTTTTGGATTTTTGAAATGTTTTGATTTTTTTGTCCTTTTGAAGTTTTTTGATGTTTTTGTGTTTTCTCAGGTCATTTTGTGATGTTCGTGGATTTTCCATGGTTTTACGTCTCCAACACAACCAATGTAAGAAGCAATATGACACATGCCAAGTGTTTGCCCCCAGTCGAGTATAAGACCAATTGACTATGAATAGGGTAAAATGGGGGATATGAACTGCACTCGATGTCAATCATTCCAAGTTATGGGAAAGACTACCACTTATTACGAATGGTATATACAAGTGATGGATATGAAAGGTAAGGGATATGTACAAGGATAGGTAGTACGTATAGGGATAAGGGATATGTACAGGGTCATGGACTATATACAATAATAAGGACTATGTACAATGATAAGGACTATGATTAGAATAATAGTAGACAAAGGAGCAGAGTTAACTACACATGGCGCCTGTTTGCCAGGTTTTCACCATGGTACCTATCCAAAATGCCACCAAAGTGGTTTTCACTATTGGACGAATGATTTGTCTTTACTATTTTCTATATTATCTAATTTTTTTGGTGTTACCAAGATGCCTGTTTGCCAGGTTTTCACCTTGATAACGATTTTTTTGATTTTCTAATTTTTTTTGTATTTTTGCTAATTAAGACAAAGGCTCCCAGAAGCTATGTGTAGAACTTCTTCAGATGCAGACTATTGATTGGTGAGGACAATGGTTCCCCTTCAGGAGTAGAGAGTTGGTACACTCCTGATCCAAAAGCTTCTATAACAACATAAGGTCCTAACCAATTTGTTTCAAACTTTCATGGTTTTTCTCTTTCTGCTTGATTCTTTGGGTTCTCCATTAAAACCAAGTCACCAATGTCAAAGTTTTTGTTCAATACCTTCCTGTTATAGCTACAATGAAGGCGATTCTGATATGCTTGAAGATGGTCTACTGCTTTTTGTCTTCTCTCATCCAGGAATTCTAACTCATGGAGTCTCGATACTCGATACTCTTCATCATTAATGTGGCCTTTTAGGGATACCCTTAGGGAAGGAATCTTGACCTCAATAGGCAGAATAGCTTCAGAACCAAATACAAGTGAATATGGAGTATTACCAGTAGGAGTACAGATACTTGTGCGATAAGCCCATAAGGCAGGGTTAAGTTGTAAATGCTAGTCACGACCAGCATCATTGACAGTCTTCTTGAGGATTCTAATGATGGTCTTGTTAGATTCCTCCGCTTGGCCGTTACCTTGTGGGTAGTATGGAGTGGAAAAGTGATGTTGGATATGAAATTCATCACACAGGTGGCGAACTTCTTGATTCTTAAATGGGCGGCCATTATCAGTGATTATGGACTGAGGGACACCATACCGACAGATGATATAGTTTAGGATAAACCTAGAAATCTATGTGTCGGTAATGTATGTCATAGGAATGGCTTCAATCCACTTTGTAAAATACTCAAAGGCAGTGATAATGAATTTTTGTCCATTAGATGATGTGGGGTGGATCTTACCTATAAGGTCGAGTCCGCATTAAGCAAAGGGCCATGGTGACGTTATAGGACGGAGCTCCTGTGCTAGCACATGTATCAAGTCTCCATGAACTTGGCATTGGCGGCATTTCGTTACAAAGACATATGAGTCTTTTTCCATAGTAGGCCAGTAATAACCCAGTCTCATAATCTTTTTGGCTAAGGTAGGACTGCTAGAATGGGAACCACATATACCCTCATGCACCCCATGCAAGGTTGCTTGTGCTTCATTAGAATCAAGACATCTCAGTAGGGTATTATCTAAGGCACGTCTATATAGGGTGTCTCTGACGATGGTGTATTTGGCTGACTTGCGGAGGAATGTCCTACGTTGGTTATTTGATAGGCCAGTGGGTATGACTTCAGCATGAAGGTAATCATAGATTTCTTTGTACCATGGGGAATCAGGACCAACAATGTCACACACCATTTTAGAATCTAGGATATCGTAGGCTGGGACCAAAAGCTGTTCTACCAAGAACTCAAACTTAGGCACTTTTTTAGGAATGTCAAGAAGTGGTGCAATTGTAGCCATAGCGTCTGCTGCCCTGTTTAAAACATGAGGTATTTGATGAAATTTGACTTTGTCAAAGTATTCTTTAAAGCTATCAGCCATGCGCTTGTATGGAGCAAGCTTCTCATCCTTAGTCTCATAATCATCATTTACCTGTCTGATTACTAGTTGAGAATCCCCATATACTTGTAAAATCTTAATTTTCCACTTGACTGCCATACGTAACCCTGTCACTAGAGCTTCATACTCTGCCATGTTGTTAGTGCATGGAAATGCAATCCTAAATGACTTAGGGATGGAATCAGCCTGTGGTGTGATAAACAATATCCCAGCCCTTGAACCATGATTTGTATGTGAGCCATCAAAGTACAGTTTCCATGTTATGTTTGTGTCAATTGTGAATATAAACTCATCAGGAAAGTTTGCAACTAATGGGTGATCTGCCTATATGGGTGCGTCAGCTAATTGATCAACAATGGCCTATCCTTTAATATCCTTTCTTTCTACATACTAGATATCATACTCAATAAGTATCATAACCCATTTGGCCAGTAGTACTATTAATGCGGCCTTGCTGAGGAGATATTTTAGAGGGTCTATTTTAGCAATCAACATTGTTTGATGGTTTAGCATATAGTGTCTCAATTTTTTAGTAGCAAATACTACTGCAAGATAGGCACATTCAATGGTACTATAGTTGAGCTCATAACCTACCAAAGTCCAACTGATATAATAGACTGCCCTTTCATGACCTTCATCGTCATTCTGTGTAAGCAATGCTCGAAGTGATGAATGGGTTGCTGTAATATAAAGAATCAATGGTCTTCCTTCAACATGTGGCATTAAGACAGGGGGTGTGAGTAAATATTCTTTAATCGATTGAAAATCCTCTCCACACTTGGTTGTCCATGCAAAGGGTACTCCTTTCTTAAGTAGATGTTGAAAAGGATGTGTCTTGTCTGCTAACTACACTATAAATCTTCTGATAGATTGCAACCTTCCCTATAATGTCCTTAGTTGACAAAGATTAGTAGGTCGAGGCATGTCCATGATTGCTTTTACCTTAGGTAGATCCACTTCAATGCCTCGTCTAGAAATGATATAACCTAACAGCTTTCCCGACTTGACTCTGAACACACATTTCTTTGGATTGAGTCTTACTTTATACTTCTCCAACCTCTAAAAGATCTTGTCTAAAACCTATAAATGTTATGCCCTTGTCTTGGATTTTACAATAAGGTCATCGACATAATCCTCCATAAGAGTGTGTACTAGATCATGAAAGATAGTAGTCATGGCATGTTGATAGGTTGCTCCAGCATTTTTGAGTCCAAAGGGCATAACATTCCAGCAATACGTTCCCCAAGGACAAGTGAAAGTTGTCTTAGGTTGGTCTTCAATTGCAATTCTGATCTGGTTATATCTTGAAAATCCATCCATAAGGGACAACACTCATATCCTGTTGTCATGTCAACTATCATGTCTATGTTAGGCAAAGGGAAGTCATCCTTAGGACAAGATTTGTTGATGTCTCTAAAATCAGTGCAGATACGGATGCCCCCAGTTGGTTTAGTGACTGGTACAAGATTGGAAATCCAATCTACATAGTCAATAGATCTGATGAAACCAACGTCTAAGAGTTTCTTGAGTTCTACCTTGACTAATAAAGCAATCTGTGGGTGCATTTTTCTTAATTTTTGTTTCACTGGTTTGGCACCTAGTCATAAGGGAAAATGATGCAGAACAAGTTCAAGATCCAACCCCGGCATGTCGGCATATGACCAAGCAAAATTTATCTGTCTTTGTGCAAAGAAATTATGGAACTCCGGCTGCTCTTCTATTATCAATGACGCTACAAAATAAACCAGTTGAGGATTCTCTTTGGTACCTATGTTGACTTCTACTGATTCTTCAATGAGCATGGGTGACCTTTCCTATGCAATGGGGAGAATGTTCAAACCTCCATCCTTAGGTGCCCCAGAGAGGTTTTCACCTTCAGATGCATCCTTTCTTTTTACTTTTTCATTGTCTAAAGGTGCCTTTCGGTTTTCACCTAGAGACTCATCCTTTTTATCTTGTTTATTCTTTTTCTCACTTTTGCGACTGGAGGGTTGAACAGATTCCCCAAAATATGCTTTGTTGTCCAATTCAATAGTAAAACCAGCCTTATGATCACCGTTTGGTATGCCTATCGTAATCCCAGGAACTCAGCAATTGCTTCATCGTTCTCAAAAATGTCTAAGACAGGTGTGTCTTGTTGGTCCCAATCAATGAGTTGGGGATAAACTAAGGGCATGTCATCATCGGAGTTATCAAATTTTAATGGGGTCAAGGTAAAGATTGAATTATTCATGTGGTTACAAAATTCTTGTACTAGGTCCTTTTTCCTCTTAGGTTTGGGTCTAGGTGGATGGATGGGTGGGCCTAATGCCAAGGTTTGACTATCGGAAACAGGTGGCTCAGGTTGCCACGAGGTAGGATCAAGTGATTCCCAATAGTAGTGTTTAAACCACTCCTTTGTCATTTTCTTTGGTGGATAGGAATTTAAGGGATTTGGTGAGGAACTTAACATCAAGTCAAGTTCTCCAAATAACTTGTCGAGGTCCATGGAAGAAGTAGAGGATAGGGAATCCCACTCATAATCGTTAGAGTCGAGGGAATCACAATGATATTGGTCCACTGGTTCATGAGATGTCTTAATATCTTCTGAAGCACTTACTTCCTCAAGTAAGGGTAATGGGGTACTAGGAACGCCAATCTGAATCAGTTGAAACCCTAGCCGTACTCCTTTTGTTCATTGAGAAACAAATATTGGTTCAATCCTGCCATCTTGGTTTAAGCCTAAACCACTCTGTCCATCATATCCTTTGCTTTGCATGATTTTAAAACCCTTTTCATATAGATTTGTAGGAATATGAGCAAGTAAGAGGGGTTCCTCATCATCTTCCCTATACAGCTAGGAAGTGACATCTTTTGTATCTACGGCCTCTTTGCTTAATTCACCCCATTTAGTAAAAGTTGTTGTGGGAGGAATGTGTATAGTGACCATAGATTGTCTCCTATCCGATGTAGGTAAACCGTATGACTTAGGAGGAATCAAATGGCTAACACAATAAGAAGTTTTCATGTAATACTCTCCATAACCCTTGTCTTGGATCTCAACCCTAGGAGTGGTAGGAACTGAGGGTGAAATAGGTGTTCGAGTGAGTGTGGCTGGATCAACATAGGAGGATGAATTGGACGATGAGGCCTCTTGGTTTACTAGCACTTGGCGTTGGGGGGTCTCCTTTAGATTGGTGCAATACTAGAAAGGATCCAGATCACCATCTATAGTTATTTTTGTGCCATTGTAAGGGAATTTAAGACACTGATGATACATGGAAGGGACTTCCTTCATGGCATGAATCCATGGTCTACCTAGCAGAAGGTTATAAGGGAGGGTGAGATCCAAAACCTGGAACTTTGTCTCCATTACCGCAGGACCAATTCTGATAGGAAGTGTTATGACTCCATTTGATTTTCTTTCCTCCTCATCATAAGCTTTAATGATAATACTTTTGGTCATGTCTACGCATGCTTCTGAGATACCTAAATCCTTAATTAGTTTTAAAGTGCACAGATTTAACCCTGCTCCTTCATCTACCAAAACTCATCTAACTTTGGTGTCATCAACAAGGACTTCTAGATGTAAAGGGTCATTGTGGTTCATCTTTTCAGTTGCATAGTCTTGTTCAGAAAACATGGCATGGTGATTATTGGTCAAGTAGCCCACCATTTCCTAGAAATGATTGACATCAAGATCATTAGGGACCATGTTGTTCTGTAAAGCCTTATCAAGGATAGATCGATGCTCAGGGGAAATACACAACAATTCCAAGATTGAGATTTGGGCTAGGGTCTTCCCCAACTGGTTAAGAAGGTTATATTGTAACTTGGAAGGTTGGGGTGTTTGTTGTGATGGAGGGCCTTGGATAGTGAATTTAGTACGATGAGTATTGATGGCACACTCAGGATTAGTATTGATAATAATGGTATTGATATTCTCATCGGTGGTGCGAAGGCAGTGAATGATTTTTCCACTATTATAATTGTGCTTGACACTGGCATAGTTGGCTAACATATTGGTCTTAGTACTCGAACTGGGGACAGTTCCTTTCCCATGATCATGTAGTGGGTCAAAAAATACTTGATGATCAGTGTTTGATGACTTCTATTTTTGTCCACTAACTTCAATAATTCTCCTTTCGACAAGATCATTTATGATATTCTTCAGTTGTCGACAATTTTGTAGGCTATGTCCCTTAGTTCTATGATAATCACAAAAGGAATTGTCATCCCACCAAGCTAGTTTAAATTGTCCTAGATCGTATTGTCTTGGTTCCTGCAGCTGTATGAGATTATGTTGTAACAGTTGTTTGAACACCGACTCAATGGGTTCCCCTAAGGGAGTGAACTCACGTTTTTGAAATCTTCTTGGTTGTGGACGTTGAGTATTTTGGACCATGTTAGGAGGTTGATTGATAGCATTAAGCGTGTTGGAAAAAGTATGAGGTCCTTGTAATGTGAGGAGGGGTCCTGCTTGTAGCGTTTTAGGATCAACCACCCCATCATTGGTGACATTTTTGTTGCGAGACCAGAATTTGTTTATGTTAGTGGGGGTGTTTTGTACGATCGGGTTTCTATTGGATATTGATGTCTTGAGTTTTCTGTTTTCAATGAGATCCTTCTCTATTATAAGCCCTTTTTCCACTAGTTCTAAGAAAGATGTACAACAATGTACCCTTAAGTTACTCCTGAGTTTTGCATGAAGGTTTTCTTGAAACATTGTAACTTTTTGTTTTTCAGGTATCTCGACAAGACACCTACTAGCTATAGTTCTCTACCTCTGGAAGAAAGCAATGAATGTTTCCCCTTCGTCTTGCGTTGTATGACACAAGGTTGCTATATTTATCTCATGGTCTATGTTGAAGGAGAATTGCTCCACAAATTTCTCAACCAGTTCACCCCAAGATCTAATGCCAGAATCTAGACCCAAAAACCACTCTAGTGCAATTCCTACAAGACTTCTTGGAAATAGTCTCATAAGATACGTGGGGTCATAAGTGACATCTATGCATATGGTAGAAAATTCCCTTATATGTTCTATTGGATTTCGTTTGCCATTGTACTTAGGGAGATTCGGTATGACATATCCATGAGGGAAAGGGGTCATGTACAATGATCTATCAAAGGGGAATGGGCATATGTCCTTTGTTGAAAATGATTTCTTAGTTGACACTGACATGTTATCCATTTGCATTTGTAATGCATGCATTTGTGTTTGTAAGACGTCAACTTGGGTCAAAGATGTGCTAGGGGGATTATGCGGATCTATGTATGTGTTCTGAAATCCAAAGTCTCATGATGGGTTTCAATTGAACGTTGGCATCTGAGGTGGATTTGGATTCAGAATGTTGGTAAATGTGTTATGGTCTGGAATATGCATAAATTGGTGTTGACTTGGGATCTATGTAAACGAATTCTGAGTACCACTTTGGGAAAAGGGGTTCTGATTGGGAATCTGTGTAAATGATTGGTGTCTTGGAATCTATGCAAATGGATCATGACCACCGATTTGAGAGAATGGATTCTAATTAAGAATCTATGTGAATGGATTCTAAGTACCAGTTTGGGAGAGTAGATTCTGACTCAAAAACTGCGTGAATGGATTCTGATTGCCATATTGGAAGGAGGGAATGCCCCCTGTTTGTGTAATCTGTGGTATAGTACTAGTGGCTAGAGCACTAGGTATGGCCGTCGACTGTGGTATGGTGCTCGTGATACTAGCGTTAGGTATGACCATTGACTGTGAACTTGTGACACCAACATAAGGTGTAGAGGCTGAGGTTTTAGGCCTTTTACTCCCAACAAGAGCACTAAAGGGAGTGGATGATGAAGCCCCTATAGTGAAATTAAATCCCGATGTCATGCTAGATGTACCAAATGGGGATGTATGGACTGTCGTACTCTGTGTAGGTGTACTAGATGGCATAGTTGTGCTGACCTGAGGTATAGTAGTACTAGCAGTCGTGGTATTTGTCCCTTGTGTAGGTTGAGTTTGTAAGGTGCTGATATCAAATCCTGGAGGTAAGGTAGTGCCTTCAGCTAGCAATTTGGCTAAGTATCGTTGTTGATCATTTGCTAGGCACTCATCTACGAAAGAGGCAAACTCAGGGTCCTGTGCGGCAGCCTCTATGTCCTCTACTTCAATATGTCCTTGAGTGTTTCTAGTGGTGAATTTGTCCAATAGAGTCTTATGAGGTCTTGAAGAAAATGGATTGATGAATTCATTTGGGTTCGACATGTTTTCTCTCTCTCTTCTCTTAGACCTAGTTTCAACCATGTAAGACAAGCTCAATATGCGGGAAATGTAAAACTATATCTATGAACAGTATGACCCTAGTCTATGTTTTTTTTATTTTCGTATGCAAAATAAGGAATGTTCTAGGATGAAACTAGCCTAAAATCTAAAGATGCAAGGCCTAAGCAATGTTCTAAAATAATCAATTCTATAAACCTTAAGACGAAGGGACCAAATACCTAAAGTCTAACCAAGGCGTCAATTTAGTTTAAGTCAAGGAACCAATGTAGGACGAGGATCAAAGACAAGTTGAGTTTCCTAACTAGACTGATGAGCTAGGAGGACTTTGTGTAGGACAAAGGATATACTAATAAAACTAGGTTCAATGACAAATTTCGTTGACACTATGACTTTTCTAGAGTGTAGATGGTGGACTAATCCTAAAGTTTGTAAAAGTGACCTTTCTAGAAGTTTAATGCAAGGTAATATGTATTCTAAGATGAAACTAAACTTTGAATTAAGACAACTATGGTAATGACTAAATGAACCTAAAGGATGCAAATTTGAGCAAATTGTTTCAGGTTTCTGTTCAAGGACTGTTTGTGTAAAGAAAACTAAAACTGGTATAATCGCATTGACTGGACAGTGACTATGAATTCTGGTTTTCTGATAATCAGACAAATGCGTCATGGGATTTCACAAATGCAGTTCAAGTTAACAGTTGTGGTTTTCTAGTGATCAATTGTGTTTCTCTAGTAAAGTTCAATGTGTGACTCTAATAGATGCGGTTAACCTTCTAACAGATGCGACTCGTAATGACAGTTGCAACTCAGAATATAACGCATGTGATTTTGCAAAGCAATTGCGAGCTAAACTAGCAGATGCGAATCTACTCTAGACAGATGCAACTGATACTGAAATATGCAACTCGTGATAACAGATGTGACTCCTAATAATAGATAAGACTCAAAATTTATCAGATGCGACTCTAAAAATCAATTGCGACCTTCTAGTGAATAGTTGCGACTCTCTGTGTATTTTCAGTGATGAGATATAAACTGACTCTGTTTTCTGTGATCAAATTCTAGCAATCAAAGACAATCATAAGACAAAGTGTTTTCAGTTTCAATTTTGGACTCAAAGAACATTTAATTTGATAACAGACAAGCACATCCTAATAGGCCAAAGGCCTAGGGTTTGTATACTTGGTATAGCCCACCGAAAATACCCCAGATTGGTGATAAACACCTTTCCTTCTCGAGAGCGGATAGCTTAGAAATTTGGTGGCATTGGCTCCCCTCCATGGCTCATTAATGTCTTTTGAGCACACCAATTTTGAATTCTTTGGGTAATGACCTCCCAAGAACTACTATCTCTACTCAAGGGGATTAGTAGTGAGTCTCTTCGGGCATGATACTGTACCCAGCACTATACCAAGCAATGGCCACAAATAGGTCGGTCTCTAAAACAAAAGGTATTTAGTACAGGAATTCCATTCATGGGGCATGATCCATATGGCGAGAGTCCCCTTTCGAATCCATCTCGTCGGAACCATACTCATGATTCTTGGGTTTTCCCCAAAAACCCACTTTTATATACCAGTTGGAAGTCCCTCAGGTTCAAGGTGCTACCAGTCTGAGTCATCCTAGGGTGAGTACTTTTTCCCACTAGAATAGGCCCAAGTTCTAGAGTTGGTAACCATTTCTCTTACACCCAGGATCATACGGATGTGCAAGGGGAGAGGATACTTCGATATACCAAGTCGTGAGGGTAACCAAACTTGTGCTTTTGTACCAAACACAGTAGACACTTGTTAATTTTAAACCAAACGAAAGATTTGCTACGCTACCAAACAATCTGTTTCAAAATTAACTAGGGTCTTCAACAAGCGTCCTGTAGAAAAACTCATTAGTAGTTTTCAATTATCGTCTTCGTCAATCGTCCTGCAAAAGCTTGTTAACTCCAAAAGGCCACACGCTGAAAATCAGATATTAGTAACACACAAATTAGTTGAAAATTTCATATTTTTGAAAACAGAAATAAAGGTTACCAGTCAATTGTGTCGCTGTGTTACCAGTCAGATGCATCGATATTCTCATCAATTGCATCTCGGTATTCACTAGTCAATTGCGGTTCAGGAATTTTTAGATGCATCATAGCTTTTTAGATGCATCATTTCTTCTGTCAAATGCGGTTTAGGAAGTCAATTATATCGCTTTGTCAAACTAATGCGTCGTTTCGTATGAAAAACCTGCAAAAATCAAAATAAAAGTCTACAGATATGCGAAGATGGTGTCTTCACGTCGGGTTCACCAAATGTAATGCCAAGAAAGTGAATAAGAAACAGATCAGAAGCAAACATGCAATACTAAATCTAAATGCAAATATAATCCTAAGAAACAAAGAACAAAGGAAAGTAAAACATAAACAAACTAAAACAATCTCACCAATTTCAAATGTATTTCCATGATTCATCTCGATTGCCCTTCTCCATTTTGCTTGTGTAGTATAATTGCCCTCAGATTTCTCGTAAGTTCATGCAAGTATAGCCTAAGATAGTGATTAGAAAAATATCAAAGATTCAAGATTAAGTGCTCGCAAGATTCAAAAAGAGATTTCTATTTTGAGAGAGATTGGAATGAAGAATGAAAAATCAATTTATAGAAAATTGATTATTCGAACGACAGGCCATGATTGAAAGATCAACGGACGATTGAGATTGACTGATTAGTCATGCATTCTAATAACTGTCAGTGATGACATGAGTGATACAAATTAGAAATAGAATTAAAGATTAAATAAATGATTTAATCTTCAGTTTGGTATTCGAAAACAGAAGAATTATCTTTGCATGACAAAGATAAAGATGGATTAAAGCAACTCTTGTTCGAATGCACGCACAAGTTTTAATTAATTAAATAAGAATATTTAATTAATACACATGTACACGCAAATGAGTTAGCACTAAATGATTGAATGATTTGACGAAGAGATTACTCGAGAAAGCCACTCAGACATTAAATCAAGAGTTAACTGAGCGATTAAAATAGATGTCGAGTAGAGTCAAAGTGAATACTTAGATAACTCACACAATTATCTAAATATAGAGGAATGCATTAAAATGAAATTCATGAATTAAATAATTCATTTAATTCAAGATTTGATATTTGAAGAATAATTAAATAAATAAAGAATTTATTTAATTATAGTTGAAGTATGATAAAGAGTAAATTAAATAAGAATTTATTTAATTTGACAAGAAGAATAAGGTTAATTAGTAACATAATTAAATAAAAAGTGTTTATTTAATTAATCAGATAGAATAAAGAAAATGTGAATTAATTAAATAATTAAGATTATTTAATTAATAGAAGAAATGAAGACTATAGAGAATAATTAAATAAGTGACATTATTTAATCATGACCATGAAGAATATGAATTATGAAGAATATTGAAGTCGCAGGCTTAAACCAGATTTCGGTGTCTACAATACCTATCTATCTTGGGAAGTGTGTCATTGCTTGGAAGCAACTTATTATTTTAGTCAGTGGAGGAATTGTACCTCCTAGTAAGAAACCTCTTGTGAAGGTTTTCCCTAGTGTTTAGATGTTTAATATTTTTTCGAGTGGATTGGAGGTATTTTTTACTAGTCATCTTTTCAAGGGGTGTTAGATCTTAGTCGTTCCACCATCAATATGGGTTCCCATGGTGTTATGGAGTTTTTAAGAGTGTGTTGGTGTGTATTTGAGGTAGAGTCTCCACTCATCATACATTGGTGTGTTATTTTTGGGGGAGAATGTGATCATGGGTTAGGACCTAATCATCATTTGGGTGTTGTTCCCCTCTCAAAAGTTCATCACATGGATATTTCACCTTGCATGTAGAAATGGTGAGGTAGCTCATTTTTTTGTTTCCCTTATGTTATTTTGTTTCAAATGACAGTTATGTGCATGTTTTTGTGCAAGTGCATCATATCACCATATCTTAGTGATTGTGATAGTTGTTTCAAAAAAATGTTTGGTCAACTAATGTCCTAGGTGTGTTGGCTTGTGGCATAACACTACAATAATATCCTAGAAATATATAAAGAGACTAAAAGGAGGAGGAGGAGGAGGAGGAGGAAAAGAAGAAGAAGAATGATTTTGATGATGAGTATGAAAAATCCTCTCAAGATTATGGTATTTATTTTGCCATAACTTTGGAAACAAATGCATCAAAATAAGTGTGATTAATAGATTTCAGTACTTCTTTCCACATGACCTCACATCAAAACTTATTTTAAAAATATTAATAATATGATGGATGGAATTTGTACCTTGGATATTACTCCCACCTAAATATTCTTGGTCATGGAAGAGTCCTAATTCAATTTCCCGATAGATGAGTTAAGGGGATCAATGGTGTACTACATATCCCTAGTTTGGTAAGGAGCCTACTTTCTATAAATAAACTTAATAAGTTGGGTGTGTATTTTATTTTCTCAAGTGGTGGTATAAAAAGGTTAGAGGGGCTATGGTTCTTGCTAATGGTGTCTATATTGGTACTCTATTTCAAATATGTGCATGCATAATTTAGTGCAATAGCCCTTATGTTTTTATAGTGAAGATATTTATAGAATCTACACTTTCACCATTAGAACATGTAGCAAAGAGGAGTGTTAGATCTAATTCCTATGATTATTATTCCTAGTTAAATAGGAGTAAATAGGTGTTTAAAATGAAGATCAATTCCAATTGCAATGTTGAGAAGCATACGACTAAACTAGTTGCAAAGGGATATTCCCAAGTTGAGGGAATTGACTATTGTGATTTTTTCTCTCCAAATGCTAGGCTAACATCCATTCAATTCATATTATCTATTGTAGTTTTGACCTTAAGGTTGAGTAGATGGATTTGAATACAAATTTCCTTCATGGTAATTTGGAGAAAGAAATTTATTAGCATAGCCAAAGCACTACATTAAAAAAAGTAAAGAAAATTTCTTTTGTAAGGTGATGAAATATTTATATGATTTTAAGTAATCGCCTAGCATATGATATCAAAAGTTTGATCCCTATGTGTTGGTATTGGTATTTTTGAGGTCTAAATTTGATAATTACATCTATTATAATATAAAACAATAATTATTTTCTTGGTATTCTATTACATGTCAATATTATGTTATTTTTCAGTAATTGTAAGGATATTATTTATGAATTCAAGTATCACATTTCAACATAATTTGGGATGAAATACTTAGGGACTATGAGGTTCATTTTGGGCATGGAGATTATAAGAGATGGGTACAATATAAATATTTAGTTGGGTCAAATCAAGTATGTGAAGTCAATGTTGGAGAGGTTCAACATGAGATCTTGCAAACCATTGTATGTTCTTGTTTCAATGAAGACTTGGTTATGAATAGAGTATTGTCTTAATTCTCCTAGTGAGATGGAGGATATTCCCATAGTACCTTATGCTAGTACTATTGGGAGATTAATATATACTATGGTTTGTATTGGACCTAGCATTTCTCAAGCAATGGAAGTCTTAAGAGAATTCATGGATAATCTTAAATGAGTATATTGGGATATAAGGAAAAGGGTCTTAAGATATTTGTAGTGTGCCTTTGAGTACTCAATTTTTTATCATGGTAATTCTATAGGGGATTGACTCAATGACTATTCATGGATTTTTAAATTTATATTGATTAAAAATTTCAATAATAGTAGATCCACTGATGGATATTTTTTACTATGTTTGGTGGTGCAATCAATTGGATGAGTAAGCAATAGATTTTGGTCATTTTGTCCACTACAAAAGTAGAGTACATGATAGATACTCATACTTGTAAGGAACATTTATGTTAAAATGTGGAGTTGAATCCAATAGTTATTATAGTTTTGTGTGATTGTTAGAGTGTCATATGCCTAGAAAAAAATTGAACTTGTCATGCAAGGATGAAACATATTAATGTCTAATACCATTTTATTTGTAACATGATAGATGATAAGAAGGTGATCTTGGAGAAAGATGACACTTTATGTAATATTGCAGATGCATTTATGAAGCTAGTGAGCATTATTGGGAACTGAGGTGTCTCAACATTTGCAATTCCCTAGTATTAAAATATTAATTTAATTATGCATATTGCATTTCTTGCTCACGTTAATTTATCTAATATGATTTTTCCTAGTGAGTTGTTGGCATGTTGGAAGGTGACATGGAATGTGACAAGGATGTTGTGGTCCCCACAAGGCAATGTAGGAATCCCACTTTGGGAAGAGATTCTTTGAAATTTATCAACATATTTGAGGGATACTTATGATGATTCTATGATGGATTTGTATGATGGTCTTATGACGGATTCCTATGAAAATATTATGATGCATAAGAGATAGATTCTATGATAGGTTGGATAAGTGTTGGAAGGAATATTTGCATGAGGAATCTAGGTTCCCAAGTTTGAATATAATTTGTAAGAGAATCATTTATTATTAGTTGATTATGATGGATTCTCTTACAGTTGAAAGAGTTATCATATATGACAGATTTAAGGTGTGTAAGAGCATCTGTGATACACATGAGTAAAAAAGGGGTGCCCAAGTTTGGAGGTATGAATGATGAGTCAAATAATCTTGTATAAGTATCATTTCCATGCTTTAAGATGCTGGAAAAATGTGTCGAGTGGATTTAGAGGACCATCTCTTGTAGCTTCCTCTAGAAGCTACCTTCATACTTATATTCTTTAAATATTGGATGTCTTGGAGTGGGTTAAGTAAGTTGTAATTTGTAGGTATTTTTATGTTGTCAGAATAGTTCCATAATTCAATATTTGTATACTCCTAGAAGAACTTTCATTGCAAGTGTGTCATAATAACCATTTATTATATAATACATTGTGTGGGTTTTGGAGTGTGGGGTTTCTCTCCTAAAATACTTTTCCCCATGTATATCTTGTTTTGTGAGCTTCTTATACTTGCATGTGATGTTATTTTTAATTATCTATCTATTGTGCATCTCAAATTATAATTGTAAAAGAATTAAAATTGTACATCGCTCCTCTGATATTAGTGTTAGGAAGCATTTTTGTGTACCTTGCTTTCTTTTAGTTAGTATCAGATCTTGATCACCTTTGATTCTAGTTCTTGGGTAGAGGGTTTTTTATACTATTCTTTGTTTGAGTGGGGTCATGTGCAGTGGGTTTGTAATATTTGTTGCAAGAGAGATGGCTAGAACATCTAGGAGGTTTGAATTAGAGAATTTTCATAGAGACAAATTTGAGATGTGGAAACTCAAGATATAGGACCTATTGGTGGATAGAGATTTATGGATCATGGTATCTAGTTCCATTCCAACATGCATGAAACAATAAGACTAGGATCAAATGGATCGAAAAGCTAAGGGTCTCATAAGACTTTATCTGGTTGACTTTATCATGTTAAATGTGTTGGAAATATGTGCCTCAAACAATATAGGCTGAAACCTCCATTAGAGAAAATTTAGTATGACATCTATCATGCCTGCCTAACTAGTAGATTGGTAGCATCATGTTTTGTACAGGTCACTGTGACCGAGTTTCTGTCTTGCCGAATGCTTTCATTGTGGAGCTATCACTGTGACAAGGAGTGTTCGGTATGACCTCTTAGCGCTCGGGAGACCTCTGGCTGACAGGCCATTCAATCATAAATCAGGGAGACTCATAACAACTACAGGCTTCGGGATAACCTATGTTGGTTCGGTGAAAAGTCTTAACAAACAGTAGAGGTCATGCCGACGGGGACACACTCGGGAGTCATCAATGTAACACTAAGGTTTCATTATGAAGTCTGGGTGATGAGAAAATGTCTCTCTGACGGTGGCTCAAGTGTTGGCTATTGGGGTAACTCAAAGATCCCAGGAAGACGTCTCAGCGAACGTTGAGGGTCTCACCGATAGAAACACCTTTTGAAGTCTTTGGTGTAGCTCTTGGCAAATGCTAGTCATCGGTGTAACACGGTGGTTTCGGTAAGAAGTCCCAGCAACTTTGGTGAGTCTTGCCAATGATGAAGTGTCTTCAGAATAGCTAAGAGATCTCGAAGTAAATTCTTAGCGAAGGGTGATGTCTTGGCGACTGTTGAAAGCTTCGGGGTGACAATAGAGATCTCAGAGAAACCTCTCGACGAAGGTGTTAAGTCTTGCCGACTATTCTTTGGAGCTCAGTATGACAAATGACTTTGGTATAACCTTTGGTGACTCGCTATGATCTCTTGGCAAAAGCGATAGGTCTGGGTGACTTGGTGATTCGATGTGACACATGAAGCTCGATGGAACGTCTTGGCGATATCGGTTACTCTTGGCGACATCAGTGTGAAGGTTATGTGGCATCAGCGAGACACTGTTAGTGTCTCACCGAGATGCCAACACAGTGCAAATTTTGTTGACCGATTGACCATCTGATGTGGCATCTCGTGGATGAATAGGAGGATCCGAATGTGAACCGTTAGCAGTTGGTTCATTGTGATAGTTCTGTGAGGAAGTTCTACAGACAGAGTTTGACATGGATATACTCTGAGATTGCAGATTGTAATCGGTTGGTTGGATCGATAGATTGTTGAGTGATTGTATCAGTGGATGAATTCTATTCTGTAGACTGTAACGTGAAGGTTCCTGAAACAAATTGTACATGGTGAATGCTGCTGTAAATAGACACCAAAAAGATAAGTCTGTCATTTGTATGTAATATCCATTACTATAATACAAAGTGATTTCTCTTGGTGTGGTGGGTTTTTCTCCCGTAAGGGTTTTCCCACGTATATATGGTGTTCATGTGTGGTTGTCAAATACTTTGTTTCTATTATTACTTCATAGTGCATCTTAGTTGAACTGTAAATTGAAAAATTAAAAGTATATCTACATTCTTTACTGAGGTATTGACGTTAGGAGAATTGTTTCCGCATTTGATTTTCCTTACAAGTGGTATCAGAGCCTGGCCAGTTGTGTTATCCTTGTGGGTATGTTGGTTTTTTTGAGGCAATTCTGTTTAGTGGGAGTCTTGTAGAAAATTTTTATTTCTGATTACAGGTTGAGATGGCTAGTACATTTGGAAATTTTGAAATAGAGAAGTTCAACGGCAGTAACTTTGAGTTGTGGAAACTCAAGATGGAGGATCTTCTAGTTGATCGTGATCTTTGGATTGATGTGGCTAGAGTGAAACCTACAGGCATGAAACAAGAAGATTGGGACCTTGCAGATAGGAAATCTAAGGGGCTGATAAGGATCTGTTTGGAAAACTCAGTGCTTCTGAATGTGCATGAGGAGAAGACTGCCTCTTCCTTGTGGAAGAGACTGGATTCTATTTATCAGGGGAAGTCCTTGGTGAATAAACTATTCCTGAGAAAGAAGTTGTATTCTTTGAGAATGCAAGAAGGAGGGTCTGTGGCTGATCATTTGAACACATTTAATATGTTGATTGCTCAATTGACATCTATTGGTGTGAAGACTGAAGAAGAGGATCATTGTATGCTATTGTTGTGTTCTTTGCCAGACTCATGGGATCATCTGGTGATGGCTATTGGGAGTACAACATTGAATTTCAAGATGGAAGATGTTGTTGCATCTTTGTTGTCATAAGAGATGAGAAGTAAATCTTCTGAGATGGCGAAGGAAGCTCTTGCTATCAGAGGAAGACTGAAAGAGAAAGGCAAGAAGAAGGACAAGAAGTCCAAATTAAAATCAGAGGGGAGATCAAAGTCTCCTAGCAAGAAGTCCAAGGTCAAATGTTGGAACTGTGGGCAACCTAGTCATGTCTGAAAGGATTGTAAAGAGGAGAAAAAGAAGAAAGGCTCTTCCGATAATGGTTCTTCTCATAGTGATGGTGACGCCTTCATTACAGCCTTGGCTACTCAAGCATCAGATGATGTCTAGCTGATTGATTCTGGAGCATCTTTCCACATGACATCTCACAGAGAATAATTCATGAAGTATGAAGAATACAATGGTGGAAAGGTGTACTTAGCGAGTGATTCAACTTTGGAGATAGTTGGTCGTGGAATAGTCAGAATACAATTCCCCGATGGCAGAATAAAGGGAATCAATAATGTAATGCATATACTAGGTCTGCTTCGAAATCTATTATCTGTAAGTATGTTGAATGATATTGGAGTACAAGTTACATTCTCTAGAAATGGCTGCAAGATGACTAGAGGTTCAATGGTGCTAGCTAGAGGTGCTCGAATTGGTACCCTGTACAAGCTGGATGCACATGTTGTTCAATGTAACAGTGTCTCTGGAAAGTCACTGAAAGCTGCTCATGGAGGTAAAGAGGGAAATATCCCTAATTATGTAAACTCTATGGAAGTAAAACTTTGTGCAGAGAAGACTATGCTTTGGCATCATAGGTTAGGCCACATAGGAGAAAAAGGTTTAAAAACCTTGAAGAATAAAAACCCGGTTGAGGGGCTTGAAGATTGTAACCTTGAATTTGAATTTTGTGAACATTGTATATATGGAAAACAGCACCATGTTTCATTTTATTCCAACTCATAAATCTTCAGTTAGATTATATTCATTCGATGTGTTTGGTCCAGTGAATGTTCCTTCTTGTCTAAGTCAAGATACTACGTGTCGTTCATTGATGATTATTCAAGAAGAGCATTTGTATATTTTCTAAAGAGTGAATCAGAAGTATTCAGTCGGTTTAAAGAATTTAAAAATTTTGTTGAAAATTAGAACAGTAGAAAAATAAAATGCTTAAGGACTAATAATGGCGGTGAATTATGTTCTGATGAATTTGAAAGATACTATAAAGACCATGGAATAAAAGACACAAGACTACACCTTATACTCCACAATAGAATGGAGTTGCAGAAAGGTTCAATAGGACAATGATGGAGAGAGCACGAAGTATGCTGAGTAGTGCTAGCTTGGAGGAGAAATTCTAGGCTGAGGCTGTATCTACTGCATGTTATCTAATTAATCATTCTCCAAATTCTACTATTGCTGAGAAAACACATTTGGAAGCATGGTCTGGTAAGAAGCCCTCACTTAGACATGTTCGTGTTTTTGGCTGTGAGGCATATGCTCATGTGCCGGATGTAAAAAGATCTAAACTAGAGAATAAGGCTGTCAAATTTATTTTTATTGGCTATAGCACTACCATAAAAGGATACAAGCTTTGGAATCCTGATACAGAGAAGGTTGTATACAGCAGAAGTGTAATATTTTGTGAGCTGAAACCTTCCACTTTGGATCTGCAGTTAGAGACAAAGTTAGAAAACAATAAGGATGTAGCATTAATTCCTCCTGCACTAGAGAAAGAGGAATTCAAAATTCAAAATGTACCTAAAACTGAGGAGAGCTCAAGCAGTTTGGAAAGTTCTGAAGATGAAGAACCTTAGCCTCAGCAAGTGAGGAGGTCAACCCAAGAAAGAAAACAACCAGATAGGTACGGGTTCTCATTGATTGATTATACTTGTGCCTATGCTTTGATTTTTAGTACTAATGAGCCTAGGACTATAAAAGAGGCAATTAAAATGTCTGATTCAGACTCTTGGTTGGAAGCCATGAACGAAGAGATGGCATCATTGGATAAAAATGAAACTTGGAGTTTGGTGCCCTTGCCTGAAGGTAGAAAACTTGTGGGCTGCAAATGGGTATTTAAGAAAAAGATTGGTCTGGATGGCAGTGTAGAAAAGTATAAGGCGAGACTGGTTGCAAAGTGTTATTCCCAGGTAGAGGGAATCGATTATGGGGAAATATTTTCTCCTGTAGCAAAGCTGACATCTATCAGATTTCTTTTGTCACTTGCAGCAGCATATGACTTAGAGGTAGAACAAATGGATGTGAAGACAGCATTTCTTCATGGTGATTTTTAAGAAGAAATCTATATGTCCCAGCCTGAGCACTTTGTTGAGAAAGGTAAAGAAAAATTGGTATGCAAATTAAAGAAGTCTCTGTATGGGTTAAAGCAGTCACCTAGAATGTGGTACCAAAAATTTGATACTTTTGTATTGTCTTTGGGATTTGTGAGATCAAAATCTGATCACTTTGTATATTATAAAGCTGAAGGTGATCAAGTTCTTGTTATTGCTCTTTATTGTGATGATATGATGTTCATAGGAAATAGCAAGCTAATGATTTCTGATCTTAAGTCTCAGTTGTCTACTAAGTTCAAAATGAAGGATCTTGGTGCAGCAAGGTATATTCTGGGGATGGAGATAACCAGGGATAGGAAAAATAGAAAGCTTTGGCTTAGCCAGAGTAAGTATGTCAAGACTATTCTTGAGAGATTTTGTATGAATGATTGCAAACAGCTAGTGGTTCCAGTCATGTAGGGAACGAAGCTATCTATTGAGGACTGTCTAAAATCTCCTACTAAGATGGAGGACATGACCAGTGTACCCTATGCTAGTTCGGTTGGCAGTCTCATGTATGCAATGGTTTGTACAAGGCCAGACATTGCCCAAGCAATGGGAGTACTTAGTTCATTTATGGCTAATCTAGGAAGAATGCATTGGGATGCTGTGAAAAGAGTTTTTAGATATTTGAAGGGGACTTCAGATTTTGCTTTGTGTTATCATGGGAACTTGGTTGAATCACAGAGGACTCTCAGCATTCATGGTTATGTTGATTCTGATTGGGCAAAGGACATTGACAGCAGGAGATCCACCAGTGGATACATTTTCATGATGAATGGTGGTGCAGTGAGTTGGATGAGGAAGTGGAAGGTTGTAGTCACTTTGTCCACTATGGAGGCTGAATACATGGTACATTTTCATGATGAATGGTGGTGCAGTGAGTTGGATGAGGAAGTGGAAGGTTGTAGTCACTTTGTCCACTATGGAGGCTGAATACATGGTAGCTACTCATGCTTGTAAAGAAGTTGTATGGTTGAAACATTTTTGTTCTAACATTGGTTTCGATGTAGGGGAAATAACTATTTTTCTATGACAGTCAGAGTGCAATTTGTCTGGCAAAGAACCCTGCTTTCCATGCCAGGATGAAACATATAGACTTATAGTACCATTTTGTACGAGATATGGTGGAGGATGGAAAGGTCAGTTTGGATAAGGTTGATACTCTGGAGAATGTTGCAGATTCATTGACGAAGCCAATGAGCACAGACAAGTTCAGGTGGTGTGCTAGTTCAATGGGCCTTAGTGCCCATGATTTTTAGTAAATTATGTTGTGCTCTGGAGGTGCCTATATGATCTTCATCAAGTGGGAGATTGTTGGAAATATGTGCCTCAAACAATACAGGCTGAAACCTCCATTAGAGCAAAGTCGATATGACATCTATCATGTCTGGCCGACTAGCAGATTGGTAGCATCATGTTTTGTATAGGTCGATGTGACCAAGTTTCTGTCTTGCTGAATGCTTTCATTGTGGAGCTATCACTGTGACAAGGAGTGTTTGGTATGACCTCTTAGCGCTCGAGAGACCTCTGGCTGACAGGCCATTCAATCATAAATCAGGGAGACTCATAATGACTACGGGCTTCGGGATAACCTATGTTGGTTTGGTGAAAAGTCTTAATGAACAATGGAGGTCACGCCGATGGGGACACACTCAAGAGTCATCAATGTAACACTAAGGTTTCATTATGAAGTTTGGGCGATGAGAAAATGTCTCTCCGACGGTGGCTCAAGTGTTGGCTATCGGGGTAACTCAAAGATCACGGGAAGACGTCTCAGCGAACGTTGAAGGTCTCACCAACAGAAACACCTTTTGAAGTCTTCGGTGTAGCTCTTGGCGAATGTTGGTCATCAGTGTAACATGGTGGTTTCAATAAGAAGTCCCAGCGACTTTGGTGAGTCTTGCCGATGATGAAGTGTCTTCAGAATAGCTAAGAGATCTTAGAGTAAAGTCTTAGCGAAGGGCAACTGTTGAAAGCTTCAGGGTGACAATAGAGATCTCGAAGAAACCTCTCGACGAAGGTATTAAGTCTTGCCGACTATTCTTTGGAGCTCAATATGATAAATGACTTCGGTATAACATTTGGTGACTCGCTATGATCTCCTGGCAAAAGCGATAGGTCTAGGCAACTTCTTGGTGATTCGATGTGACACATGAAGTTCGATGGAACATCTTGGCGATATCAATTACTCTTGGTGACATCGGTATGAAGGTTATGTGGCATCGACGAGACACTGTTAGTGTCTCACCGAGATGCCAACACAGTGCGAATTTTGTTGACCGATTGACCATCCGATGTAGCATCTCATGGAAAAATAGGAGGAGCCGAATGTGAACCATTAGCAGTTGGTTCATTGTGATAGTTCTGTGAGGAATTTCTACAGACAGAGTTCGATATGGATATACTCTGAGATTGCAAATTGTAATCGGTTGGTTGGATCAATAGATTGTTGAGTGATTGTATCAGTGGATGAATTATATTCTGTAGACTATAACATGAAGGTTCCTGAAACAAATTGTACATGGTGAATGCTACTATAAACAGACACCAGAAAGATAATTCTGTCATTTATATGTAATATCCATTACTGTAATACAAAGTGATTTCTCTTGGTGTGGTGGGTTTTTCTCCCGTAAGGGTTTTCCCACCTATATCTGGTGTTCATGTGTGGTTGTCAAATACTCTGATTTTGTTATTACTTCATAGTGCATCTTAGTTGAACTGTAATTGAAAAATTAAAAGTATATCTATATTCTTTCCTGAGGTATTGACGTTAGGAGAATTGTTTCTGCATCTGATTTTCCTTACAAAATGTTCATGAAGAGAAAATGGTTGGATCTTTGTGGAAGAAAATTGGAGAAATTTATTAGGCTACATCCCTGATAAATAAGTTATTCCTGAGAAATAAGGTGTACTCTCTGCGGATAGAGGATGGAGGATCTATTGTGGATCACCTGAATTTTGTTTAGTATGCTTGTTGCCCAATTGTCCTCTATTGGTGTAAAGATGGAGTCTAGGAGGATCGTTGTATGACATTACTGTGTATATTACTAGATTTATGGACCACCTTGTTATGGCCATTGGAAGTACCACTACTACTTTCAAGATGGACAATGTGGTTGCATCTTTGTTGTCTAAGGAGATGCAAAGAAAATCATCTAAATTAGTTAAGGAGGCTTTTACAATTTGTGGCAGATCCAAGGAGAAAGGAAAGAAAAAGGATAAGATGAAATAAAATAAAGGAAAATCCAAATATTTTGGGAGATCTAAGTCTCTTGGAAAGTCCAAGGCTCTGTGTTGGAATTACAACAAACCTAGTCACTTCTACAAGGAGTGAAAAGAGGAGGAAAAGAAGAAGAAAAATAATGATTCTAATTCATAAAAGTCTTCTCAAGATAATGGTGAAGCATTTGTTGTTGCCTTGGAAACACATACATTAAAATATATATGGTTTATTGACTTTGGTGCATCATTCCACATGATCTCAGATAGGGCTTGGTTTTTGAAGTATGAAGAGTTTGAAAATGGGAAGGTGTACTTGGGTGATGACTCTCATATGAAGATAGTTGGACATGGAAGAGTTTTAATTCGATTCCCTAATGGTAGAGTGAAGGGGATTAATGGTGTGCTACATATCCCTAGTTTGACACAAAACCTATTATTTACAAGTAAATTTAATGATGTGGGTGTTGTTGGCCTCCTACAATGATTTAATAACTAAGCCCTTACAGCAATGATTCAGAGATTGGACATCTAACCTGAATAGCCATTTCAATCATCGTGAAGGTGCATTTAACTTGTCAACCTAGGGACATGAACTTGAAATGGGTCAGCACAGTATGTGCACTAGGAACTCAAAGTAGCCATTTCATTCTATAGCTAAGGAAGACACAATACTGAAAGCAAATTATTTGAAACAGAAAAAGACAAATGCAGAACATCAATCAACAACTATGCTAAGATGAAATGCATAACAGGAATAAAAATCTGAGCAACAAACAAGAAACTACTCTATTTGCTTTGGTTGTAGGAACAGTCATAGAATGGAATTCTAGTGGCTGCAAGAATAGTCAATGCCAGATTTCTAACTAAGTACTAAATAGTGAGTAATACTAAACTAATGCTAAACTAAGACAACAGAATACTCACCAAGTGAGAACCCTTGGATAAGTATCCTCTAAACTAATAAGAAATCAGTTGCTCAAACTCATAACTTTATTTTATTCACTATAAATCATGCATACAAAAGAGTAATGTAGTTGTATTGCTGAGAACTAGAGAGTGGAGGTACAATATCAAAATGTGCAATCCCCTAAAGAAGGAGCATCAAATCATTATTTATACTACAGCTAAACAAGGCAGTCAACTCCACGACTAGAAGGATGCCATTTAGGGAAAACAAGGAAAGTGGAGTGATGGTGGTTACACATGCATGGAATCTAGTTAGACATGCAGGTCCAAACACAGATCCATCACAGCAGTAACGCCCATGCAGGCTCAATCATTAAAGTCCACTACAAGGTGGTTATGTTCAGTTACATGAAGAATCTTCTATCATCGGTTGCCTTTGACTTGGATCGATTCCTTAGTTGGACACTATGGTGCATGCCCAACGGGCGGTGTCTTCAACTTAGCACATTAAATCTGCATGACAAAGTCAGTACACATAATAATTGCATATCTACAACCACTCTAAGGGACATTCATTAACCACATGCAAAATCAATATAGATAATCCACAAAATATGCCAAATGGCATTAAAGCTTGCAGAGATAGGATAATGCCAAATGTCAATGGTTTGAGGGAAACATTATGGAAATACCAACATTTAATCATCAAAGTTCATGACATCTACCTACAAATAGACTATAGATTCTACCCAAAATTGGACCAAAAACTAGGCTCATCACTCCCCCCAACCTAACGTTTTGTTGGTCCTCCAATAGGGGAAGGATTATTCTTTTGCTTGGTCAAAACTCTCAAATTTGTAACTGAGAGCTGTCCAACATCAATTCTTCTACTTGTTGCTGTAGGGACTCTCATTCTTGTTCTTGTTGTGGCTACAGGAACTCCTGCTCTGGTTTTGGTTGTTGTTGTAGGACTTCTTGCTCATGTTGCAAAAAGTCTTGATTTTCCTCCAACTCTTCTACAATGTTAGCAAGATCGGCCAGTGTTATATTTGTTGCTCTCCTAAATATGTCTTCTTCTTCTTCAACATTCTCTTGCTCCATTAGAGCTTCAGGGTCCTCATGTGAGGTCTCACCAAGTTTAGGGATTTCCTACAAAGGCATACCAATCGTAGGCCCAACTGGTCTTGATTTCCTGGGAGGTCTCTTGCATTTTTCTTTGGCTGTAGGATGAACAGTGTCAGCCTTCCTCTTCTTAGAACTTGACACTTTTCTTTCTACAGGTTGTGTTTTAGCCTTCCCTTTTCTCATTTCTACTTCTCTCTGTTGTGCCCTATTTTTCATCAGGGTTTCAAGTGGAATGTCATCATCAGAATCTAAGGAAGAGCTTTCTTTTTCTGAGTACTATGTTCCAAAAGAACTAATTTCTATGGTTTCTTCTACTGCAAGAAGATTCACACTAGAGCCAACACCAGAGGTTGAAGCACCAAGAATGGCTTCAGTCATACTTAATCTCTTACTAGACCTATGAGATTGAGGTAAAGCCCTAGGTTGCAAATGCTCAAGTCTAATTTGATCAACATTTATAAACTCTTCCTAAGTCATTCTAGATACATCATGCAAAGACATTTCAACTAGCAATTTAATCAAGAAATGGTGGGAAACAGAATTATCCCTACCTTTTTGGGTCTCGATCGTCATGATTGAGAGAAGATTGTACAACACGTTAGGCACATTCATCCTCCTTTTGTGCCTCATATGATTCAAAAGATTGAAGTGGAAAAAATGCAAATTTGACTGGCAACCCTCACAAGTGATGTATTTGATAACATAAACAGCTATCTACTTCCATGGCTCAAGCAAAGACATTCTCTTTGCACCTTGTTTATCTATGCTCAATGGGGGGTCGTTCGACTCTCTAAATTTGGCCCTAGCTGATCTGGCGTCTCTAGAAGCAAGGTAATTTTCACCATGAGCAGGTAACCCTATGACCTCTGTAATTCTTTCCTCTGTTGCCACAACTTCCAACCCTTTTACCATGGCTTTTCCTTTTGAAAATGTCTGGAAAAATTCAAGGGAAATGCTTTCATCAAAGCCATCCATCTTTAAGAAGTAATCTAACCATCCACAGTTTCTAAATTCATCCAGGCATTGTGCATCCTGCAATAAAACATCATGCACTATGGGCTCATTTTGAATTAACCCACCTCCCATTGTCTGCAATCAAACAAATGCTCTGCAACTTCTTTTCCTGCAATTCCCGCCTAAAAAATCAAATGCACTTTCTTGTAGTACTTGCTAAATTTCTAGTGCCAACCTGCTAAATTTCCTTTCTTTTGTTTTACAACTGTGGCTCTTCAACTCAAGATTACGACAAGGTCAATAATAGCAAGAAAAGGAGTGATAAAGGAGAGTTATGATTGGAAGAAATGGTGGTTACAGTTATTGTCACTTCACACATGCAAGTCGTCCTTCACTCAAATTTCAAATCAGCTCATTTTAAATTTTCTAACGTGGCCTAGCATGAATTGACACATGGGAAATATATTTGCATCTTTTTCTTTCCCCTCCCCCAACCTAAATTTGGACATGTGTCTACACATGTGAGATGGGAGTGGTGATTTGACGAGGAATAATGGCATTTTATGTGAATGTCTATACTAACGTATAGTCATTCTATACTAATGTATAGTGATTAGATGAATGCACTTAAAAGATGATTAAAGATAGCAATTAATGTGCATATACCTGAATGTGTGGAAGATTTGTTGCAAAGATCATGGAGAAAGTATCGCTCACCTTTTTAGAGAATAAATTGAGCAATAAATGAAGTGAAATGAGGTGAGGTGGAATGCAATGATGGAAGAGAGAGAAAGGTGGTGATGGATGGGTGGATGGGTGAATGGATGAAGAAATGGACTTCCACATAACTGAAAGTATTTATTATGAAAAGTGTGTACCTTAATTAGTTAGAAGGAGGGACACTAGGTCCACTGCCTTCGGTTGTAGGAAGCTCAGATGTTGAATGCTAGGTGAATTATTGCAAGAACTCTTCTTTAGAAGTTGGCTTGTGGTATAATCTGAGGTGATGACCATTGACAAGTAATTTGAACCTAACAGAGTCAATGGTGGTAAGTTGAACAACTCCATTAGGAAAGACCTCAAAAACTTCATATGGTCCTAGCCACCTTGTTTGCAATTTTCCTACATTATCCTGGTATCTTGAATCATAGAGCAGGGCCCAATCTCCCAGTTGGAATTTCTTATTCTTGATAAACTTGTCATGCCACTTGATTCTCTAATTCTGCACTACTTCTATATGCTACAGGGCTGCTCTTCTTATTTCATCCAAAGCATTTAGCTGCATGATTCTCTATTTTTGTGCCTCAGAAATATCCATTCCCAAATCAACTACAGTCTGCAAAGTCTTATATTCAAATTCAATTGGCATCATAGTTGTCTTTCCATACAACAACTCAAATAGGGTGAAGCCTGTAGTTGTTTTCCAGGTTGTCCTATAGGCCCAAACAGCTTTTGGTTATCTATTTTCCCAATCCTTTCTATGGATTGCTACTGTTTTAGTCAAAATGGCTTCAATTTCTCTATTGGTCACCTCAACTTGGCCATTAGTCTGGGGTTGATAAGGAGTAGACTTCTTGTGCCTTATGTTGTACTCATTCACTAGTGCTACAATAAGAGTTGATGTGAATTGAGCTCCTTGATCAATCATTATTTCTCTTGGGACTCCATATCTTGTGAAAATATCCTCATAAAGAAATTTCGCAACATTGTTATCTCTTTCATGGTCATGGCCTTAACTTCTACCCATTTTGTCACGTAATCAATGCATACCAATATATAAGACTTACCATTTGATGGAGGGTCAATGGGTCCCACAAAATCCAATCCCCACTTGTCAAAGGGAGTAATTACTACCTGAGGGAACAGTGGCATCTCATCATATTTGGTTGGTCTACCCATTCATTGACATCTATCACATTTTTTGGTATACCTTCTTGCATCCTTTTGGAGTGTTGGCCAGTAATACCCTATGTTCAAAAACCTTCAATGTTGTCCTCTTGGCTGCAAAGTGTCCTCCACATGGTTCATTGTGACATGCATGAAAAATGTCATATGTCTCATCTTCCCTAACACATCTCCTCATGACATGGTCTGGTCCAATATAAAACAAACATCTAGCAATCTAAGAGAAAGGAAAAGATTTCCCAATGAGTGCCTTTTTTTTCTTTTGGGGAGAAGTGAGAAGGAACTCTACTTGTGACCAAATAATTGGCTATGTTAGCATACTAGGGTGTTTGTACAATGAGGGAGAATATATGTTCATCAGGAAAAGAGTCATCTCTGGGTTGATTGTCTTCTGATGTAGTTAGCCTTGAAAGAAAATCTACAACAACATTGGCCTTCCCTAGCTTATCTAAAATGGTTATATCAAACTCTTGCATCAACAATAGCCATCTTGCCAATCTACCTGTGATCAAAGGTTTATTCATGAGATATCTAATGGCTAGATGATTAGTGTGCACAAAGATTTGGTAGCCTATTATGTAATGTCTAAATTTGTTCAGTGCATAGATTACTGTCAACATCTCTTTTTTTGTCACTATATAATTGAATTCGGCTCCTTGTAATTTTTTGCTAACAAAATAAATAGCATTCTCAATAGCTCCTTCTTTTTGTCCTAAGACCACTCCAATGGCATAATCTGATGCATCAGTATGGATGTGGAAAGGAAGCTCCCAATTAGGCCCTTTGAGTACAGGAGCATGAGTCAAGGTTGCCTTCAAGTCAGAAAATGCCTTGTCACAAGCTTCAGTCCACTAAAATTTAGTATCTTTAGTGAGAAGAGTGTACAATGGTGTTTCTACCTTGCTAAAATCCTTGATGAAACATCTGTAATATCCTATATGACCCAAGAAACTCCTAACATCCTTATGTTTTGTAGGTGTGGGCTAATTTGTGATTACCTCAATCTTTGTAGGATCTACTTGAATTCCCTTATGGGAGATGTAGTGGCCAAGGACTACACCCTCTTGCATCATCATGAAGCACTTTTCACTATTTAAGGACAATTTTTGGTCTTCACATATTTGTAGGACTCTCCTAATATTTTCCAATGCTTGATTAAAATCAACACCATAAGTGGTGAAGTCATTCGTATAAATCTCCATGCTATCATGAGAAATGTCTGAGAATATGCTAATGACTGCCCTCTAAAAAGTTATAGGTGCATTGAACAAGCCAAATGGGAGTACCAAATAGGCATAGGTCCCCCATGGATAGGTAAATGTGGTCTTCTCCTAGTCCTCTAGTGTAATTTGGATCTAGTTGTAGCTGTTGAATCCATCTAGAAAAGAAAAGTATTGCTTTCCTGCAAGTGTGTCCAAAACTTGATCAATGAAGGGTAAAGGAAAGTGATCCTTCTTGGTGGCAGCATTAAGTTCCCTATAATCAACAAAAACTCACCATTTCCCTCCTTTCTTAGGCACAATCACTAAGGGAGACGCCCACTAACTATCTGAAATGGGGTATACAAATCTTGCATCTAGTAATTTTTGTAGTTCTCTTTTCACAATTTCTCTTAGTGCAAGGTTAATTCTTCTTTGTGGTTGTCTTACTAGGGTGCAATCATCTCTGATGTAAATTTTGTGTGTACAAATTTTAGGATCCAATCCCTTCATATCATGATAATCCCATGCAAATGCATGTTGAAGGGTCCTTAATAGGTTTTCCAATAACAATTGTTGTTCTTCATTTAATTTACTATTAACATTCAGGTATTTTCCTTCTGACACCTGCACTTGTGTAGTTAACTCTATCATGGTTGCTTCATTCACACATGGTACCTTTAGTTCATATGGCAGCAATGTATGGGACATACATGTTGCTGCAGGAAGTTTGTCTGCAGGAACAGTGGCTGCAAAAAGAACGGTTGCAAGAAAAACATTTGCAGGAATAGTGGTTGTAGGAAGAGCAAGAAGAAGTGTCTTGATAGGAGTAGTAGAATGAGAAGATGATGCTTCCTCCACTTCACAATGGTTCTGAATGATGTTAGGCAATACTTCATCCTCATCTTGGATCTGCATGAAAGAGCTCCTTCCTAGCATCATAAGTTGCGCCATAGAATTAACTTCCTTGGCCTCTTCACCAACTTGTGGCCACATGGGATTATCTTCATCATGAGATGGCTGAGCAGGTGGATAAAGTACAAAAAATTTAGTGCTCCTCCCATCTGAAATGGTCATGTCACCTAACTGACATCCAATGTATACATCTGCAGTTGCTAACCATGGCCTTCCAAGAATAATGGGATACCCGCCTAATGTAGCCTTAGGAGAAAGAATCATAAAGTCTATTGGGTACTCCCAGGAGTCTAGAACTACCACAAGATCCTCCACTACACCATCATGCTTAATAGTAGAGCTATCAACAGGCTGCACGACAGTAGGAGTAGATCTCATGCCTGTAATGTTTAGTTGTTGCAAGATGTCCTTGGTCATTATATTTATTGTTGCCCCTTAATCAATCAAAGCATTCTTTACTTGGATCCTATTTATGACAACTGCTACCACAGGATTTCCTGGGTCATTATACTTGGGAATAGTCACTTTTCCCCACATGATGTCAGCTAACTGGCCCACCACATGAATTGTAGTTGGGTCTTTCTTTTTCCTTCCTCGCTTCTTGAGAGAAGCTTCCTTGATTGCTTTGTCGTAGATTGGAACATCATTTATGGCCTGAAATAGGGGTATCTGGACACATATATGCTTTAGCTGATCCAAGATATCAAAGGTGGTATCCTCCTTTTCTTCCTTCTTCTTGGAAACTTCCAATCTCTGAGGAAATGGTGGTTCTTGTTCAGTTTGCTTCACTTGGACTAGCTCAAGATTTTTAGGTACATTTGGTTGAATGGGAACATTCAAAGGCTCTTCTTCCTCTTCCACAAGAAGTTCAGTGATAATGGGCTTGGAAGGGGCTAGTAGAGTAGTTCCTTAACATAATTGGATGTCACTTACACTCACAACATATGTAGGGAATTGATTTGAATCAGCAGAGTATGTAGGCTACTGTTGTGGTTTGTTATTTCAATTGGGTGTGGGTTGAGTTGGTAGTTGAGTAGGTTTAGGTACATTTGAGCTTGGATTAGCAAGTGGAGGCATTATAGCAGGTTGTTGGGGCTGAGAAGGTGGTTGCATGTAACTAGTTGTCTGGGTAGGCCATTGTTGTCCTCCTCTCCATTGATTTGTTTGCTTCCAATTTCCTGGAGATGGTTGCCAATGCCCTTGAAATTGCTACCAATTCCCCTAAGGTTGTTTCCACTAGGATGGAGAACTTGATGATTGGGCCAAGCATTTGGACGGTTACTCTAAGTTTGTGGTGAATATCCTCCATAACTAGGTGGATATGGGGGCTACCATTGGTTACCAAATGAATAGGAGTTAAGATATGGCCCAACATAGGATAGTGGATCCAGTGGCATACCTTGTCTTGGATCCCAAGGCTTCCATTGTGCAACATAGTAGACTTGGTCTTCTTCAATCTATATTGGCTTGAACTCAGGTGGAATTTGCTTGCTTTCAAGATTAGCTATCATCTTGCACTTGAAGTCCTTTTTTTTGCAGTGGTGGAAATAATCTATCAACATTGCCTCTACCTCCTCTTGCTTCTTCTTGGCCTAAAATGTATCTAGCTGAGTAGTTAGATTATTGATAATGTCTTTCTTGAAGTTATCCAGCAAATGAGTAATCTCCATTCTTGAAACTCCACCGGTAGTTGACTTACCTATGGAAGATTGATAAGCTCTCCCTTTCTTTGAAGCTTCCCTAGAGTAGTTATGGCATGTTTTCTTGATATCCTCCCAAGGAACTTGGGAGATATATCCTCCTATCATGAGGTCCAAGGCATCAGTGTAGCTATTATTAATTCCTCATCAAAAACAACTTTTGTGAGTCTTCATTAAGTGTATGGTGTGGAGATTTTTGCAGGAAAAATAGAAACCTTGCAATGTAATCTTCCAGACTCTCATCTTCCTTTTGTTGCATCCTAAAAATGTCACCTCCTCTCATGTCACTACCCCTACAGTATTCCTTGTACTTATAAAGGAATTTTTTCTTCATGTCTTCCCAAGTTTCCATAGTATTCTACCTAGGCTCATGAACCATCTTAATGTAGCCTCTTTCAAGGTGGTAGGAAATAGGTCAAGCCTATGGGCATCAGTAGTATAATCATAACTCCTGCAGAGTATGTCAAACTCAAATAAGAGGGTATAAGGATCTTTTATTACAAGTCCATAAAACTTGGGGAGTGTTGAGGCAGGAATGTTCTTGATGTTGTCAACTTCATTTTGATGGGAAATGGGGAAAGGAAAAGCTGGTTGGTTTTTTTATTCCTATTTGCATCACCCATGCCTGCTTGATGTGGTTCCAAAACAAAGGGATTCTCAAGCTGATCTTGATCCTCATAGGAGACTTCATAGCTAGTCAGATCAGGATATGCATCAGCAAAGGGGTGTGGATCTTCTTCTTCTTCTTTTTCTGGTAGGTTCTAATATTCAACTAGCTGGAATGGATTAGGATTGTTAGGAAGAAATATCCCATAAGCATCCCTTCTCCTTCCTCTATGCATGTCATATCACTCACTATCAGTCAGCTCACACAAAGAATTGGTAAAGAATAAGGGGGGTCATTACTTCCTAAATGAGGATATATTAAGAACAACTTCTAGAAACACTACAAAAAGAAAAACTACCAATGACTCCAAATGACTCCCTAGTTTGACACCATTCTCGGCAATGATGCCAAAAATGTTGGCCTCCTACAATGATTTAATAACTAACCCCTTCAACCATGATTCAGAGATTGGAAACCTAACCTGAATAGCCATTTCAACCATCGTGAAGGTGCATTTAACTTGTCAACCCAGGGACGTGAACTTGAAATGGGTCAGCACAGTATGTGCATTAGGAACTCAAAGTAGCCATTGCATTCTACATCTAAGGAACACAAAATACTGAAAGTAAACTGCTTAAAAGGGAAAGAGACAAATGCAAAACATCAATCAACAACTATGTTAAGCTAAAATGCATAATAGGAATACAAATCTTAGCAACAAATAGGAAACTACTATGTCTGCTTTGGTTGCAAGAACATACACAAAATGGAATTCTAGCAGCTATAGGAACAGTCGATGCCAAATTTCTAAGTACTAAACAATGAATAATACTAAACTAATGCTAAACTAAGACAATGGATTACTCACCAAGTGGGTCCTCTTGGATAAGTATCCTCTAAACTAATGAGAACTCAGATGCTCGAACTCATAACTTTATTTTATTCACTATAAATCATGCATACAAAAGAGTAATGTAGTTGTATTGCTGAAAAATTGGAGAGTCAAGGTACAATATCAAAATGTGCAACCCCCTGAAGAAGGAGCATCAAATCATTATTTATACTATAGCTAAACAAGGCAGTCAACTCCATGACTAGAAGGATGCCATTTAGGGAAAACAGGGAAAGTGGAGCAATGGTGGTTACGCGTGCATGGAATCTGGTCAAACATGTAGGTCCAAATGCAAATCCAACATAGCAGTAATGCCCATGCATGCTCAATCATTAAAGTCCACTACAAGGTGGTTACGTTCAGTTGCATGAAGAATCTTCTGTCATTGGCTGCCTTTGACTTGGAGCAATTCCTAAGCTGGACGTTATGGTGCATGCCCAGCTAGCGGTGTCTTCTTCAACTTAGCACATTAAATCTAAATGACAAAGTCAATATGCATAATAACTGCACATCTATAACCACTCTAAGGGACATTCATTAACCACATGCAAAATCAATATAAATAATCCACAATATATGCCAAATGTCATTAAAGCTTGCAGAGATAGGATAATGTCAAATTTCAATGGTTTGAGGGAAACATTATGGAAATACCAACATTTAATCATCAAATTTTATGACATCTACCAAATAGACTATAGATTCTACCCAAAATTGGACCAAAAACTAGGCTCATTAGGTGTGTAGGTATCTTTCTCAAATGGAGGAAACAAGATGACTAGAGGATTTACGGCGCTTGATAAGGGTGTTTGGATAGGCACTCTATTTCAACTGGATGCATGCACAATTTATTGCAATATTTATTATATGAAAATAAGAAATTTTGACTCATTGTCCTCACCATTAGAATGAGTAGCTCAAAGAGGACTAATGCATCTAATTTTGATGGTCATGTTTTATGGGTACCCAAGGGTGCTCATTCAATAGAGATGAAACTTCCAGCAAAGAAAAATATGTTATAGCACCAAGGCTTGGCCACATTGGTGAGAAGGGTATTAGAACCCTAAAAAGTAAAAATCTTGTTAAGGGGATGAATGATTGTAATCTTGAGTTTTATTTTTGTGAATGTTGCATTTATGGAAAGAAAAATTGTGTTCAATTTTACTCTAGTTCTCATAAATCTTCTGAGGTGTTGGACTTGAGTAAGTATAATGTGTTTGGTCTTGTTAATGTCCTTTTGATTATAAAATTTGTTTATTTTGTTTCATTCATTGATGATTATAATAGAAGTACATGGATTTATTTCCTTATAAGCAAATGTGAAGTATTTAATATATTCAAAGAGTTTAACGCTCTTGTATAGAATCAAAAGGATAGAAATATTAAATATTTGAGGATTGACAATGATAGTGAATTTTGTTCAATAGATTTTGATAGGTTCTATAAAGAATATGGAATTGAAATACATAAGATAACTCCATAAACCCCTTAGTTGAATGGAGTTATAGAGAGAATGAATATGACATTGATGGACAGGGCTAGGAGTATGCTTAGTTGAGCTAGACTCAAACAAAGTTTTTGGCTGAAGCTATTGCCACTACTTGCTACCTATTAATAGGTCTCCTACTCCATTGCTTGTGGATAAGACAGCCATGGAGGTATGGTCTAGTAAAAATCCTTCATTGAGACATTCTAGTATTTGGTTGTGAGGAATATGCTCATGTGCCTAAGGAGAAGAGGTCTAAGTTGGAGAACAAGGAAATAAAGAGTATCTTCATCAATTATGGAATCGATGTGAAATGGCACAAGCTTTGGGATCTTATGGTCAAAAGGTTTTTGTATAGAAAAAATATGGTTTTTAGGGAACTCGTCACTCCTTTAGTTGGTTTATATCCAAATAAAGAAGAAAACATAGAGGATGTGGTTCATCTTCCTCCTACCCTTGAGAAAGAAGAATAAAAAACATCATATGGACCTGATGATGGGAAGAGTTCATCCCTCTCTGAAAGTTCATAAGAACGTGAAGAACCTCAACCTCAAGCTTTGGGGAGGTCTACATAGATAAGGCAACAACCTAATAGGTTTGGATATTCATTATATGATTCTCATTGTTTTTTTTCTTTGATTTCTCTTTGATGAGCCTAAGACCATAAGGGAGACTATGGGTATGAGTGATCTGCAGATTCCTAGATAAGGGCCATGGATGAAGAGATTGTTACATTAAAAAGAAATGACACTTAGGATTTGGTGCCCTTTCTTGATGAACATAAACCTGTTGGTTTCAAATGGGTGTTTAAGAAAAATTTTGGTTCAAATGGTAGTGTTGAGATATATAAGGAAAGGTTAGTTGTGAAGAGTTATTGATTACCATGAGATTTTTTCTCCTATTACAAAGTTGACATCCATTAAAAAAAAATTAAGACTTGTTGCATATGGTTTAAAGATTGAACAGATGGATGTGAAGACAACTCTCCTTCATGGTGATTTGGAGGAAGATATCTATATGTCACACTCAAAGCATTATATTGTGAAAGGTACAAAAAAATTGGTTTGAAAATTGAAGAAGTCTTTGTATGGTTTAAAATAGTCACCCAGAACATGTGGTACTTGGAGTTTTATTCCTTTGTGTTGAGGTTGGGATTTTTGAGATTGAAATCAGATCATTGTGTTTATTTCAAAAATGTTGACGATCGTATTCTCATTATTGCTTTGTGTACATCGATGATATTTTGTTCATTGGGAATGGTAAAACTTTAATTTTTGATTTGAAGTCTCAACTTTCATCACAATTTGAAATGAAGGATTTAGGTGCTACTAGGTACATTTTGGGTATAAAAATCAGAAGAGACAAGAAAAATATACAAAAATTGGTTAGGCTAGAGTAATTAGGTGAATTTTATGTTAGAAAGATTTAGCGTGGAAGCTTGTAGACCATTGTGTGTTCATGTTGTGATGGGGGAAAAGCTATCAGTTTTTTATTGTCTAAAATCTCTTAGTGAGCTGGAGGATATGTTGAGAGTACCTTATTCTAGTGTTTTTGTAAATTTGATGTATGTCATGGTTTGTACAATTCCATATATTTCCCAAGCAGTGGGAGTCCTTAGTTGATTCAAGGTTAATATTAGACGAGTACATTGGGAGGTAATAAAGAGAGTATTTAGGTATTTAGGAGGTACTTCTGAGTATTATTTATGTTATCATGGTCATCTTACAAGATCTTTTCATTTATTTTGTATTCGTGGATTCAGATTGGGCAAGTGACATTGACAGCAAAAGATCCACCAGTGCTTATGTGTTTACTATGTTAGGTGGTTCTATCAATTGGATGAGTAAGCAACAAGTTGTAGTTGTTTTGTTCACTATAGAAGAAGAGTACATGGCAACCACTCATGCTTTTGTAAGGAATCCATTTGGCTTTGAATATTGGGCTTGATGTAGGGATGATTACTATTTACAATGACAATAAGAGTGTTATTTGCTTAGCAAAGAATCTAACCTTCCATGCTACAATGAAGCATATTGATGTTCAATTCTATTATTTTAGGACATGGTGGAAGATAGTAAGGAAAAGATTAAAAAATTTGATACTTTGACAAATGTTGCAAATTCCTTGATAAAGCTAGTGAGTACAGAGAAGTTCAAATGGTGTTCAGAGTTTATGGGCCTTTCATCCCTTAGCAATTGATTACCTAGTTAGATTTTCTCTTGAAAGATGTTGGGAGGATGTTGGGAATTAAGATGTCTCAACCTTTTCAATTTCTTGGCATTAAAATATTAATTTAATTATGCTTATGTTATAATTTCTTGTTTATATTAATTTTTCATCTAATATGATTGGGCATGGTGTGTTGTCAACGTGTTGAAAGGTGACATGGAATGTGACAATGATGTTGTGGTCCCCATAAGGCAATGTAGGTTCCCTACTTTGGGGAGAGATTCCTTGCGATGTGTTGGCATCTTTGAGGGATCCTTATGGTGATTCTATGACAAATTCCTATGGAAATCTTATGACATGTAAGACCTAAATTCTATGATAGGTTAGACAATTGTTGGAAGGCATCTTTGCATGGGAAATCTAGGTGCCCATGTTTGACTATGACAAGTTATAAGAGAATCATTTATTATTAGTTGGCTATGATGGATTCTCTTGTAGTTGTAAAAGTTCTCATATATGATAGATTTTATGATGGTTGTAAGGTGTGTAAGAGAATCTATCATATACCTATTTTGAGTAACAATGGGGCATCCTAGTTTGGAGGTAAGAATGAGGAGTCAAAGAATCTTATACAAGTGTCATTTTCATGCTTGGAGGTGGTAGAAAAATGTGCCAAGTGGATTTGGATGCCCATCTCTTGTAGCTTCCTCTAGAAGCTACCTTCATACTTGTATTCTCTATATATTAGATGTCTTGGAGCGGGTTAAGTAAGTTGTAATTTTTAGGTATTGTTATGCTATTATAATAGCTTCAAATTCAATATTTGTATACTCTTGGAAGAACTTGCATTGCAAGTGTTTTGTAATCATCATTGATAAGATAATACATTGTTCAAGTTTTGGAGTGTGGGGTTTTTCTCCCGAAAGGGTTTTCCCCATGTATATCTTACATTGTGAGCTTCTTATACTTGCATGTAATATTTTTAATAATGTCTCTATTGTGCATCTCACATTGTAACTATAAAAGAATTAAAATTGTACATCTTTCCTCTTAGATCAGTGTTAGGAAGAATTTTCGTGTACCTTGCTTCCTTTCAAGCATGTAAAAGATTAGGTGGTGTTGTGAGTTCATAAGCCTCTCAACAACTAACAATTAGTTGACAACGTTGATACTCCCTTTATTTTTGCAATGTGTTTGACAAGTGGGAGAGAGATATAGCCTCCTTAGTGTTGACAATGATTTTACTCACAACAAACAGGGCAAATAAATTCTTCACAGACAAGACCGCAAAGAGCCTATCCTTCTTGAAAGATATGGAACAAAGACAACCTAAAGGGGACTTTGCTTTAACAAGAAAAGATTGGCTTTAGTTCAATCCCAATTCTTCGATAACTAGGTCATGATTACACTAGGGTCGTTCTCGGGTTTTGATGTGATATTGTTATTAATCTCAAAGGGACTACGGTTTTCAATTAAATATTTTAGACAATGAATTTTTAATTGGATCATAAAGGCAAATATTATGAAACTAAAAGATTTTCAATAATATTTCGTGAGCATCACAAATTCTTTGCTATCACTTAAGTAGATTTAGCATTAAGCATTCAGCAATTTCATAGAAAATGAAAGATTTTCAATAAAATTCCATTCATTCTTTTTAATTTTGGAACATTTTCAAGGATTTAAACATCTAATCTAAAATAAAGAACAAAAATATTGAAAAATATTTTTTTTTCTCGGTTATTCTCCATGCATACCCCAAAGAATCAATTAAAATAGAGCAAACCGCTTTATACTTCACCAAATTGCTTCACGGCCACATATAAAATGGTGTGAGCTTTTAAAGAGAGGGGTTTCATTTGTGGACACCAAGTAGGTTTTGTATGCACCCTTAAAAGGCGCAGCATACAGTCTTGTTCGGCTGAATTAACAAAACCAACTACAAAAGATTCATGAGATAGGTAGCTATCTAATTGGCTTTGATATTAATCAATGTCTATGTGCATAAAAAAATTTACACTAGAATGATTCAGAAAATAGGAAAAAAGAACAAAACTTAAAAAAAGTTTTATGCCCTTCTGATATCCACAAATTTTGAACTTAAAATAAAATAAGGGGATCCTCTAGCCTTTTATAGAACACAAGGCTCATATAGGATAAAACAAATACATGAGAGGAAATCTAAGGGACCAATCACATCAAGGCATGTGGAATGTAGTGACCAATAGGAGAGTTGTAATCAAAGGCAATGGAAGTCAACTCCAATTACACATTGAAGCTCTTCGGATGTTAATCTTTAATCATCATCGAGATGATACTTCAAATTAGGATAGTGTGTAGGAAATTCCCATACATTCAAAATGAATAAGTGGAATTTTTTCCCCCACACATCGCTTGGCTCCAATTCTACTACTCTCGGGAATGGGCTTCTGCAGAGGTTGAAGCTTTTTATTTGCCGCATGCGAAATACCGGGATCTCCAACATTCTTGTGGATTTAAACTCCTTTCCCAATAGTACCCTAGAATAAGCGACCCGGAATGAAAAAGATTATATCCACGATTCAAGTTTTCCTGACTATCCATACTCAAATTTTGCATCACAATCTATATCTCCTCCAATCACAAATTCCACACATTAATCCTTTTTAAAAGAAAGAAAACATTTATAATATCTCATGTAAATAAAACCATTATTCAAATTTTAGTACAAGAATATCATAAATAACACACTTTCTAGCATATCATAAATTTTGACATATATACCGAATTACAAGAATCGTTAGATAATCTCAAATTTTAAAATTTTCATTTCACATTGCAACCTGATACCCGGTACCTAGTATTCAGCTTTACCCACGAACTTTCTCGGACTTTAGTTATACTGGACTTCCATCTTACCAGACTCCATTTTACTAGACTCCAAACATCGAATCGGAGCCTTCCATTCAATCTCGCATTACCTTTCACCTTTTCAAATGTTTCCAGTACTCAGTACTCAGAACACTTACATTACAAAATACTTTTATATTAAATATTTCTCTTTGCTTTTCACTTATGGTGATCTTTCCATTCACTAGCTCCTACCATAGGAGTTTTTATTCACTTGGGTCCCCAAGTCTTTTAGTCTTGGGACGTTTTGTGAGACCACACAACAACTTGCAACCAATAAAACCAAATTTAAACCAAATTTCAAATTAAATCACTAGTCGTAAATTAAAATTTATACATATTTTAAAACAATAGCTTTTACCTTTATCTAGATTCTGACATAAAAAAGTAAAACTCCACCAGAAACATCTGTGTGTGCTCTGATTAATTCTAGTTTTTGAAACTCAATGAAAAGAATAAGTTCATTAACATTGAACTACATAATATAGTAATCCTCCAAAGCCAACTAGGGATAAAGCCTTGCTACCAGTCAAGCATCCATAGCCCCAAAAAGGTTATCCCCGTAATTCCCCTCAAACATAGCTCTACTTCCAGCCAGGAGTCTATAGCCCCGATAGAGTTATTTGGATAGCCTAAAGAGTTGATATATATATATATATAGCAATGATAGCTCATTTTTCTCTTTCGATATTTCAATGATAACTCTTTTATCAACTTGCAAGCAATGAAGCCTCGCTATTAGGTTGGGAATTACAGTGGTAGCGAAGGTTACTTTTTTATTTTTCATTCAATGAAAATCCCTTCATCAATTCACTACTTCCCAAAAACTCATTTAATAATTTCCTGTAAGTGTGTGTTTCTAGCTAAATTTCACTACTTTATGCCAAATCCTAACTAACTGTAACACACTATATGTTAGAAAATATGCATACATTAAAATTTAGCAATAGACAATTTACTCACCAAATTTAAATCTAAATTTAGAAACATTAGTTACCACCCTTCCGATTAAATTTTATGCAACTACTAAAAATTATGAAGCCTCACTATTAGGTTGGGAATTATAGTGGTAGCGAAGGTTACTTTTTGATTTTTCATTCAATGAAAATCCCTTCATCAATTCACTACTTCCCAAAAACTCATTTAATAATTTCCTGTAAGTGTGTTTCTAGCTAAATTTCACTACTTTATGCCAAATCCTAACTAACTGTAACACACTATATGTTAGAAAATATGCATACATTAAAATTTAGCAATAGACAATTTACTCACCAAATTTAAATCTAAATTTAGAAACATTAGTTACCACCCTTCCGATTAAATTTTATGCAACTACTAAAAATTATGCTAGCAATTATGATTTGATGACGCTGCACTTCATTAATGGATCGAAAATGTCATGATTACCTTGAAACACGATCACATTATTCTGCATTAAATTTACATGTATTATTCTCTCAACTTACTCAGGTGATGGCGTGTACTGCCCTACCGGTTCCATTTTCCTTTATGTTCTGCACACATAAGTACCTCTATAATTAATGTACAACTCTTAAAAAAATGAAATGACCACTATTACTTCGAAATCTTCAACTTGCTTGATTTGCAATCTTCATACTACTCAAATTTGAAGCAATTTATCACCAACTATGTGCAAAGAATTAATTTGATTTAACCTTTAGCTTTGAAGATAATTATCTAGTTGCCACCTTGCTTACGGTTTCCAAGAATTCACTCGAGGCAACTATGTACGCAACTTTCTTACGGCTCTATAAATTTTGCATTCATTCTCTAATTCTTCACACCTTTTTTATTTCTCTAGCTTTCTTATCTTATTTTTGTAATTTTTCTCTATACATTTGCATTTGCTTCTTGGCCATGGATACTCCAATTTTCTTAAGTTTTTCTCACTGAAAGAATGTTTTCTTAGGGAGCATCACACCGCAAAGGCTTGAAAAGTTTTTCTTCATTAGAACTTCCAGTTTCACTGTGCCAAACTTGTGCTTAGTCCTTGGGGAAAAGTATGTTGAATCCAGTTGCTACTTTTGCTTCTATTCTGATGTGGCTTCTCATTTTGTAGCATCACTTCTAGATATTGGGCTACCTGTTGAAGATGTTTGCTCGACTGCCAATTTGATAGTGAAGCCTGAATATTTGGAGAATCTGGATACCATTTTATTTGTTGCACACCTGACCATTGGGATTCCTTCCATGGATGATATTCCTCAATTCCTGGAACATGGGGAAGTGGTTCCACTTCATTCATTCCTTGCTGATCTCCAAATTTGTGACTTCGAAGTTCACCGAAAACTCACCTATATAGGGTATTTAGCCTTGAAAAAAGAGGTGTCCCACATTGACTGAATGGCTACTACTATCTACAACTTTTCTCACTCTTTTTTGACTTTTTAATCTTTTGAAACAAGGATTTTCGATATATCATGTATATACGTGATACACACACGCACACACACATATATATATGACTTTTTGGTGCGTTTTAAAGCATGTTTTACTGTGTATGGTTTTATCATTTCACATTTCATAGTTCAATTTTACAAATGTTTGAATTAACTATCATGTGTAAGATAGGTTTAAGTAGAATTTTCTAATTTTGCTAATGCAAAGGCAGACGAAAGAAAAAAAAAACAAAAGAAAAAATGAAGAAAGAAAACAAAACAAACAAAACCCTACAAAAAGAAAACTAACCCTAACTACTCTAACTCTAAAATAACAAAATATTAACCCTAATAAAGCAATTTATTTCAATTTTTGCGTCTATTTCTTTTGCAAATTTAGTCAGAATTACAGCAGGTTTATCTTTGAATTCATTTAATAAAATTTCCAATGTTCTACTATAACAATGAATTATCTTAAATTTTCTGCATTTAATAATCGTAAATTCAAAAGCGTACTTACCAATAACTTGGCTCATATGTATGAAAACAAACTTATTAAAGATCAATTGCACACATTTCATCTGATGCGACCATACTCTACCTTTTGTGTGTGTGTGTGAAATGTGTAAAGTTAGTATCAACACAAACCTTAATGAAACGATTTATATCAAATATTTGCAAGTAAACTACTCTATTTAGCAATTTCAACAAATATTTTGAGAACGTCTCATTGTCCTCTATTCCTAAGGATTTATTAAACCATTTGGCCCTCAGATTTCTATGTGCCAATGGTTGTTAAAATGACAACTTAGGAAACGATATTTGATATTTAATATGCAAACTAATGCATTTCCTATATGAAAATATGTGATGGAAATGATAATGGAGAGTATGATAAATGAACAAGTGGAGGTGGATTCTATGGTATTGAACTAGAATGATCTATATATGATTCTACATATGCTCAAATGCAAACTAAAAATGAACTAATCTAAAATGCAACTATGAAGCAATATTTAAAGCTAAGATGTAAATGCAAGGAAAAACATGAAGTTATATGTAACTATAAGACTCCAAAATGCTCCAAAGCTCCAACGATAAACTTGCATAATAACTCTATTCAAAATGTAGATACCAAATGCAATGCCCAAGGGTTGTATTTATAGCCTTTTCCAAGCATCTAGTGAGGTGGCAATGATCAACAGTCTAGATTTGAACCAGAAGAATGGATGGTGGAGATGGAGAGAATCAAGATGTTGTCCCCTTGACCAAAGACAACATTCCATTTGGATGGAAGAATCTCTTGACCAATGGGCAACATGCCATTTGGATGGAAGACTCAAGTGTGTGAAGAAAAGACCATGTGCTCCAAAATTGGTGGAAGTGTGTGAGGAATAAGCCATGTGCTTTTTTAAAAAATTGGTTGAGGATAATTCTAATTAAAAATGAGAATTAATTAATTTCATGTAACCTTGGTGAGGTGGCACAAAAAGTTGTAGACATGTGCTTTAATTCCTAATTGAGATTAGTGAAGATTAATTAAATAAAACAAGTTTATGGATCCTTGTTTATTTAATTAATTTAGAAGAATATGATTTTAGATTTGGAGAATTAGAGAAGGGTGAACAATATAAATAAATTGAGAATTTATTTATACGTAGTCGAATATTAATTAAATAACTAGTATTTAATTAATTAAATGCCATGACCGTTTTTAGGTGTATACATTTTGCCCCTCTTTGAAGTAATGTGTTTACACGTTGCTTCAAAGAAAAATTTGATATCAATGCTAAGAAAAGTTTTCGATGCCCCAAACGATGCCCCAGACATTGATTTTCAGGTGATGACGGATATATGCCCCCTCAGGAGATAAATTGGTGAATTTTTGAATTTGAGGATTTTTTGATGATTTGATGATGATTTCAAAATTTTATGATCTAGAAACGATTTATCTCCCAAAAAAGAAGATTGATCTTTCCAAATTGATTAATTGATTAATTGATGCCTTATGTTGTCTCCTTATGTTTGATGTTTGATGATCGCGTTCAATTGATTGATTTGATGATGTTGATGTGATACTTGATGATTGACCTCATGATAGGTGAGGATCAATGATAGGATGATGATGATTGACCTCATGATAGGTGAGGTTCAATAATAGGATGATGATGATTGACCTCATGATAGGTGAGGATCAATGATAGCTTGATGATTGACCTCATGATAGGCAAGGATCAATGATAGATTGATGATTGACGTCATGATAGGTGAGGATCAATGATTGATGAACCTCATGATAGGTGAGGTTGGATCGATTGATGAACATCATGATAGGTGAGGTTGGATTGATTGATGAACCTCATGATAAGCGAGGTTGATTGATTGATGAACCTCATGATAGGTAAGGTGCATTGATTGATGAACCTCATGATAAGCGAGGTGCATTGATTGATGAACCTCATGATAGGTGAGGTTGAATTGATTGATGAACCTCATGATAGGTGAGGTTGAAATGATAAATTGATGCTCACGAGATTCGATCAACGTCTCACCAAAGCTGATTAGATTGATAGGCTGATTGATTTTGATTGATTGATGGGTTGATTGATTGATAAGAATGTTGATTTGCGATATGTTATGATCAAAGGAGGATTTTAGAATTCTTCAGTCTAGGGAACACTTCCTAAAGATGTGGGACATGATTTCACATTTGGTGCAGGACGATTTAGATATTATCAGTTGATGTGGTTTATCATCGTTGATTGATTGATATGCCCCAATATAGGATTAATTAATGTACTGAGACTTAATGATGTACCGAGACCTGATGTATACACTGATTCAGTTGAGACATGATTTCTGCCATTTTTGATGATGTGCCTCTCAATATTTGGATATCCTTTGTACACTTGACATTATTTTGAGGTATATATGATATGTGGTGATGATTAGGATCTATGTGTTGATATGATGATAGATGTCTATGATGCATTTAATTTCCATGTTATGATGATGATTATGATATGCATTTAATTTCCATGTTCATCATGATGATCTTGATGTTATGATATGCTATGGATGCCAATGATGATGCAATTGATGTGTTATGAGTCTATGATTCTTTATGACAGATGTCCATATGATGCATGTGATGGATTTTATTATGCCAATGATATGTGATGAATTTTGATGTTTTTGTACTTTTCAGATGTAATGAATGAATGAATGTGTATATGAAATGATTGTGTGATGGTACTTATGTCTATGAGAATGTATGCAATGATGGATGATTCTATATGGTTTTATGGATTTATGCAAATGATGTTTTATACTATGTGAAATGGATTTGATTATGCAATTTAATGATATGTAATGAAGTGTGATGCTCATATTGATAATGTATGGATGTGATGCAAATTATGTGTGATGTTTTCTGATGCAAGTGATATGCAACTAAATGAGAGTGTTTTCTAATTGATGATAATGCAAGTGATGTGTAACTATATGAAAATGATGTGTTTTTGGCAATGTCAAGTGTACTCAATCCCTTAATGCAAGAGATAATATCATTGTTGTAGCTTTGGAAATCCCATAAATATAGATGCAAACTAACATGGATGCACTCTATTCTAACCATGCAGATCTCATATGCAAAAGTTGTCATTCATAATAGCTAATTTTTCATGCTTTTTATCATCATTGGGCCTTTAAAATGTTGAAAGTGAGTACAAGCATCAATGGTATATTTAGACCATGATGACTTGAGTACTACTTCCATGATGTTTTATAGTGAAAGTTAACATCTCATGAAAATTTTCACAGTAATAATGATCAACTCACAGATAGCAAACAAAGAAAAATCATACTCCTTCCTGCTCCTCTAGTTCGATACATCATCGAGGTGCTCCAAAGATATGATAACAAAAATCCAAGTATAACAATTGAACATTTGTGTTTATCGTGATAAACCCATGATTCAAAAAGAATATCATCCATTTGAAGTTCGCTTTTGATTTGATTTGGTTGTTTTGATTTGGGTGTTTGATGCATTTTTGTTTGTGTGATTGATGTTCAATGTTGATTTGTACTATGATCATTGTTTTGGGTTGTGTTATACTACTACTGTTTGTTCGTTGGTTCAAGCTCAAAGTTTATTTTCCCCCAATGAGTTTAGGATTTTTCCCCCAGTCTAGGGTGAGACATGACCACGATGCCAGGATATGTACATGGAGCTTTCTGAGGATAGGCAGATGGATGGTGAAAGTGAATGGTGAAAGCGAATGGTCAACATGCTCAAATAGATGGAAAAGCTAACCTATCACAAATAGCGCCTATTGCCAGGTTTTCACTACTTGTTTTTATTGCACTTTTTCACATTTTTTGGTTTTTTTATTGTTTTGACCCCTTTTTTTGTATTTTTCTCTTTTTCTGATTTTTTTTTGTATTTTTTATCTTTTTTTGCTTTTTTTTTACTGTTTTCAATCCTTTCTCTAATTTTTTTGGATTTTTGCATTTTTTATATTTTTTATATTTTTTCAAGACATTTTTTGATGCACTAATATGATATGATTGTTTGAAGGAACAAGATGCCCCACAAAAGTGGTAATGCAACTATGGATAAATGATAGATCAAACTGAAAGATTCATTGCAAAACATGTCGCACAAGCAACATATCTCTTGTCGAAAGATGATAATGGTTGATTGATTAGGATGCTAGGAATGATTGATTCCATAAGGCATGATGATAATAAGTACTTAGGATCACTAAATTCCTCTAAGTACGATAAGATTGATGATTGTTGATGATTGATTGACAAAAGATATGAGGATGGGGTAATGTTTTACAGCTCAGATCAAATATGATTTACATGATAAGATTCAAGATTGCAAAGGGACATGATGACATGGAATTTGATAAGCTAGGAGATATGGAATGGAAGAATGAAAGGATGAGGATAATGAATGGGATGATCAAGATCAACTAGGTAAGATATGGACACAAGGCTCAAGTATTTTTCCCCTATTCCTCATCAAGACCAAGGATGAGAAGAAGGATGTATCTAGTAAGAATGATGGAATATGGATAAGACGAAAGATATGGGACAAAAGATATGGATAAAGTGTATAGGATAAGATATATGATGTTCAAGAAGATCCTTAACCTTGTCGAGATCAAAGGTGGGAAATGTGGAGGATAATATATGCATGATAGGAAGATGGAAGAAGGACTTAAGCATCAAGTTTCACGACCAAATATTCCTTTAATAAACCATGGCAATGGGGATTAGACTCATAAATGTTGGCCTATCAAAGGTATAATGGAAGAAATAAGGACTTATCCATAGGTTTGGATTAAAGGAGAACAATGGGGAATGAATGTTGAGTAATGTATAGGAGGTGGGAAGACTTGTTGATGGATAGATGGAAAGGGTTGCAAGATCAACATTGGCACACACCTTGAAGGGTGGTGGAGTGATGGAGGAAAAATGGATTTGGAAAGTGATAGGTTTGTATATGGAAAATTGGAGGAAGCTTTTGGATTAGCAAATTTGATGCCAATTTATATTTTATTGCTTCTATGAGACTTTTTGGAATCTACATGACTTTTGACTTTGATATTTTCTTTGTGGGCCTTTGTGGCCTTTGAGATTTTTCTTTTTTCTTTATGGACCTTTGTGATCTTAGGAATTTTTCCTTTTTCTTTGATGGGCCTTTGTGGCCTTTTGAAATTTCCTTTTGATTTATGGACCTCTGTGGTCTTGGAAATTTTTCTTTTTGCTTTGATGGGCCTTTGTGGCCTTTTTTATTTTTCTTTTGATTTTTTATCAAAATTTCTTTTATTTTTGCATGCCTCTTCAAGGAGACATGTTGATCCTTTGACACATGTGGATTTTGATATGGAAGCTTTTGACATTTGGCACCCAAATTGCTTCCAAGAGCAATGTGAGGGGTGAGTTGACATGAATGGTATGGAGGTATTATGGATGAGTGAGTGTAGGTATAATTTTGAAAGGGCGTCAAGGATGTGTGCTTTTGTTGTTCTTGAGGAATAGGATATGGACCTAGGATAGATGGAAGGTTTGATGAAATAGGATGAGGACATAGGATAGATGGAAGGTTTGGTGGATTAGGATGAGGACCTAGGATAGATGGTAGATTTGAAGGACTAGGATACTTAGGCATATAACCAAGGCCATGATAATATGAATTTTATTGAGCAAAAAGGGGTTCTAGGATACCTTGTTCATGAAGGCCTAATACCTTTCCTTTGTAGTTCATACTTTGACACATTCGTTTACCAATGGGATAGGTATTGTTTGTGAAACAAGATGCAAGTCCATTTTGGGGAGGATATGATATGGATGAAAGGATAGGTGTTGGAAATAAACTGGAGTGGATAAAGGTGGAGGATCCCAATTTGTAGGTGTGGGGTTCATGAATAGATTGTATAGGTGTGATAGGATCTTGACATGGGGATGATGGGGTACTTTGATCTTGACTTGGAAAAGGATCATGAGGTGTAGGAGATGAAGTAACTTTCTCTTTATTAGGTATGGAATCATCATGAAGTGGTGTGAAAGGCATATCTTGATCTTGAGAAGGATGAACATCATCATCAAATGAATGGATATCCTTGGATGGAAACATATCTTGATCTTGATGAGGAAGAGAATCCTAATATTTTGTAGAAAGTATATCTTAATCATCGAGTGATAGGACACCATTAGATAGGATGGAAGAATTATCATGCTCCTAGGATGCAATGGAATCATGAGATGGTATGAATTCATTAGATGGGGTGGAAGAAGAACTTGGAAGAATACTTTTCTCTTGAGATGGAAAGGAATCATTGTGGGTGAAAAGTGAAAGGAGGGGATCATCATAGAATTCTTGAGAGATGGGGTCTTGGTCAAAGATTGGAAGAACTTGTGGAATTTTGGTATCATCGGATGAAGTGGAAAGAATGTTTTGATCGTGAGGTGTAGAGGAGTCTATGATAACATGGTTTGGACTGAGATTGACATGAATCATTTAATACAGAATATATGATAAAAGAAGGTGGTTGGATGGAATTGTTAACTTGGGTGAAAGAATCCTGAGATTTATTTTGACTTATGGGAGGTGAAGATAGATGCATGACATGGAAATATTTTTCAATATCCTTTGTGTTTGAAGACTTTGATTTGGGTTTCTCATTTAAATTTTTCAAGAATTCAAAGAAATTGAACTTGGATGATGTAGTTGTTGGTGGAGAAGGTGTCATTTCCGTATTTCTATCAGATGGATAAGAATAGATGTCTCACAACAAATATCCTTCTGTGGTTGTTTCCCTTTGCATATCCCAATTTTTTTGTTGAAGGATTTTCATTTGATGAGCTAAAGCATTCAAATGATCCTCATCTATTTCAGCCATGGTGGTTTGAGTTTCAATTTCTTGTTCTTTGAGTTTATGCTTTTGTGTCTCAATGATTGGAGTTTCAATGGTTGGAGTTTCAAGATTTGACTCTTCAATGTTTTGATTTTCAAGTCCTTTTTCCTTAAGTTTTCATTTTTGCAACCTTGTTTGAACGGGCATGCAAGTGTTATACTTTGTCTAAATTTGATCTTTGTTTGGAATAGTGCCAAGAATTAAAACTAAGTCGAATAGAATGACAAATTCTTTTGATAGGAATAAGTTTGATTTGATTGTATACTATTTGTTTTGTGATGAAAGGATGAAAAATCCCGATGATGAAACTACACTTAGCAATCAAAGATATGATGAGTTTGATGATTTAGGCACTTTGAGATGTTTAGATCTAGGTTTAGTTTGGAGAATTCTACTTGTAGAGGTTATTTTTAACAAGTTTAGACTTCTAATGTATCTAAGGAATGATCTTGGACTTGAGAAAATTCTGAAATTTTGGTTCAAACTTGTGAGATGAGATACTCAAATCTTTGGAAAAGTCTTGGATTTTGACAGTAGTAAAAGATGTATAATTCAGGACTGTTCTTGCAAGCTATTTTGTAGAAATTGAAGGTCAACCTCTCTCTAAAGTTGTAAAGTGTTGATAGCCATCTTTGATGTTCTTTTGGACTAAGAGGTTTGGACTTTGGTTTCTGAATTTTAATCTTTCGTGAAATCATTTGGTAAAACACATGTTTAGACTCTGTTTTGCCTAAGGACTGGTTGAATACTATTGAGGATTCCTGGGATGAGACTGATTGTCAGATAGGAAGACCTAGGTCACTATTTTGTGTTTTGCAAAAGGTGCCAAAATAGGGGTAGAAGGCACCAAAAGGATTTATAACACTGTTTCTTGAAAGCTTGTTTGGTTTTTCTGATTTTCCAGTTGGAGACTTGGTTGTTTCAATGAATGTAATTTTGAATCATGGTTTTCACTTTCACATGTGATGTTTTGTTTGAAATTTTTTTTGAAAACACTTTGATAAAGACACATCAAGCACTATACGCTCTTAAGGTTGTGAAAGACTGTATTCTTTTGGATTACATGTGGGTTTTACCCCAACCACACTTATTCTTAGTGGATGACTAGATGCTTGACCCCACTAGCTCCCCTCCACTGCACTCACTTCTAGGGTTAGCCAAGCACCAATACCCATGAATCTCCCATGGAATATTTCTCATCTCTACTAAAAATTGCGAGAATGTGGATGCCTTCGCAATGACCGTTGTTGCACCAAAGAATAGATAAAGGTTTTTGGCCAAACTATAACAAGGTTTTTAGTACGGGCATTTCGTTCATGGGGGATAATCCATGCGGCGAGAGACCATTGTTGCCCTTCTCGTTGGAACTATCGTTGTGATACTGGCATTTGTTCTAGTATCCACATTTATATACCGACTGGAATTCACTTGGATTTAGCTTGTGTTACTGGTTGGGTTGTTCCCTTGGGTGATTACTTTTCCCACAAGGCAGGCTTTCTAAGATAAATAAAGTCAAGCAAATATACTCGTAGTTCGATCAATCTTTATTTTGCATGAATAAAGAGAGAACACACACCATATACCCCACTCACACTCACAAATAAACAAGAATGGGTCTAGCTTTTTGGTCACCTAGTTAAGGGGAGAGCATATGCCTACCATTCATCAAGCACGAAAAACATGGTGTTCATTAACCTTTTAATTAAGCTATGTTCCTAACTTAACCAAAATGAAACAAGTAAATTACTTCCAACCCCTCCAATATGTCAGTAGTTTATGTTTGAGTCTTTGATAGCGAATCTGGGAAACCTACAAAACAACAACACAAAGTATTAGCCTTTGAATTTAGTGAAAAATAGGGAAACTGCAAAAGGCGCCAGAATAGAGACAAAAAGCACCACAAAAAGTGCAAAAGGTGCCAAAACAGAGACAAAAGGTGCCAAAATAGGTACAAAAGGCACCAAAACAGAGACAAAAGGTGCCAAAATAGAGACAAAAGGTGCTAAAACAAGTGCAGAAGGCGCTAAAACAGGTGCAGAAGGTGCCAAAATAGTTGCAAGAAGCGCTAGAAGTCTCATGTCCAAACCTGTGAACATAAATTTTCCAGCATGTTAAAAATAAATGGGGCAAGGCCCCATGGTGGGCGCCATTTTGTGTGTGTGTGAAATGTGTAAAGTTAGTACCAACACAAACCTTAATGAAATGATTTATATCAAAGATTTGCAAGTAAGTAAACCACTCTATTTAGCAATTTCAACAAATCTTTTGAGAATGTCTCATTGTCCTCTATTCCTAAGGATTTATTAAACCATTTGGCCCTCATATTTCTATGTGCACAATGGTTGTTAAAATGACAACTTAGGAAACGAGATTTGATATTTAATATGCAAACTATTGCATTTCCTACATGAAAATATGTGATGGAAATGATAATGGAGAGTATGATAAATGAACAAGTGGAGGTGGATGTTATGGTATTGAACTAGAATGATCTATATATGATTCTACATATGCTCAAATGCAAACTAAAAATGAACTAATCTAAAATGCAACTATGAAGCAAAATTTAAAGCTAAGATGTAAATGCAAGGAAAAACATGAAGCTATATGTAACTATAAGACTCCAAAATGATCCAACAATAAACCTACATAATAACTTTATTCAAAATGTAGATACCAAATGCAATGCCCAAGGGTTGTATTTATAGCCTTTTCCAAGCATCTGGTGAGGTGGCAATGATCAATGATCTAGATTCGAACAAGAATAATGGATGGTGGAGATGGAGAGAATCAAGATGTTGTCCCCTTGACCAAACACAACATGCCATTTGGATGGAAGAATCTCTTGACCAATGGGCAACATTCCATTTGGATGGAAGACTCAAGTGTGTGAAGAAAAGACCATGTGCTCAATTGGTGGAAGTATGTGAGGAATACTTGCCATGTGCTTTTTAAAGAAATTGGTTGAGGATAATTCTAATTAAAAATTAGAATTATTTAATTTCATGTGACCTTGCTAAGGTGGCATAAAAATTTGTAGACATGTGCTTTAATTCCTAATCAAGATTAGTGAAGATTAATTAAATAAAACAAGTTTATGGATCCTTGTTTATTTAATTAATTTAGAAGAATATGATTTTAGATTTGGAGAATTAGAGAAGGGCAAACAATATAAATAAATTGAGAATTTATTTATACGTAGTCGAATATTAATTAAATAACTAGTATTTAATTAATTAAATGCCATGATTGTTTTTAGGTGTATACACCTTCCTCTAGCACTGGTCCATTTCCATGAACGGTTGTGTCCATTTCTCTACTTTCTCCTCCTCTAAAAATCTTCATGTCTTTGACCATGTCTTCACTTTGTATTTTGTTAGACCAAGATATATCACTGTATAGGAGTGAATTTACACCCCATGTGTAAATCCCCTTTTGTCCCTCTCCACTTTAGAAAACCAAGTTTGAAGGCTTAATTCCACCTAATCCTACTGCTTGCATCCCACTTGGCACCCATTTTGAGTGTCAATGGAGGCATTTCTGTTGGGGATGCCAGTGTGGCATGCAGATGTCCATGCAGCGCACTTATGTCCCTAGCAAATTCATGTGGCTAAACCTACAGAGGCATTACACTTCCCATTGGGAGTCAAGTTGTAACGCCTCCTTCGGCCGACCGACCTGAATATGGTTGTTTCTTTCATTCCTTCTTCAAATTCATTCCTTCCACAATCATTCCAACCTTCTAAGCATTCAATCCAACTCTTCACTCAATTCACAAGCTTACCTCACTCACTCTTAAGCTCTCAAGCAGCATACTAGCACCTCATTGTAGCAAACACAACATTACATCTTTGGTAGAGCAAGTTGGGAACGAAACACCATTGCAGCAAAGGCTCAAGTACTCTCATTTTCTCCTCCAAGCAGCCTTGAGTGCTCTTGGAGGAGGTGGTAAGCTTCCCTTCCTTTCCTTCTATCACTTGGTTGAGTTAGCACTTTACTGTTTTGTAGTGCTTTTGTGCTTTTCACTATATCGCTCTCTTTATCTTGTTTCTTTGGCTGACTGTGGAGGTGGAAACACCTAAATGGGAGTCTGACTGAGGCAGGCCCCTATATAGTCACCCAACATTTTCTCTCTTTCTGCGTGTAGGTGGACGTACTTTTGAGGAGCTAGCTGGTGACCGAATTTCTTAGTGAGATCATTCTTGCCCTTTTTACTCTTGCATTTTTGCTTTATACTATTAGGGAGTACTTTATTTACTTAATCACATCATTCTAGCCCTTTAGTTAGTTAGCTAGGTCATTAGTCTATTTTAACAGGTTTGACCTTGTCTCTATTGTTGTTTAGTCGTACGGACACCAACACACTTTAGAGATGCCAGCACGCCACACTGTCTTCCAAGGATCACACTTACGTCCTCGGGCAAAGAGCTCCCTAAGGCGCAGTGTTGAACCTCAAAACCGGCTCACCTAGCCCCACTTTGAAACTTGGGATTGTAGAGTGGTTGCAGGACTTTATAGTCCTCATCATTCTCATCCTCATACCCTAAACATCACATTTAGCTGAGGTAAGTTAGGGAAACTTTCCGCATCTTGGCCCTCCATGACCTAGGGCCTTGCACATGGAGGTCCCCCTACCTTACAATCACTATTTATATTGTTATCAAAGAGAGAAAAATTAAAAATTTGATACTCTGTATCTTGTATAAAATTAGGAAATTTTATTTTTATAGCTTGTGAATTTTCAACTTGTAGCAAAATACATGCGTTTCCCGCTTGATTTTCCCACTCCTCATTATTTTATTTTTCCACATATAAGGAGAATGATGATTCATCAATATTGTTTCCTCATTTGTGATGTAATACTTCTAAATCTCGACATTCTCACCTATTTCCTTGCAAAATGTTAGGATTTTCTTTATAATAATTATAGTTTTCCAACTATTTTGATGTATCGATTAGTTTTTTAATATTTCCAATTCCACTAGGGTTAAACATTTTTCTCATTAACAAATCCTTTCTTTTAGCAATTAGAACTTCTTCTATTAACAAAATTACTTTACTTATGGCCAAACTTACCCTAGTTAAAAAAAATTCACACTTGAGTTCACCGTGATCAATTGTATCATGAATTCTACACTCGATGACTCTAGCAAAAGGGAATAAACTCAAAGGATGTAATTTTTGGTAAAAAAATTTCCAAATTTTTTCAACTTCCATATTGAAAAGCTAGCTTGCACTCAATTTTCGCTTTACAAGCTCCTCACAAAACTCAGGACTCATAATTCAAAGTATAGCCCTCTAATTCAAAAGAATAAGGCCTAAAATATTAAAGATGGCCCTCCTTCTAGCGCTAGTTCCTATTGATGATGATTTTACTCGCAATAAACAAGGCGAATAAATTCTTCACAGACAAGACCACAAAGAGCCTATCCTTCTTGAAAGATATGGAACAAAGACAACATAAAGGGGATTCTGCTTTAACAGGAAAAGATTGGCTTTAGTTCAATCCCAAGTCTTCGATATCCAGGTCATAGTTGCACTAGGGTCGCTTTCAGGTTTTGATGTGATATTGTTGTTAATCTCAAAGGGACTATGGTTTTCAATTAAATATTTTAGACAATGAATTTTCAATTGGATCATAAAGGAAAATATCGTGAAATCAAAATATTTGCAATAATATTTCATGAGCATCACAAATTCTTTGTTATCACTTAAGTAGATTTAGCATTAAGCATTCAGCAATTTCATAGAAAATGAAAGATTTTCAATAAAATTCCATTCATTCTTTTTAATTTTGGAACATTTTCAAGGATTTAAACATCTAATCTAAAATAAAGCATAAAAATATTGAAAAATAAAATTTTCTCCCGGTTATTCTCCATGCATGCCCCAAAGAATCAATTAAAACAAAGCAAACCGCTTTATACTTCACCAAATTGCTTCACAACTACATATAAAATGGTGCAAGTTTTTAAAGAGAGGGGTTTCATTTGTGGACACTAAGTAGGTTATGTATACACCCTTAAACGACACAACATACAGTCTTGTTCGGCTGAACTAACAAAACCAGCTACAAAAGATTCATGAGATAGGTAGCTATCTACTTGGCTTTGATATTAATCAATGTCTACGTGCATACAAAGTTTTACATTGGAATGATTCAGAAAACAAGAAAAAATAACATAACTTAAAAAAAATTATGCTCTTCCGACATCCACAAATTGTGAACTTAAAATAAAAAAAGGGGATCCTGTTGCCTTTTATAGAACACAAGGCTCAAATAGGATAAAACAAATACATGAGAGGAAATCCAAGGGACCAATCACATCAAGGCACGTGGAATGTAGTGACCAATAAGAGAATTGTAATCAAATTCAATGGAAGTCAACTCCAATTACACATTGAAGCTAGATTCGGGTGTTAATCTTTAATCATCGTTGGGATGATACTTCGAATTAGGATAGTGTGTAGGAACTTCCCATACATTCAAAATGAATAAGTGGAATTTTCACCCCCACACATCACTTGGCTCCAGTTCTACTACTCTCAGGAATGGGCTTCCTTAGAGGTTGGCACTTTTTATCCGTCACATGTGAAATACTAAGATCTCCAACATTCCTGTGGATTCAAACTCCTCTGCCAATAGTATCCCGAAATAAGTGACCCAAAATGAAAATGATTCTATCCACAATTCAAGTTTTCATGACCGTCCATACCCAAATTTTGAATCACAATCTATATCTCCTGCAAACACAAATTCCACACATTAAATCCCTTCTAAAAGAAAGAAAACATTTATAACATCTCATGTAAATAAAACCATTATTCAAATGTTAGTACAAGAATCTCATAAATAACACGCTTTCTAGCATATCACAAATCCTCACATATATACCGGATCACCGGAATGGTTAGATAATCTCAAAATTTAAAATTTTCATTTCACATTGCAACCCGGTACCCGGTATTCAGCTTTACCCATGAAATTTCCCGGACTTTGGTTATACTGGACTTCCATCTTACCAGACTCCAAACATCGGACTAAAGCCTTCCATTCAATCTCGAATTACCTTTCTCCTTTTCAAATGTTTCTAGTTCTCGGTACTCAGTACTCGAAACACTTACATTACGAAGTACTTTTATATTAAATATTTCTCTTTGCTTTTCACTTCTGGTGATCTTTCCATTTGCTAGCTCCTGCCATAAGAGTTTTTTTTTTCACTTGGGTCCCCAAGTCTTTCAGTCTTGGGGCATGTTGTGAGACCACACAACACTTAGCAAATTCAAAAGTCTTTATTTGTATCTCTTCAAAAAGTAATAGTGTCATCACCTTATCCATTTTTAACTTGATGGTAGTGCTCCCAATAGCCATAACAAGGTGGTCCCATGCTTTTGGAAAAGAATAAAGAAAATTTATACATCAATCCTCCTCCTCCATCCTCACTCCAATGGAGTGCAATTGGGTCAACAATCATATTGAAAACTAATATTTGAAAACAACATTATCGAGCGTTCATGTGGCCTATATATTCTTGAGAATACTTGAGAATGTTAAGCCACTTTGAGGAGGCAAACCTCTAAAAGTATCTAATAAAAAATAATTTGCAATATGATGATAAACTAACCACTACCTCCTATATATACCATACTTATGTCATGGATGTTGTACTTAACTACCTATATAAAACTATGTTAATAATCATATAACTTAATTAAGAGATGCTAGCCACAAGCTAACCACACATATAGCTATGCACACTATATGATTAAGAGCATAGCATCTATGCATTTTTTTATGTGACAAGTTCATTTGAGGCTGCAGATTCAAATGTTTCTAGAATTGATTCAAGTTATGACTTAATTGCATAAATGGATGTCTTTAAATATCAAGACATAAGATGTCACAAAAAGGTGTATCATGTTGACTTCCAAATTGAAAAGGGTGAGAGTTTGGGAATTTGAATCGTGGGGTCAATCTTGAGCCCCTTAAATTCAAACCCAAGCATCATGTGACTAATTTGGATGAGGAAATTGGATATGTTTTTGATATAAAAGCAGCAAAAACAAGGGTGTTGTCCCATCACAACAAGGCAACCAAGGCCATCTAGAGCAAACACATTAACAGCACAGTGACAGCAGAGAAAACCAAGCCATCACCCCTAGCAAAACATCAAAAACTACAAAACAACACTAAAGACATAAAAATAAACATATGTTAAGGTAGGGATCAAGTATATCAATATTTGTGCTAAAATGAATATAATAGATAACTAATAAAAATAAGCATATGAAAGTGTGTATAACTAAATATAAGATATAGTCAAATATATATAGAAAAAATTAAATAAAATTGAAAAATGAATTAAACTTAACACATAAATATAACAATTACCACTATACTATTATATTAAACTATTCAATCAAAAATAAATCTAAAATTAAATTAAAATTTTAAAATACATACAAATTTCGCCCTTACACTTATATATTAATTCTATATATATAATTATTTAATTCGAGTAAGCAATTTTCTATAAAACAACTCCTCTAGCTTTGAGATGACTTTTTAGAACACAAAGGTGTTCATTTGTTTCAACTATAATCCCTTGAATTGGTTGGAAGTCTTTATCATTGGATCCTCTTTCACTCTTTTCCAAAAAAATTATTAATAGACAAAAGTCTTCCAAGTGCAAGAGAAGGCTACCAAATTTACTGGCACACACGTGGAATTTTATGGACAGAATTTTTATGTCTGAGTTTTTGCTTTTCATTAGCCCTAAAATCTAGGGCATGGACCTAACCTCTGCCCCTACCCCAGGGCTTAAATTTGATGGTCGACTTTGCCTGTCAACAAATTTTTTAATGACGGTTATCTATTCAAGGGTGCCCTTAAAAGATTATGATATACCTTAGTGTAAGTAAAATTATATATAAATCAAATATATATATCATTATAATTCTATATAAATTTTGACAGTCTATCCAAAATATCTCCTTTCATCTGATACAATCTTCTTAAAATTTGGATTGTATTATACAGCAAAAATCTCTAAATACGGTCATACGGCCATCAAATTTAAGCCCTGCCCTACCCCTACTTGTGTACCCAATATTACAATATTATTTATTAATCTGTACTAGCGCATACCTCATATCAAGCCGCAAAATTTGAAAAAAAATATGGTGATATTAACAATATAGAATAGGAAATATGATATTTTGAAAAAAAAAAAAAAAAAATGGTACATATGATAATGTATTATGTACAAAAGTGAAAGGATAAACAATAGAGGGTGTAATGTGGGAATTGTCAGAGTTATATTGTAATATGGATTTTTCTTTTTATAAGACTTGACATAAAGTCAATAAAAATATTACGGTGTGTACATATGAGTTGTAAATCACATAGAAAAGTTGGCGGGAATGTTTTTACAGTCAGCACAAAACGTGACGATTGATTACGTAAGTGTACATACTTGTCAATTTTATTTATATTAAATATATTTTTTACTTAACTAAATATTAATATGTTATATACATATATTAAATATTAATATATATAAAATTATCATTCTCTAATTTTATTCTGATTGATTTATCTTTGTGATTTGATATCTTTTTGCTATCAAAAATATTATTTATTTATTTGTTTGTTCTTTTAGTTTATGCAAATATTTGAATTTTTATTATTATTTATTTATTTATTTGTTCTTTTGTTTCATCAAATCTCTTTGATTTGATTTTTGTGTTTCATCAAATCTCTTTTTATTTGATTGTATATGATTTTCACCTGTCATTTTAAATGCAGCTTAAAAATTTTACACAAACTTTACACATATTGTTGGATGCCACTATAGAAGCCTCTACCTAAAAAATTATTATATTAAAATTAAATAAATTATAATTATGTTATAATATTAAAAGTTTTGAAAGTTTTTTACATTTGAGTTGGTGTGAAAAGTTTTTTAATTATTTCAAGAAATGTTCTAAAGTAGCAACAAATTTTATGTTGTAATTATGTACATAAAAAATAAAACACAAAATTCCACAATAATTTTTAGAAAGAACAAATGATTGTAATTTTTTTTAATTTGTTGGTTGTATTTTGGTTTATATGTATTGAGATAAGATTTAGATGTCATTATAAAATGTGTTTAAGTTACATTTTTAAAATACTCTACCTAATTAAAAATATATAGTCAAACATAATTAAATATAATATAAATAATATTTGTATTTTACTTTCTCAATAATTATATATATAATAAACTAATTAATTATATTTAATAGTAAAATTATTTATTTTTAAAATATAAATAAATAAATAAAATATATATTAATACTTCTAAATGAAACTATTAAAAGTAACATATAAATATATAATAGTCATTATATTTTTCAAAGTAAAAAATAAATAAAAGAATTATGAAAAATTAATAAAAAAAATTATAGAAGTAAAATCAAAAAGTATATATATAAATAAAATAAATCATTTTTAACTAAAACTTGAAATTTATGTGTTTGTATATATAATTACAATTACAATTACAATTACAATTATAATTATAATAAATAAAAATAATTTTGAAGTAAATAAAATAATTTTAAATTAATATTTTTTCACATTTTCATCTTTTTGAATAGATATAATTAAAATATCTATATTAATATTAATCATATCAAATATATTGAATTTAATAGTATAAATATATTTGTTTAATGTACTCAATTGAAATGTTGATATTTAATTTTTCATTTACTTTTGACACCTATTTTCCACCATGCACTTTAAATTGTGATGATTTTTGCTATGAAAAACACATTTAAAATGATTTTTTTTTTTTGTGATTAAGTTGTACATCTATCTACCCAATTTTCAACTTTTCTAAGTATCAAATGTCTACAACAAAAATTATTTTCACCGCTTTTGTAAATGGTACTTTTGCAACACATGTTCATGAAAATTATTATATTCTTGTTGATGCTCCTTAAATCTTAATTTTGGAGGTCTATAATTAAAAATAAATTCATATTGCCAATTTTTTTAGATGCTTTTAAATTGTACATTTTTTTCTTTATATTAGATTAAGAAAAAAATACATTTAAAATTTTATTATATATTTGTAAAAAACCATAATAAACAAGAATTTAATTATATAAGAACTTTCCTACATTTTCACACTGCATCAACTCTTTAACATACAAAACATTTCATAAGAAAATATTACAACCATATCTAGCTATAATTTGATGACCCATATAGGACTGACTACTCTTTTTTTCCAAAGATATGTACTTTGCGGTGAACCCCCATGCACACCACCTAGTAAGTAGAGGAATAGGCATGGAGTAAACCGTCAGCACCACTATGAGTGCCTAACCTGATGGATGCAACAAGTGAGACCCAGTACGACAGAGGTGGTCAGTCTGAAGGAATGGACCTTCAGACCTCCCACATGAAACATAACAACAATAGGACTGACTACTCTTGCACGTATGACTTTTGTGTAATTAGATGGTATACCTATGCATTGTTTATAGCTACTCTTATCCTATACTCTTCTTTAACACTCCTAGCTTTTGTATTAACCTCCTCTCACCTTTGTGGTCACTATTAACATTATGGCCTCCATTATTCTAGTAGTAAGACTTAATGGAGCCAATCGACCTAACATCATAAAATATACAAGTTGATGATAAAACAACAATGAGATAAAATAGAATTGTCATTCTAAGCATTCTAATAATTTCATTTTTCCTTGTTAACCTTATTTTCCACCAATATCAACACCTATGGAAGGAGATCTTTAAAGCATGCTATCAACACTAAGGTGAGTCCATCCACAAGTTTTCAATCTCACGAGCTAGACATGAATATAATTTGAGAAATGGGGAAATTCATGCCTATTTAAAATACTTTATGTTTCTCATTTTAGATCTTTGAGACTATGATTACAAGAAGCAAAAAGGACTATAATTAGAAATTTAGTTTTATGGTTTTAGAAAAGCATTCTAATGTGAGAACATGGGTAAATTGACACATTTTCCTTTCTCAAGTTATCACATAATAAAACAAAGTTCAAGAACTATTTTAATAAGATTGACACATAATAATGGATGTTTCTAAGGTAAAGTCATGGAAATGCATCATATTCAACCGACCATCAAATCATCCAAAAGACTTATCAATTATAAAAGACACATTATTTTATGTATATGTATATATATATATATATATATAAGATATGGTATACCACAATTTGATATAATGCATGTGTTTAATGAGTTGTGTTGTATGGCATATGTGTATGTGTAGCATTATTCAATTTTAATTGTTTTACCATACAAAATATTTTTTCAATTATCATATAAATTTTTAACCTTCTTCTTATTGCTAATATTAAGTGTAGATACTAAAAAATGTCTTGGTTTACAAGCATCTTTTTTCCATCGTCTTGGTCTTCTTCCCTACATAATTAAATAATTTTAATTATTTAGTTATTTTCCTTTGATTGTGTTCCTCTAATAATTAAATAATTTTAATTATTTAATTAATTCAATTTTTGATCTTTATTCCTCTTTGATCAATTAAATAAATTACCTTTTTAATTGTGTTGCTAACACCCTTCCTTCAATGATTAAATAAACTATCATTTATTTAATTATTTTCTTTTCATTTTCATCTATAGTTAAATAATTATTATTAATTATTTATCTATTTGTTATTCTTTCCCTTCTTCTATAGTTAAATAATTATTGAAATTATTTATCTTTTGTCATTTCTCCCCCATTAAATAATTAATCTAAATTAATTATCTAAATCTCCTTCTCTATTTCCTCTTATATTTAATTAAATTGGTTGCATAAATCATTTTAATTAAATGTCCACTTTCTTTTTCCACAAATAAGTAATTTAAATAAATTATTTATCCACCACTTAGTCAAAGATTCCTTTCTCATAAATTAAATGATTTTATTATTTGATTCCTCCTTTATCCCTCCACTCTCTCATTTTTGAATCTCAGCCATTGATTGTCTCTGGTCTCTTCTTGATCTTGACTGTCCATTTCATAGTTGTCCCTAGCCCACTACTCTATGGTGCATGCATCCTCAACTGTCGATCTGAGAATCTTTCTAGAAGCTTGATCTCATCTATTCGTTCGAATGTCTATCTATAAAATAAGCTTGTCTCCTCCATTTTTGATTTAACAACCACATATCTCTAACTTTCATGCTTATTGTTTGTAGGTATTTGCATACAACGAATTGAGGGCTACTTGCAAAGGATATTTGAGGAGAGACAAAGGAGGTTATTCAACTTCAAAAATGGGGAGTTTATTGTTTTGTTGCTTTCATTTCATTCCTCATATTTGATTGTTCTCCTTTGTTTGGATTGGATTTTTAGCTTAGATTAGTGCAATGGTTGTCAATTTAATCTTTGTTATTCAAATTTTCTATCTTACACTAGGGTATAAATACAACTCTCAAGAAACTTGATCTCAAATCCTTGATTTGTGCCCCATTCTCAAAAATAATAACACTAATACATTATTCAAGATATATCTCATACAAAGTAAGAGATCTTTGTGGGTCAAGATGTCATAATATTAATATGCAAAAATAGAATATTTACCTTTGAAGTAGGGTAACATCTTACAATACTCCTTATGGAAGAAGCCACTCCACACTATATCTCCAAGAGATTCCCAACACAAGATCATACTCAATGCATATCCTTACAATGAAACTCATCTTCTATCTATAGACCTCCTCCTAATAATATAATAAAGAGATATCATAATCTCAATGAAGGCCTACTCATGACCGAATATAATTAATTATACAATTTATCAACATGACCCAGTATAACTAACTTAAAGGGATGTGTGTCATATGTAGGAAACTCCATCCACCTAGATACCTTATAATATCATATCCCTAAGTACATAATATGGGTTCCTTGACATATTTCATCTTCGATATATGAGAAAAAGCTAAATAGTATGACTATCACAAGTCATTGCAAAAATGACACCATGACCAAGTATCCCACCATTCATAGTTGATGTTTGTAGTAGTTTTATCTTGATGACACCTAGATCCCATCCTTATTCCAAATTTTCTTGTACCCATTCCATTCCATTTTATATCATGGTAAGTTCTCATTTTGTCATAAATAGCCATTACTTCTACAATGTCATTAATTTTTGCAATTGTTCTTTTTATTTCATATAGATCCAAAGTGATTGGATTCTCTTTCATAATGATGTGGATTCCTATATATTGCACCATTTTCTATCACTAGAATCTTCATTGGTTCTTCACCAAATTTTTCCACTTATTTTGTTGTCTCTTGAAGAGAATTGTAACTTGTCTGGCCTATTTTTTCTCTACATCTTGTTCCTCTTATTTGTCCTCTAATTCATTGCTACAATCTTCACTATATCCTTGAACTTTCTCTTCCTTAACTTTCCTTTAGACTTCATTATATGTAATATCACGCAATACAATATTTTGTCTCTTTATACCAACTTATTTTATGTATTGATGTTTGTTGTTCCCAAAGATTTTATCCAAGGATAACCAAGAACAATATCCAACCCATCCATATCCAAAGAAAATTTGAATGCAAACATATTTATCTATAGAGAGATTCAAATCTTTAGAAAATTGAATATTCTTACCCTCTATTTGACTATTCTTGATGTGATTTACTTGTAGTTGTGTTTTCTTGGCTAATCTCATGTTGATAAAGTTAGGGTTTATAAAAATAAGAAATTTTAAATTTTGAATGCATCCATGCAATCAAAGGATTGAATCTTCCTTCCTTCGAGCTAAAGTGCATGTAGTTGTATCCTTCATATTCTCATTATCTAATTTTTCCACCATCTCTTTTAAATTGAAGTCACCATTCTAATACATCTCCATTTCCATCAAAATTAGGGATCCACATTGAGACTATGGTTTCTAAATTTATACTAGATACCAAAACTTGATCAAATCATTTAATAATGTTCTCATCCTCAAAAAATAAAAATAATAGACCTCTATTAAATTTTGGTGATCTTTCTATAAATACAAAAATATTAAAAAAATCCTTGATTTACGACCTAGAAGGTGAATTTATGAAAAATCATAAAATTTCAATAAATCGCTCAATATTGATGATCTAAACTTATTTTTTTATATTGTATCTTCCTTAGGTGACCCTCCAACTTTGATAAAATAAAAATTAAAAAAAAAAATTCATAGAAAAATCCATAGCTATTTGAAAGATATAGGTAAATCTTGAAAATATAGGCCTTCCCTCATCTTTGCCCAAATCATAGCTTTGATAACACTTTATAAGATCTACATATACAATAATTACAATAATATAATATAGAATATAGATCTCACATAATACAAGAGATGTTTATGAGTTAAGATGTGCTAATTTGTCCAATCTATGTAGAAATAAAATAAACCCTTGAGGTATGGTAATACCATACAATGCTCCTTATAGAAGAAGTCACTCCACACTATATCTCCAATAGATCCCAAATACACTATCATACACAACATGTTCCCTTACAATGATAGTCACATCATTTATATTTACCTCCTCCTAATAAAATAATGGATGGGTAATCCCAGTGAAGGCCTATTCATCGCTTAATATAATTAAGTACATAAGTTGTCCACATGATTGAATCTAACTAACTTAAGAGATGTGAGACACATGTCAACATATTCATACATCTAAATATATTATGATATCATATCCATGGGTGCATAACATTCCATCCCTTCTTTACATGTTTCGTTCCTAAAACATGTGAGGATTAAGAACCTTCTATTTACCTTGCAATCCTACATATATTTTATTTATCTCCAACACTCCTAGAAAGTTATTTGGATGTGTAGGGTGTAATTAAAAAATAATTTATAATTAATATTACCCAAGAATCTTGGAATTATTTGTCACATGAATACATGAAGGAGGTGAAATTGGTAGTGGTGGTTATAAAACTCTATTTAGCAACTATCTCAACTTAGGCACGAGAATTGAGTAGTGGAGAATATTGCATGGTGTTGTTGTACTCCATATGAGTTGGGTGATGGTTTTGGATTCTTGAATTGGAATATGGGTCATTATGGAGGAGTTACAAGTCAAAGATGCCATCTACTATTGGAATGGAGATTATTTTTATTATTCATGACTCTTTAGATGTTGCATTTACTATTATCAAAAGATCACATTTATTTTAGATGTGGTATTTTTTGTATTTTACCATAGTTTTATGGTACATTATTTTGGGAAACCATTTTTTATATTCCTCTCATTTCTCTATAACTTGGAGGCATGCGATAATAGTTTTATAAGTTTATTTAGTAGATACACAAGTGTTGTTTGAGTGTTACTAAAGTGAAAAAGAGTGATAGTGTGTTGGATGTATCTCTTTATTGAAGATTAATACATACTTTCCCTCTTTCTTATATTAAAGATTTTCTTGAAAGAGTTTCTCCATGTAATTCTTGTGTTCATATGATTGTTAATTTTATTCTTACTACTTATTTTATACAATCACATAATCATCATATATTAATCCCAAGATAAATAATTATTTTTTCATATTTATGGTAAGAGATTTTATTGCAGCAGTTTTACCTTTTTTCTCAAAATTTGTGTTACACCCCATTGTTTATTTACCAAATAAAATTACCTTTATGGGTAAATATATTTTTAACGCATGATTATGTCTTGATGAATTTCAATGGATGAATGAAATGTATGAATATGCATTATGATGAATTACTTTTTAACATTTGCTTAATAATGCGTATGATATATGATGAATGTGATTTATATGTTATCAACTAACTACAAACATGTTGCTCTAAGTTTGATGCAGGAAAGGTTTGAACCCTCTAGAGGGGGAGGGAGAGTATCACCTAGGAGAGGAGGTTGGTATGGGAACCAAATTGGTATACCTATCTGAGTAGACGCACATACTCACTCACATAGGATAGAGGAACCTTGTTGAGTTAGTCTAAGTTTTGTGTCAGTAAGTGCTAAACCAAGTTGATAGCTTTTTGGTTGATAGGAAAGTTAGGATGGTTTTCTTTAATTCTCCTTGAGCATTTAGTAAATTTGATTCAAAGTGTTAAAAACTCTTGCGAATAGCATATGTTAGATATTGTGTATTTAAATATATATATGGATACGTATATATTGAATGCATGTATGTATGTGTGTGTGTGTGTGTGGTGGCGCATATATATGTATGTATGTAGGTATGAGCATATGTAGATAGAAATATATGTGTATAATCATACATAGATACGTAATACATATTAGAAACATTCACATGAATATATATATATACATGTTAAAATATATATATATATATATATATATTATATTTAAATAATGATAATATATATATATATACATATACATGATTAAATGATTGATATATATATATTAATATATGATTGCTATATATATACACATAATATTATATATATTATTGTCATTCTAAACATATGATGATAGCCATATTAAATGGCAAGTAAGCCACATGATATAGTGGTATATATGCCACCAAAGGAAAGAAGATAACTATTTTTAATTGTGTTTAAACCATTAAAGGCCGCCAACATTGGCACCATATCTTACAAAGAAATAGATGGCAAAAAGTGCCACGAATATGGTAAAGTTAAATAGTGTTTCATAAGCGGTTGTGAAACCATGTAAAGAGCACTTTGACCAAGTAAAATACATGTGATTTAAGTTATTTGGAGCCCACGATTTGGGCGAATTTTTGAGAGGTAGAAGTTTCTTTTGATTGGTCATTATACGTGTCAGTCATAAGACTTTTTCTGCTATGATAAATTGCCAGCAAGTAAGAGAGGTCGCGCCCAGTAGGCCATGTCATCTTGGAAGTTAATAGAGTTGGTTTCAAATTCATGTTTGCAACTGAAATTGCACAAGTTATAGCTTCCACAACTAGAAGGAAATAAGAGAAGTGGCATTAGTTTTAGCTTTCTTTTAACAGTCGATCTCTCTCCATTTTTAATATAAAAGAGGAACATCAACTCACTATTTGGTTGTTCATATTCATTCTTATTATTCTAAGCAACAACATATTTGAGAGTTAGAGAGAATAGAGTATTCAAGAGTTAGTGAGGAGTTAGTTGTTTGAGGGGAAAGGTTTTTTTAGTAGTGCATTGATAAGTGGTTGTAGCTATCATATTAGAAGCAAAGAAGAGAAGCAATAGAAGAGAGAAGAGCTGGGAATAAAGGAGTCAGCAGTTTAAGGCTGAGCCATCAAGCACATTTGAAGCAATAAGTTGCACGAAACTTGATTCAAGCTATTTTAATCTCTAGAGGCATGATTAAAATATCTTTTTCTCTTTCTTATTTTAATTCTAGTGCATATTAATGCTATTAGAAAGTATGTGAGTGCATGTATAAATAGTTGTATTATCTATACATAAAGCTATATTAGAAATACAAGAGATAAGCTAAATTAGGGAATCATCTAAGAGCATGATAAGTAGTTGTCTTGATTATTTTGCTTGATTAACATAGCAAAGAGGAGCTACAATAGGGTAATATGATAATATCCTAATATCACAATTTTGCATCTATATTAGTTGGATGATATTATGTTATGAATACCTATGTGTATGGTAGTTTAACCATGAGTGGAGAACTTATGTTCTCAGAAGCTTATAACCCTTGAAAGTAGGAGGATAGGTTATTCCCTTGAGATAGGGTAAACACTTGAATAATCTAGGCAGTTGTCAAACCCATATTGTTACTAGTATGTAACAAGGTACTCAAGAGATTTTGTCAAACCTATTTGGTCGATTAAATCAATATTAGTGTGTCATCAAGTTTTTGAATGAAAACTTGTTTATGGTTGTTAACCTTGGGGGAAAACCGAGAGAAGACTTAACCACAAGTCAGTAGAGTTTCCAAGACAAGTAAGGGGTGGGAGAACTTATGACACTGCTTCTGACAAAGTGGATTGATTATATATATATCACAACTTTAGCCAAAGTAGGCGTAAAATTTGTTGCTTACACTTTGTCGGTTCACTATGATTCAAGTTTGTATAGCTAGTCAATAGTGTCATGCATGGTTGGAGGGTATCCATAGCTGCATGACCGTACTTGTTATGTAGGATACAACACTAAATACTCAGATAAGCATTACTAGAGGTTTCCATACCAAACTCTTCATTGGAGGGTAGGGCCACTTTTGGTTAGGAAGGTATGCGGGGGATAGCTATGTTTGTGGTTGGAGGAAAAGTGCTTGGGTGATGCTCTCTCTCTTGCAAATGACGACCGAGACTTGTGGAGTAGAAGAAGTGTGATCCAGATGAGAACACATTGACCTTGAACTCTTGTAAGATATGAAATTATAAATATATGTACTCATGAATCAATTCTAATTTGTATTTGAAAAGATGAGTTTCATAAAAATTTACTTGGAATTATGTAATGTTATTTCATTTATGCAAGGACATGTGAAAATTATTTATGCAATGTGAAATTATGTTATGGAAAAAGAAAATTGAATTTTTTTGTTTTTGGAATACTTGAGCTATTCACTTACTGAGTTAAAACTTAGGTGAAAACTATTGATTAAGCGTTGGGTATGTTACATTTTAATATCAAATTTAGTCACTCTATATAGAGAGGGATACTTTGCTATTAAGTGTTGGAGGTTTTTTGGATGAAATACGAGCTTTTACATTGTATGATTTTATATATTTTTAATAATGATTGAAAACTATGGCTTATATTTCTCCTATGGATATTGAGAAATTTAATGGTAAAAATTACAAGATGTGTAAGTTGAAGATAAAATATCCTTAAAAAAAGGATCAATATTTATCTATTTCAAAAGAAAATAAGATATCAAATGTGTCCAATGAATATTAGTTAAAACTATAGAAAGCATGAGGAACCATTGAGTTTTTTCTTGCAAATTATATCCTCTTGACTATTTCTAAGGATACCACCACATTCAAGTTATGGAAGAGGGTCTAGGTGATATCTATCAAACCAAAAGTATTACTAAAAAGATGTAGATCAAAAGATGGTTGTATTCATTAAAATGAAAGATAGTAATTTTGTTGTAAATCATTTAAATAAGTTTAACTTGATTTTAAGTTAGACTGGTTCTATATGTCTCATTAAATTAGAAGAAGAGGATACATGCATATTATTAAGTCTATTTTTTATTCAATTTGATACCTGATATTATATACTGAAGATAATAAAAGTACAAAAGACACAAATTGGCCAAATGAATGCAATACATAAATTTACCTTTCCTTTTGCGTTATCATCTCATGGATTGAGTTGAAGTAGAGGCACCCTTCTCCACTTGATTTTCTCTTTGAAAGTGCTTAAGTGTGGATTTCTCTCTAGTGCAATATCATAACCTTGGTATCAAAAGGATGTTGTGATGATTATTGAACAATATAAGTTTAGCATGATTGATGGATGAGGATTGATGGACAAAGCTCCAATTTATAGATTTTTTATCATTAAATTGGATGGTTAAGATGGATTGTGAGATGGAGAGCTATAATTTAATGGGAAGATGAAGCTTTAGCCTTGTGACAAGTGTCAAAAATTGGAGGCTTGATACAATGGCATGTGGCATGGGGAAGAGAGCTAGGCATGCTCACACATATGTAAGCATTTATTGGGAAGAACATAAGTTTGATAAGTGGGATAAAAATGGTAAATCTAAGAGGGCAGAAATCAATGATAATGGCATGTGGATGGAAGGGGAAAGTGTAGAGTGGATACACATTTATGAGGGTATTTCACACATGTGTGAGCATCCAACAAGAGATTTGGTCAAAGAAGAGGTGGAAGTAAATGGTGACTTGTGCACGCTCACACATGTGTGGGCATTGAAAAGGGTAAGGGACACTTGTCACATGATGGAAAGTTTGGAGATTTGGATAAATATTTAATTGAAGAAAATGTTAATAATGATTAAGGTGGATTAATTGATTAATTAATTAATTGTGGACTAATTAATTAATCAAGTTTAAAAAATTAACGAGTGAGGTCCAAGGTTGGATTAGTTAAATTAATTGACCTTTAGAATGATAAAACATAATAAATTAAATAAAATTTAATTAATTATGGGAGTAGGTAATACTCAATTAAGGGAAAATAGAAGATGGTGAATTGTACAAAATATTAATTAAATATTAATTTAATTAATTATGTGATGAGAGACAATTTTGTGGTGTTTACATTTTTCCCTTCTTTAATATGACATCAACTTGTAAAAGTGGCATTATATCAAAGAAATAAAATAAATATGCCCTAGTTGATTGGGAAAAAAATGATAGAGGAAAAGTGGTGGAATGATGTCCCATTGAGAGGTCAATTGAAAAAAGTGTTGAGGCAAGCAGGGGCTAATTACCTAAGGCAAAAGTTTCATCTCATAGCTGAATGGAATGCTTCATGGCAGTTTGACTTCAGGGTCTTTGCCCATAAAAACTTATGGGGCAATAGGTAATGGCATATGTTTTTTGGTGTCTCGGCTTTACAACTTATCTTAAGGCAATGTAATAAGTAGTAAAGGTTAGCTCGGTTTTGTTTCATACATTTTTCCTTGGCCCTGCATGGCCTCCATGGTATGTAGGGGTTTTTTGTGGGTTTTGTTTGGTATGGGGGATAGTGTCTGGTTCGAACTCTATGCCATTATGGCATCCATACTGCAATGTACAATTTTTTAATAGCTTAATATAAATCTAATCCGACCTATCAAAAAAAATACACATCTATTTTAAAAATCAAAATGGGTACTTGCTTCATACAAGTAGGAGTTTAGACTCAAACACCTATTCCTAAACATGTACACTTTTTTTGAAACATGTACACATTCTTATGAAAAATTATCCCCATGAGACTTCTACTAAAAGTGGACTCTGCTTCTTGTACCCACCCAACTATAACACTTTTTATTAAGGAAGTGTAGGCCTAGAACTTGTTTATTTATGTAATGAAATAACTTGCACAATAGAATCTAAGAAGATATTAAATATGTTGCAAATACTTGATAATAACTGAGAATAACAAGCCACTTCGAGGGGGGAAACCTCCAAATATCTCCAATGAGAACACAATTCACAATATGATTATGAAACAAGACTCACAACCTCCTATATATACCTATTTATGCCTAGGATATCACCTAGGCTGACTTAGATAACCCTATATAAGCCTTAGGTTGACCTACAAAACTAAATAACAATATAATAATGATAACATGAATTATTTAGGAGTTAGATACCCACAAGTCAACTATTCATAACTTGATGTACACTACTATTAATGGCGTAGCATGCCCCCTTCTTCAAAGAAGCATTTTCCTCAATGCTAAGCAAGTGTGGATTCTTCTAAATGAACTCCTCATCTTCCCATGTGGCATCTTCAATTGGTAAATTCTTCCATTAGATGAGATACTCAATGAGTGTTCTAGTCTATAGCTTCTTTGTGCGGGTTTGACAAATGCAAGCTCTGGTTCCAAGATGATTCTTCCTTCTTCATCGAGCTCAAGTAATACTATCTGAGTAGGGATATTGTTCCCAATTACCTTCTTCAAACAAGAAACATGAAAAACTAGATGTATCTTTGTTGTAGGTGGCAACTCCAACTTGTAGGAAACACTATCTATCTTTTGTATGATTTGGTATGAGCCATAATATTTTGGAGATAAATTATTAATCTTTTTCTATTGCTTTGAAGTGAGATTTTCTTATAAGGTTGCAATCTCAAAAAGACCTAATCCCCAACTTCAAAAATTATTTCACTACAATGCTGGTCCGCCTGTTGTTTCATTCGATTTTGTGCCATGGCTAAATTCTCCTTGAGTCCTAAGAGTACTTGTTTTTGATGAAGAAAGTGGTCCTCCATTGCCTAAACTCTTGGTGAAACCTTCAATGATGATGTGCTGGAAGGAGGCTGATATCTGTATAGTGCCATAAATGGAGACATTTTTTTATGAACTATGAAAGGAAGTATTATACCACCATTATGCGAGTGGTTGCCAATCTACTCGGTGTGACTGTTTATCTAAAGTGAAACAATGTAGATATCCTTCCAAACACTTATTAACAACCTTGGCTTTCCCATCAAATTGAGGATGGTATGGAGAACTGTGAGCCAATTAAGTACCCAAACATGAGAATAAATCTTTCCAAAAGTGACTAGTGAAGATAGTATCACGATCACTGACAATAACCTTAGATGTACCATGTAGTTTTTGTATGTTATCTAAAAAATATTTTTCCATTGTACTTACAGTAAAAGGATGTGATAATGCAATGAAATGTGCATATTTAGTGAGGAAATCTACTACTGCCATGATAACATTATGACCCTTATATTTTGGAAGCCTTGTGATGAATTCCATAGATACCTCTTCCCAACATTGGCTAGGAATAACTAAAGGTTGCAAGAGACCTGGTGTCTTAATTGTCTCCCCTTTATTTCTTTGAAAAACCAAACATTTAGCCACAAATTTTTGAACATCACCTTTTAGCCCTTCCCACAAAAACTTGCTTGACTCGATGGTAAGTCTTCAAAAATCCTGAATGACCCCCAACTAGATATTGATGAAGTTCTATGAGAATCTTGTGTTTAAGAGTGGAATTCTTGAAAGATACAATCGATCTTTATACCATAGATCATCTCCCTTCCAATAAAACTTATTTGAACTACTAAGAGCACTCTTTACCTATTGAATGAGATTACTTGTAGCAACACCATTCTTCCACTTTGTTTTGGCTTCATTCACCCAATCTGCTTGTAGTATTGAAATGACACACAATAAGGCTTCATTGTTCTCATCCTTCCTAGAAAGTGCATCTGCCACAACATTTTCCTTCCCTTTCTTATACACAATCTCAAAGTCATATCCCAACATCTTAGTGACCCATTTTTGTTGCTCTTCAAAAGATAATCTTTGAACTCTAAAAAATATTTTAGGCTATCATGATCTGTCTTAACCTTGAAGTGTCTACCCATTAGATAAGGCCTCCATTTTTTTATTGCATGAAGAATAGCTAGCATTTCCTTCTCATAAATAGGTTTGAGTTGATTCTTACCCTTTAATTGATGACTCTCAAAAGAAATTGGTCAACCTTCTTGTATGAGAACAACTCCTATCCCATTTCTTGAAGCATCACATTCCATAATGAATTCCTTGGTAAAGTTGGGAGTGGCAAGCACTGGAGTTGTACACATAGCCTCCTTCAATCTCTAAAATGTTGCATTAGTGTACTCATTCCAATGAAAAGAATCCTTCTTCAATAGAGTGGTGAGAGGTGTTGTTATATGACCATAATTCTTCACAAATATTTTGTAGTATCCTGTCAATCCCAAGAAACTCCCCAGTTTCTTAATGGTTTTGGTAATAGGCTATTCCATGATAGACTTAATTTTGTTAGTATCCACTTTTACCCCTTCATGTGAAACTATGTACCCCAAGTATTCCACCTCCTTGAGACCAAAAGTGCACTTGGATGGCTTAACATAGAGTTGATGATCTTCAAGAACTTATAATGCTTGATCTACATGCTGCAAGTGTTCTCCCCACATCTTGCTATAAATCAATATATCATCAAAGAACACTAATACAAACTTCCTCAAGAATTTCTTAAAAATAGAATTCATGAAACTTTGAAATGTAGATGGTGCATTTGTAAGACCGAATGACATCACCAAAAACTCATAATGATCCTCATGAGTCCTAAATGATTTCTTACAAATATCCTCTTCCTTAATTCAAATATGATGATAACTAGATATAAGATCCAATTTTGTAAAATGCATAGCTCCATTCAATTCATCTAGAAAATCATCAATGACTGGAATAAGAAACTTATCTTTGATGGTGTACAAGTTGAGCACTCTATAATCTGGGCACATGGGCAAGTTTCATCTTTCTTACGCACCATCACCACGGGTGAGGAGTAAGCACTTTAGCTATGCCTAATAATTCTTGTCTCTAGCATCTCTTCAACAATCTTTTCTATCTCACTTTTTTGTAAATGGGGTACCTGTAGGGTCTAATGTTGGGTGGTTGGATCCCTAGAACTAGTTGTATGGCATGATCATGATCCCTCTTAGGAGGAAGTCCCTTAGGCATATCTCCTAAAACCAGTGACAATCAATTATTGCTTGTAAATGTGGATGGGTGGGAGCCTTAGATTGAGAGACTTCTAATGAACAATAATTGGGCCACAAATCCATCAACTCTTTTCTTAAGGAAATTTTACATTTGATGAGAGCTTACCATTTGTGGGTATCTTGCCTTCAATCCTCTTAGATCTACTATCTTTCCTTCTAATTGAAATCTCATGAATAGTTCTTGGAAGTTCATCTCAATTGTTCCCAAAGTAGTAAGTCATTGTACTCCCAAAATAATATCTATTGCCCCCATGGATATTGCATATATTGGGATATCAAGGTGATAATCTCCCATGGATAATTTAATGCTATGGCACTTCCCAAAACAACTAACTGTATCACCATTTGCAATCAAAACTTGAAACTCTGGAGTTGGATATATAAAACAATTTAGACGAGTAGCCAACTTTTTGTTGATGAAACTATGAGTACTACTCGAGTCGATCAACACTGTTACTTTTTGCTTCTTTAAGAAACCCACTACCTTGAGAGTTTGTGGAGCACTGAATACTGAGAGTGGATGACAAGAAATGATTGTTTGAGAATCATCTAATTCCTTATTTGACTCCCTTTCATCCTCTAATATGGATTCCTCCTCTTCTTCCTCTCTTGGACCTTCAATATAGAACAATTTCTTTTCACTACATTTATGTCCTCGACTGTATTTGCTATCACAATTGAAACACAAACATTTTTCTCTTTTCTCCTCAATTTGTTATGGAGTTAACCTAGTAGATTGAGGAAGATAATGTGTTGAATATCCTTTCTCTCTTGTCACATTAGCCCCTTGCTTCTTAGGAATCAAATACTTCTCCTCTACCATGCGTGCTAAGATAAAAGACTCATTTACAGAGCTAGGACTAAACATGCGTACCTCATGTTGAATGTGATCCTTGAGACCACCCAAGAATAAATCATTCAAGTTCTCCTTTGTAATTGTATCCACTTTTAAGGATATATTTTTGGAATCATTGAATATAATCCTCAACTAATCCTATTTTTTGAAGTTTAGGAAGTTAGCTAAAGAAGATGTATGTCACACTATTGCTATATTGTGCTTGGAGTTCCTTTGTAAAAATTGACCATGAGATAGTGATAACCTTTTTCCTTTGATGAGTACAAAGCCAACGATACCAAATGAATTGATCTAATTCTAGATATAGGGAAGCCATCATGACCTTTTTCCCATTTGGGACTTGATGTACTTCAAAAAAAATCTCCATTTGGTTTATCCATGTTAGAGGATCCTTGCCATCGAACTTGCGCATATCCACCTTTGGAAACAAATTCTTAAATCCCATAGTCCAGTATTAAAATTTGGGTCAAGATTAGCTAACCTGGAAGTTTCACCTTGGTTGCTTGCGAACTCCTTTCTTGGTTCATTCATGTAGGCGCTTAATATGCTCCGTATGTCCAATGTATATCTCCTCTTAGGTCACAAATATCCATCTTCATTAAGGAAATGTCTTCCTTGACCTTACCCATTTCCTCATTGGGATTATTATCCTCTATTGTTACCTCATCCTTATTAGGGGTTTTCCCCGATGTGACAACATTCTTTTTGCCCCTTGTAATAGGCCCCATCATGATAGAAACCAATAATTTTGCAATAAATCACACAAATGAAAGTTAAATTCTCTAAAAAATTTATTGTAACTTACTAAGGCCAAGATACCACTTACCTAGAAAACACTCCAAGAATTTAGCAAATTTGCAACCTTGAGAGTGAATTTCTTAGAAACCCTAATTTTGCAATAACTCACTTATTTCGACTACTTCAATTTCTCCAAAATTTGGACTTTAGTCTCCTCTATTATGTCTTCAAAAACCTAATTAAAATCAAGCTCCAATTCGGCAGGATGTGAGAGATATGTAGCTTTTAAATAAATTATGTAGAAACCCTAATTATATAATAATTCGCTCAATTCTTCTCCAATTCCTCTAAAATCTGGACCGTAGCTTCTTTAATATGGTCTTTAAAAACCCTTTACAAATAATTTTTTTCTTTCCAAAATCTAGAAGATATGCTCTCCCCAAAATCGCCTCCAATATTGAGAAGAAACCTTGCCTCTATGGTGCTAATATCATGCTCTGATACCACTTGTAATGAAATAAATTACAGAATAGAAGAAGAAGATATGAAATCTGTTGCAAATACTTGATAATAAATGAGAATAACAAGCCACTTCGAGGGGGAAAACCTCCAAATATCTCCAATGAGAACACAATTCATAATATGATGATGAAACAAGACTCACCTCGTATATATACCTATTTATGCCTAGGATATCACCTAGGCCGACTTAGATAACCCTATATAAGCCCTGGGCTGACCTACACAACTAAATAACAATATAATAATGATAACATGACTTATTTAGGAGTTAAGATAGCCACAAGCCGACTATTCATAACCCGATGTACACTAATATTAAGGGTGTAGCAATTTAATATCTTTTGATCCAAACACATTAAATACATGCACATAAGCTCAAACAATCATGAATTTATCCAACAATATATCTATGAAATAAAATTTTAAGTATAAGAATTATGAAAATCATGCTAAAAATAGTCATTCAAATGTTTTTATCTCATTTATTATGCATTTCTTCTAAATATGATAATCATAAATATGTTTATTATACCATTCCATGACATACAAACACTAATATGTTATGAAATCATGTACTAATTCAAGATTAATAAATATATTTAATTAACTTATATTCTCTACGGTGACAAAATACAACAAATCAACTAAATAAAATATTTGTATTTATGTGAAGACTAAATAGATTCTCATCTCCATCTAAAGACATTTAAATTGAATAGAAAATAAATGTAAGCTCAAGATCATCTCCATAATTTATGATTGTTTAAATAAGATTATTTTAGAAAATATAATAAATATAAGGTCAAGGTCTTTTGATTCAAACACATAGGATCAAACAATCATTAATTCACCTAACAACATATCTATGAAATAAAATCTTAAATACAAGAATTATAAAAATTGAATAAAAACCCCTAGTATTCAAATGGTTTTATTTCATTTATTATGTATTTTTTCTAAGTATGGTAATCATGAATAATTTTAGAAATTGTCATATCATTTCATAGGACACAAGCACTAATACTAATATGTTTCAACATCATCTATTAACTAAAAAGTAACAATTATTCTTAATTCACATTTATAGTCAATGATGACAAAACACAACAAATTATGTAAATGAAATGCCTCTATTTATGTGAAAATTAAATATACTTCTTATATCCATCTAGAGAAATTTAAATTAAATAGAGAAATAAATGTAACTCAAGATCCGGTACTGATTCCCTATCTTTTATGACTATTTAAATAAAGCTTATTTTAAAAAATATAATAAATGTAAGATCCTTTTCAAAATATGGATCTTTTAAAAAATGCAATAAATGGAAGGTCAAGATATTTTTCATATATCATAAATATGGATTTGTTATGATATGACAAGGTTACATGTCACACTCATGTGTTTATTATAAATTGTATGGTCAAGATTTGTTTGATGGTCAATCTAACAAATATTTTTGTCTATAGTTTACATATTCTAGTTAATGTTACTGTCGACTATTATTTCTTGCAAGCATTTTCTCTATGATGTGCTTGTTTAGGTTGCTTGACACATGATTCTCTAATTTATTTTCTTAAACTAATATTAAAAAAAAAGATTTGTTTGATTATATTTCTTTTAATATCTACCTTCGATGTATGTATGTCATCTAGTGCTTCACTTATTGACATACTTAATGATGCTTTTTCAAAAGTAAAAGTAGATTTACAAAAATAAAAGAATTGTTCAAATAAAAAATAAACAATATAAAATTATTCAAATATCTTTCCACATTTTTTAAATAGATGTATTTAAAATATCTATAATTTTAAGATACTTAATTATGTAAAAAAACTAAAACACGATTAACATAATTTTAAAAAAAAAATCAAATTATAAAATAATTCTTAAGAAAGTTAGTGTACTATCTTAATAAATCTATTAAAAAAATTATAATTATATATAAAATCTATGTTTTAATCTATATTTATAATTATATAACCCAAAATTCATAAAATATAAATGTATTTAAAACATCTCAATCAATAATATAATTTTAAAACAAGTTGCCATATGATACAAATCAATATCCATAACATAATAAAATATACTATTATTTAGTATCACTTAGGACCACTTTATAAGAAAAGGTTGTAAGAATTAATGGAGGACATTTCAGATTATAAATTATGTCAACGCCAACGAAAAACAGTGCGACTAGGTAAATTCTTTATTTTCCAAGGTGTAAATCATAAAATATATAATGTATTGTAAAGTTGCATTTAATGTTATTGCTCACGCTTTATCTTCCACCCTTGAGAATGGATTCTCGTTTGTTTTGTTTGTTTCTTCTTTCTTAGTAGAAAAGGAACACTTTTAGTCTACGAATCCAACGCAGGATGCGGAATTAATATATCAAGTATTATTATTATTATGATTAGGTATTGGACATACTAATCCATCGAGGTACAGAACGTGTAACTTGCCATTAGTAGATGTGTCGGGTGACATATAGGTATAAAAAAGGCAGTAGTTGGAAATATGTTGGGTCTCACAAAGCTATAACAAAGTGGCAACAACCATAGAAAATATACACAATAAAATGTAAAGGCTAAGTAGGTTTGAAATTTATATATTATTATTTGATGGGATTGTAAGAAAATATATTTTATAGAAAATAAATAAATTATAATTTATAATGATTTATTTTTATGTTTTTGAAATGAAATTTGAAGAAAATAATTGAAGGTAAATCTTGAGATATTTATGTTGATGAATTTTAAGATTGTAGACTGTGTGGGGTTACCTCTTTGATGAATAAAGCTACACATCTTTGATTTTCGTAATGAACAAGGTCATATAGAGAGTTGTGATTTCTAAGAGATAGTGGAGACTATCAGAAATCATAGTACACTAGATAGATCTAAATACAAAGTGCTCATCTAACTATAGTTAGTTATTGTAGAGTCTACAAATGCTTTAATCTCTCAAGATAGGGTGCTCTAACTCCATGTGAACCTTATGAGAGCACACCTACGATTGGCCTAAAGAAAATCTCAAACCAAAAGCAACTGTAGAGAACTTGATGACAGGAATAATGCATCCATCTTCTATATGGATTCATGTAGTCACATTAGTCGTGATTGGTTGATTATTAGGGGAACAATATTGTTGGAGCTTTCATATTGAGTAACCCTTCCATGTTGTCTCTTGTTCAACTTTCCATAATTATTTGACTTTAGAAGATTAGTGTGGTCTAAGATAAGATAATGATAATGAATGTAAAGGATTCAAATTGGTTCATGAGATAAAAACTATAAAATGAAAAATCAAGAATAGAGAATGTTGAACAAATTCAACACACTTAAAAAGAATAAAACTAAGCATCAAAGAGAAATCATGTGAAAATAAATCATATCCTTTGATGCCACACAAGTATCGTCATATCTAAAATCTCATCATGGGGTCACATCCTAATTAATCATAAAGAAGAAACAATATGAATAAAAGAAACAATCCCCAACTATACAACATCATGGAAACAAAGCCCTTTGGCTAGACATTGATGAAGACCAAACATCTCTCAAAAGAAAATAGCCAAGCATCTCTAATCTTTATAAATCATGAAGGTTTGAGAGAGTTGTATGTCTTTAAAGAGGCAAAAGAATCACCTCCTAATCTCATACAAGAGCATATAAAAAAATGATTATTGATTTCAGCTCCATCGAATAAATCTAATATATATGATACTCTTTGTAAAGAAGCTAAGGTAGTGGAACAACTTCCTACACTAATCTTTAGATGACTATTATGTAAAAAAAAATCAAATCTTTACAATAGAAACTGAAATAAACATAAATATCATGCATACCACAACACAGTGATTTATGTGGATAAAACCCTTTTGAGAGAAAAACCCCACACTCCAAAAGCTCCAGGTAATATATTACTCAAAAATCAAGAAGACTACAATATACTTGCAGAGAAATCTTTCTCAAGAGTATCACCAACTAGAGATTTGGAGGCAACTCAATATCTATGAGACTCTCAAACACAATAAAATGCAATAATCAGCCATGATGCAATGCCCTCAGAAAAGGAGGGTTCTCTTCTAGAGAAAAAAAGGCCAACAAAATCTCTACCATTAGATATGTGACCTAATGATGAACAATCTAGATTTACAATAATATATATGTATATATATAATGAACATTACCCCCCCTTGCAACCCCCTGCACTCAAATTGCAAGGTTGAGGCATCATTTTCCTAACAC
>VDFB02000007.1:146685754-146844970 GCA_007258455.2 Sequoia sempervirens | reverse complement strand
CGAGTGGCCTAGCAACCCATACCTTGGGTACCTGGGGCGAGCTGGGGAGAGACTAGCCCCCTATGGGTGGATGCCATAGCCCACATATAGGCCCACTAGTCAACCGCGAGAGCGAGGGATTGAACCCGAGACCTATGGGGAGCAAACCCACAGCCCAAGCCAACTCTATTACCTGACGGACTATGAAAGTTGAATCACTTAAAAAACTGTTTGATGCGCGTACAAGCAACCGTCAAATTTAAAGTCTGACCAAGTCCTGGTAGAGTTTATCCAAAAAAAGAACAATTTTGGCCCGACGCGTCACGCGCCGGACAGTAGCAGTCCAAATAATTCCAACATCAATGTGTGCAGTGTGTACAAGAGATACGTGCGGCTCAAGCGAACAGATTGGGTAGGTATTTGCCAACTTCCCAAACATGAAATTATGGGTGGAAAATATGGCCGTTCAATTTCGAATTGTCGTATAGCGCCAAAATACTGTAGCCGTACGTACATTTTCTCCACACCCTTCCTCAAATGCGACGACGTGGCCCTATTAGTAGTTAGATTTGATACGCCCACATCACCCTCGCTCATTGTCAACCTGTGATATGACCGTTGGCTAGAATAATGTGCAGACAACGACCCTTCAATCTGTCTGGCTTTATATGGCAGAGCTCGGTATTTGCTATCTAATGCCCATGAAACACATGGCATGAAATACAGCCCAGACCATTTCTAGTTGGCCTTTACCTCTCACATGACGATTCTTCTATACGTGTAGTTTTTGACTTGTGCATTTGGACACAGGAGAATTATTTGTGGGAAGCAAAAGTCCAATATCTTATCGACAACAGCGGCTTTTCCATCTGCCGACCTTATTTTTTCAAATATTTATACTGTGCCCGATTTAATTGTGGTCTGTATTCGGTTCAGATGCTGCAGCATACACGTAAACTCTCACAGTTCTGACAGATTTTCTACTTTATATATAGAAATTCTATGTGTTCTCTATATTTTTTTCTGATTTTCAGCCTTGGAATGCTTCAGAACGTTGCTGCATGTAAGGCAGTTGTTTGAGTCGTTCTGAAAGCCTACAAGTTGCTTTGACAATTAAGGAGGTGAATAATTGGGCGTTTGTTCAATGGGTAATTGTGCCTGCAGAGTTTCAGATAGAAATAGAGTTGAGAAGACAAATGTTTCGAGCAGGGAAGAGATTTGTAGGAATAGAGCAAAGTTCAAAGGTGCTAGGAATTTGAGAGTCTTTCCCGGAGAGGAAGGACATAAGAAATCTCGTGAAGGTAACAGAGAGAGGAAGATAAGTGATCCAGATACAATGGATTTTGTTGACCAGAGAACGCTATGCCAGAAGGAGACTGTGGACCGTGGAGCTATCAAAAGGGCTGAAAGTAAATCTGGTTGGCTGTTGAATGGAGGATCAGATCTTTGCATGTATATTGTCACCTGGAATATGAATAGCAAGGTATGACAGATGAATGTTAAAATCATTTAGGTCAAATTGGAATGTGTAGATAGCATATAAGTTCTTTATGATAGAATTCTTAATTTTAGCGGATGTCTGTTTTGATTTCGTTGTGTAAAATCTATTTTGCATCAAGGTTTCGGATCACACTCCATGATCCATCATTAGAATAATAAAAAGCTGAAAAGAAAAATAACATACGTTGCACCAACATTACAAGAGCTAGTTAGCTAGTTAATATAGCACAGGCATTTGTTCTTGAACACTTTTATCATATCTTACAATATCTTTAACAGAAGGAGAACCCATTTCTGTCATTTAACTCTGCAATTTATGCATTTTGGTTCTCAGTTTAATAGCAAATCATGGCTGTTTTAAGTCTTTTGTTTGACAGTTGGGTATTTGTTAAATTTGAATTCTCTGTTATATACGATTGGTTTGTTTTGACTGAGGCTCCGTCTGTAGCACGTTGCTTGTCATGACCTACTGAAGCTTCTCGGAAGAAAAAGAGATAGCTTTGATTTTTATGTGGTGGGGTTACAGGAAGCTCCCCATGGAGACATTGCTTCTTTTATTCAGAAAGCCCTCGGTCGCAATTACAGGTCGGTCAATGTGTTCTAAGTCATTTGTTCAATATGTTACAAAGTTGCATGTTTGGACAAATCTTTGTTTGGCAAGTTAGATTTGATTTCTGATGACTAATTGGAAGTTTGAATTTAGTATGGTTAGGGCGGCCACCATGCAATCACTGCGTCTTTACATTTTTGGAAGAAAATCCTGGGATCCCTTAATCAGAGGTAAGATTCTACTTTTATTCAAATTCTTGCAGTTTAAACCAAAATCAAATAACTCAAGTTTACAAAATTTAAGGCGTTATTTATGGGTTGATGCAGATGTAAGGGTAGATAAAATTAAAGGTGGAGGCTTAGGCGGCGTAATTGGTCGGCAGAAAGGAGCAGTAGCCATTTCCTTTGACTTCATTAATACCTCTTTTATCTTTATATCCTGCCATCTTGCCCGTAAGCATATTTTACTCTGCTTGAAAGATTCGGTCATTGATTCAGTTTAAACTTTTTATTGTTGTTACAGCCAATATTTAGATCAAGCATCCCACCAACATATATTTCACTAACCAGAATCTTTTAAAAGCAATTTATGAAATAATTTAGTTTAGAACATTCGGCTGAAGTTCTAATACAGACATAATTATATTTGAGTGCAGCCCATGAGAGTAACGTGGAGGAACGTAATTCTCAGTACCAACGTATTAGCCAAACTATCTTTTCAGACTCAACGAGCAGAATGCAGTCACCATGCTTGCAGAGCCCCAACCGACTCACGGACCCACTTGGGCTGAAGAAAGAAAGCAAAGTCATAACTCCAACGTCTCTTGAAACATCTGATGTGGTGGTCTGGTTGGGCGATCTCAACTACCGAATCGAGGGATCTAGAAATTCAGTCGGCGCTCTCATCAACCAAAATTTGCAACAGGTAGATGACTAATCATGGTGGTACTCAATTTTTTTTCTATAATTCTCTATTTACTATTCAATTTGAAACGCCTTTAATTCATTTCCAATGGTGTAAAACTAAAACCATGTTATGGTTGCAGCTGAGAGCAAAAGACCAACTTTCTCGAGAAGCAGAAAAGGGAGAAATTTTTCATGGTTTCTGCGAAGGGCCACTGTCATTCAGACCCACTTATAAATATGACATTGGTACAGATGACTATGATACAAGCACAAAGGTGCATAACTCCGCCATTAAATGCATTAGTCAATATTAGTTACATATTCATACGTGATGCTTTCTCAATGTATTAAGTTACTCATGATTTATCAGAATTCAGTTGCATAGTTTCGAGTTCAGATTAGTAGATCTCCATTGGAATACTTTTGCATATTACTGCGTGATTTTAATTCTGTTAAATTTTGTTGCAGAGGAGAGTTCCATCTTGGACAGACAGAATTCTATACAAAATAAATTCCCCAGGAAATATCAAAGCCCACGTAGAGGATTATGATTCAATCGACTCAATCAAGGGATCTGATCACAGACCTGTAAAAGCTCATCTCTATGTCAAATTTAGGCGGCCGCTCGTAAACCGCCTTCAAACTACAACTTCCTGCTCATGCATGCATTAAATGGAGCGGGTTTGTCACAGACCATATTCACCACTGTTTCGTTTGTAAATAGCAATGTATCTCTTAGAAAGAAAAGAGTTTGTCGGAGTTCCTAAGAATGATTCGGACATGTAAATCTAAGCATGGAATTGCTAAATTTCTGTTCTTGTCCCATTTATAAAATTCTGTAATAACTTTAAGAAAAGGTCCTTATCTTTATAAAAATATAAAGATATTTTTTCATTTTATTGGTAAATTTGTAATGTGTAATTTGTACATTATTAAAAAGTTGTGAAAAAAATGATAAATCTTGATAAATAATAGGTAAATACATAACAATTTTTTCTTTTTATAAGAATTAAATTCTTATAGAAAAGTAGGTTGAGGTGTAGTGACCCTGGTGTGTGCTCTTGACATGATATAGGTGGGATCAAGGGGTGGAGCCCCTCAACACCAAGCACAAATCTATTGTCAAGAAAGCATTGGAACTTACACGAGCTAAATATTTTAAATCAACTCCATATAAAGAAGATGTTTATATAATGGTCCTACTCAAAACTATTAACTTTTCTCTAATTTAATTGTTATTGTTGCTTTCTCAAATATAAAATGTACAATGTTCACACTTTTAAATGTTCATCATGTCCAAAATTCTCCTTTAAACCATTTCTTTAAATTTGAAAATGAGAGTACATTTTAGCTCCTAAAAAGCAATGAGAATTGTTATATTAGAAACAAACTCAATAATGAAAAATAAAGAATGACAATATGGCTCCAAATAAGTGAGAATTGTGTAATATTAATGGTAAATCAATTTAGATTCATAATATCGCTTACATAATTTTGGTGAATTAAATATAATCATGCATCAGATATTGTGGCAAAACAATTGAATTAAAAGTTTAATAAAATTAGTGGTTAGGCATTTAACCAATACTAAACTAAAATGTTGTAAAAATATGATGAGTTAAGTTGCCTTATAGCTTGTAATATTCACCAAAAATTGATGCCATAATTTCAACTATTCACTATTGAAAAATTATTAGATTTTTTATAATTAAATAAAACTGATTGTTTTATATCGAAGTGGAAATGGAATATTTTTTGGGCTATCTAATTTGGGTTCACAATCCTGTTTGTGTAAGTGGCACCTTACTTTGTTATGAATACAAACTATAAATAACTCTTGTAAGATTTGAACTTGTGACTTCTCTTTTAGTAAAACAAGATCTTCATCATTAGTCTAATATGCTATACATAAAAATAATAATTATGTATTATAGAAAAAAATTAACTAGCTAAAAGAAAGATAATCTAATAAAAGTGATATTAGTAAAAAATGTCATGTACCAACAAGTTTTTTCATTGTAATATGTTTAAAATTGTATTTATTTAATTACAATATGTTTTAGTAGTATTATTAAGTTATATGTTAGCAGTTTTGACAATCTATGTATTTTTAATACCAAAAAATTATGTTTAAAAAAAATTTTCCATGTGTGAAATGTTTGACTATTGAAACTTGAATACTATAACAAGCTAGCTTTAATCATTTTTCTCCATAACTCACTAAATATTCATATTTTGTAAAGTTATATTTTTTCAATGCAATATCAGTGGTAACATTATTGTAGCACTATAAATTGTCACCCCTGACAATTTCACACTACATGGACAACCTATTTACCTATAACATTAATTAATATAATAATAATTTATTCATTTTGGGCCAAATTATGAAAATACATTAAAATCCTCAACATCCCAACAAATTTGGGTAAAAAGCACTTGGTCTAGGGCATGGGTGCCCTTGACCTTGAAGGTGACATATTTCAAATTTAATATTTTGGTGTCAGTCTTTGAATAATTTTAAAGATCACATATCAACATATAATCAAAAATATCAATCAGGATTCATATATAAACAAGTTTAATTCCCATTTGAATATTAGAAGAAGGTAATTATGAATAAGGAGCTATTATGATCAAATTGTGAAGATATATTGAGTTATCCTCTACATGCTATCTATAACAATCTATTTTGTTTTATGGACTAACCTTTTGTATGTCTATCAATAAATCCAAGAATCCATGAAACATCCTTTGGTGGTAACACATGGTGTCGACATCTCTTTGGCAAGGATTTCATGCCTAAGTAACATCACTATCCATTTGTCATTTTAGTTAATTATTATTATTTGGCATCTACCTGACCTAGGATATAAGTCGTCTTGATCATCAACATTTATTGTACATGGAGGTGGAAACACCAAAATTAGTTTTGACTTAGGCAAGCTCCTATACAACACAACCTTTCCCCCTCTTTTTATGTGTGTAGTTTAAATCCAAAAGTTTCATCAATTGTAGGCTAGATGAAATATAGAGTAGACTATAACACATCATCAAAGTTTTATAGGTCTAGAAAAAGAACTCTTTCTAGTCTAAGGAACCCACGCCTATGTCCCTATAATTTAGGCTCAACATCCAGTCATAAGTTCCTCTCTATCACTATTTTCTAGATCTAGGTTTGTTTCATTAGTTTTTGTTTTCATTTGTATGATAAAATACTATTAGTGTGTTAATATTTTCACTAAGGGTAATTGCTTCGGGTGGTTTTTTCCCGTAATGTAGTTTTCTTACCCATTAGCATTTTCACGGCTTTAAAAGCCTGTACAATATGTAATTTATTGTATCTCAAATTTATTCAATAAAAAACCTAACACTATAAGACATATCTCTAGCCCCTTATTTTGGCAAGGCATTCTGACAATGTGTAATTAAGAATACCTCTAGTTTTCATTTTTCTACAATGGCGAGGGAATTCTTCTATGTTCATATACAACTTTGTGCCTTTGTTTGTTGTGAGCAAGTCTCACAAGAGGCTATCCTTTGTGTGTCGATTGGTGTTGTGGTGCTCTTTGTAGTTGCTTGGTGAATTGATTTGAATATTTTAATTGGTGATTTGGCACAAGAACCCAGTAAGGTGTTCATCTTTTTTGCTCAATTTTTTTTAGATTCTCAGCCTTTCTTTTGCATTATTGCTTCCTGAAGTATTTTGAGAAGCCTTCATTTGTATTATTTGGGAGTTTCTAATTGTTTTTGAAGTTTAATGTTTTTGTATTCTTGGAGATTTGTCATAGTTAATTATGGGTTTTTCATTCCATCCTATTGAGATTATGTTGGAAAGGGGAAACTATAAACAATGGAGAGATGATATCATAAAACATCTCAAATGGCTTCATTTGTTGCCACATTTATATAATCTTGTTCCCCTTCTTGGTACTAATAGTAAGAAATTTGCATGGAATTGAAAAAGGGATCATGTCCTCGAAGTTATTGCAATGCATATTGATGACACTAATATGCAGGAGTTTGAAGTTTTGGAATACTTTGAGTCTTCTGATGAGGATGATGAGGGTTCTTCATATGCTCCTTCTTCTCCGTCAAGGACAGTTGATGCACCTTCACCTTTAGTGATCCATTGTGCAGAGTCATTGATTGAGGCTCCTATCATTCTTGTTTACAAGGACCATTCATCTTGTGTTGATGATTCATTAAGCACGTCCAATGATTCATCAGAACTAGTATCTCATTGTCTTCTTGATTGGGATTCTTATTTGTTGGACATTGGTTCATTGTTCGTAGAATCTCATATTTTTGACTTGGAAGACACATTTGAGGGTATATCCCTCCTATTTGATGATAGTTATTGCACAACTGTTGTCAAACCATAGCTATCTTTTGATATTGTTTAGCATCAGTTTCCAATAGTACCTTGTTTGTCACCTCTTATTGTGATTGGGCATGTTCCTAATTGGTTTGTGGCATCATCTTCTAAGGTCTTGGCGACACATGAGTAGATTTTAGAGACATCATAATACATTTTCGTGCTTCTTTCTTTCAATTCCTATTCGGTGTGGGAAGCATTCCTAAATCTGTACTTGGTTTTGTTTCTTCCAAAAGGGAGACAAGTTGTTTGTCGACATTGGATCATGTTTTGTCATTGGGCACTTACCATTTTTGCAAGTGATTACACATTGTGGGGGGGCTATATAGTCTCTCTTTCCCTCTTATGGGGGGTTTTTTTATTGTATATACATGGCGTATGTAGTACTTAGGGTGTGTGATTGATTCCTCCATCCATGCATCATTTTTGTTTTCTTTTCTCTCTTTTGGAGAGAAGTTTTTTCCCACAGGGATTTTCTCCTTCTCTCCGGTTGTGAGAGATTGCATTATATATGGGTACCTAACATGGTTGTGTAGCCAAGACCCATACTGCATTTTTCATTTTTTGCATCCTTATTCTCCCTATGTTTGCACTTAAGGGGGGTGTTACTATGTTAATCTTTTCACTTAGGGTAATTACTCTAGGTGGTTTTTTCTTGTAGAGTAGTTTTCTTACCCGTTAGCATTTTCATGGCTTTAAAAGTCTGTATAGTATGTAATTTATTGTATCTCATTTTTATTCACTCTTTTTATGGTGAAATAGCTTGTATGCTTCTATCTATTTCATGAAGGTTATTTTCTGCAGATGGTTTTCCTAGGTTATTTGCTCAAACAAATACATTTTTAGATCTAGGGTTTATGTCAAATAGGATTATCAAAACACACATAAAAAATTCTTCTCTTTGCAACTCAAAAGAAATAACCCCTAGGATATTGGACGGGTAAAAGTACAAAGTTGTGTCACACTTTTATAAAGGAAATGGCCAACACTGATCTAACTTTTAAACTTCAATCACTAGAAAGTGGCATATATGTTTTGAATTTTGAGATGATGTAAACTAATAAAATGTGTATTTTTTAGTATATTTTATGTTTGTATTTTTTTGAAAAAAAATAAAAAATTATTTGAATATAGTTGTTTATAAATTAACACTATAATTTAGTTGTTGATAAAATGCTAAAAAATGACGTTACAAGAAACATCAAGCTTTATATAGTAATTTTTTTTTTCGTTCAAATTTTTTATGTATATTTATAACTAGAAAATTTAGGGCATGGATATATTTTTTTGTAATTTTAATAAATATATATTTTTAAATAAATATTTAAATGTATGTGAAATAAAACACAAGTGTTTCCAGTCGACATCAAATTTTATATTAAATATTTATCTAAAATAGAAAACAAATTATTTTATCTTAATCTTGATTCTTTTATCTAGGGCATCATATTTTTTTTAATTTTTCTTAATAAGTTTTAGTATTTTTCTTGGCATGATAATCAACCTAATATTTTTTTGTTGATAACCTACTTTTAGTTAAAAATAAAAATAAAATATAAATAATAATTGAACTGTTAAAATAAATATATATTTTAAAACTATACTTATGGATCTACAAAAGGGTATTTTTGTATTTTAGAAAAATGTTCTTTATATGAGTTGGAGTTGTTGAAACATTAAATTATTCAAATAATTTCATTTTTTTAGTAAATTGGCCTCAAAGTGGTGCTACATATGCATTTAGCCAACAATTTTAGTTGGAAAAGTTGTGGAAGCATTTAACTTATCTAGAACGAATCTTACTAGATCATATGTTTGACCAAAATTTATTTTTAGTTATAAATACTAAAATTCACTTGTGCTAATAAGTTGGCCAAAAGTGTGGCATAGCTTTGTACTTTTACCCGGATCTCCCTTGTGGAAACTAGCCAATTATCAAACCCTAGTTGGTTTGCGTTTGAATGTAGACGGAAAGTGAAAATAAGTTGATCCTAACTAATCTAGTTGGATCTAGGATAAATTTTCCTACTCTAGAGTTTGGCGAATCTAGCGTTTCTTACACGTGCAATTTTCTTAGTTTTATAGCATAAATTCTAAAAATTGATAATAAAAAAACCTTGGTTATTTGAAGGTCTTGTTGTGAATTTTCATTTTTTTAATTCTCAAAATTAAGTATTTGCATTCTTTGTTCATTAAGCATTAAAGATCTTAGTGAATTTAATTTAGAAAAAAATTGTGAATTATTTATCTTTGATTGCATTATTTTAGATATGATTTTCCTTGTTTAAGGCTTAGATCTTAATTGTTTTATTTCAATTTGCAAATTTTATATGTTTTTGGGAAAATAGAGCATTTAGAGCATTTTGTTCCTTGCAAAAACATAAACTTGAACATAATTTTCTATATTTTCATTAGCATGTATCAATTTTACTTGAACCTCACACCTCCTAGGGGTACTCATTTGTGTAGTTGATCTCATCCATCAGCTCCTTTGAATGCTTAAAATCCCTCATCCATGCTTGCATGTGTCATCAAATTAGGGAATACTAATTTTCTAAACTCTATTAGTTCTTAGACTTGGGTTTTAGAAGAATTAGACCTTCAAACTATTAGACATTTGTGCATATTCTAAAAGTTACAAAAACCTTGGTTTGTAGTCTAGGGAACTCATGCCCCTAACTAGTCAATTTGGCATTAATTTTTTTTGTGTGAAACCTTTTTTGTGATCTTTGTTCATATATGGTTCCTATTTCTAACAGTTTGTCCTAAAACTTCTAGATTTTGTTATGCATTTCTAGTTTGGCCCTAATTCACCTAATTCATTGCATTACCCCTAAAATAGGACATGTACCAATATGCTTTCTTTAAAAATCCACGAAAAAAATGAGATTTTCATTGAATGGCTCTATTGGACACCATACAATATAACCAATTGGTTAAGTGGGCCAAATTTATATGTTCCATATCCTCTTGATGTGAGCCAATGTGGGTTGATCACTCAGAAAGGAAATATTTAAGAAAAAATGAGTTGTATAAGGCTAAGGTAGGCCCACTTTCTACTCAATATTGAATCTAATGGGAAATTGATCTGATAAAGGGATGTCACACAAGGGCTCAACTAGAAGAGAATATAAAATGGAAGGAGAAAAAATATTTTGTATATATCATCACATAATCAAGGGATTTAAAGACTCTATCAAATCCAACACAAAAATTTCACCACATGCAAAAAAGGTTGTGTGATGACAGCCCAAATTAGGGTCATAAAGGCCCAATTTATTGTGCATGTAATACCACACTACTCTCTCACCAGTTGTCCAATGAAAATACAATGTCTCATATTTTTCATATGTCATCTCAACTATGTTAAATTCCCCACACAAAACCCAAGTGGAAGTTGGCATCAAATAGATGTAATTCATCGCCAAAGAAGAGATCTCTCAACAACATCATTAGAAGCATAAAAATTTATGATCCCAAAAGAATGACTATCAACTTTCAAGAGAAGAAAAATAAAATGGTTTATGGGGTTAGAACCATGATCAAGAACATGTGAAAACAACCTAAGAGAGAGAAAGGTGACAACCCCTCCATGATTTGCATCATGAGAGGTATAAAATATGGTACAAGTAGGCTAGATAACATGGATTCTCATAGAAAGCATGAAACCAAAGATCTCCACTCATTGTAAACAAAGAATGTATGTTGTTTCCTAGCATCCCATATAAAATACAAGTTTTATGGACCTATCAATGAGACCTTGTACACTCTAGGAAAAAAATTCATGGACACAATTTCAAAACATCTCACTATCTGACTCCTCAGGTGTGGAGAAGCGATTCTACAAAAAATCTGCAAAAAAGGATGCAAATTGAATATTAGGCGATGAAATCCTCTAATTTTCTAACACATATTCACCCTTCTCCAAGAACCAAGGAGGGCTTCAATGCCATCAAAAAAATTGGTGATGAGGGAAAATGAGTAGGCACCTTTGGAAATGAAGTAAGAACTAATTTGCAAGTTGAGATGTCCAAGAAAATTTTGCTATAGGAAGCGCATCACTTGATGGCATAGCATCACCTAAGGTCATAGAATCCTCTTTCCCTTTCTTTGAAGAGTTTGAAATAGTATCTATCTACAATTTAGCAACATAAGAATCCATAGAAGGCTAATATTTTACTTGGGGTCCACTAAAGGTAGCATTTTTTAATCCATTTCTCTTTAAATTTTAAAGTGGTGGCCTTTTCCATGTTGGAAGCCTCGGTCACCTAGGGAGGATATTTGACCCGAGGAGTGGCAAGAGGGAAATCCTTAATTTTATTCTATGTGAGCTAACACCTAAAAAATTATTATGCAAATTAAGGTAGAGCACACATAGGCATGACAAAGATCGCCAATCTAAATGTCTATTGACTCTAAATCAAGTATTTGTATAAATCAATCTCAATAGATATGCCTTTTTAGGATGATTTTGATAAAAATGATCAGGCTCCAAAAAATTAACCTTGACCAAAATGGAGGAAATAAGGTATAATTTCTTTTAGCAAGGTAGTGGAAGACCCAAAATTTAAGCCATACAAGCACACAATGTTTTTTTTTCATCTAAAACTGTGAAGTCTCTTGACCAATGTTGAAATACTAGCAAGGATGATTGAACATAGCAAGGGCCATGTTTGAAAATTCTCTAAAAATGGTTAACCTTAAAGAAATAAAAAAGTAAAAACCCTTTAGTGATCTTTTAAATAGCATCAACCTACACCCCATGCGGGGACTAATTATTTTTTATCCATTCTGCAAGCCAATCTTTCAAGGGGAGTTCTCCCCACAAAATATCTTATAAGAGTAAAAATCTCTAACCAGCTACAAGAAATTTTAAATTTAGGGTGGGTAAGACAAAATTTATTGGGATTACAAAATGCATACCTCATGAAATACCTTTGAAACAAACTTATAGGAATTATTTTTAGAGGAGCCATGTTATAGAGTTATCAAACTATCAACACCAACAAGAATTGCTAAAGTGATTTCATTTGAGGCCATATAAAGAAAACCCTAAAAAAAACCACAATAAATGTGGTGGGACTTCATATTTCTTATGCCAAGGTCACGGAATGATAAAGGAGGGGCCAAAGTATTTAGAAAAAATAAAATCATAGCAAAACACTTCATTCAATCTGGTCTAATGAGTTTCAAAGTTTAATTGCAACTTCTAGATCATTGACATTGTCAAACCAAATTTTGAATTTTATTTTTATACTTTTTTGAATATTCAATAATATGATCTTTCCTTCTGTCAAATGGAAACTTGCATGGCATGCCCTTTAGATGAATAAAATATGTATATTTTATATTATATGAGTCATATCATTATAGTATTAATAATAAATGTTTGAGATATGTGTTATTTTTTATTTATTTTATTGTTAAGAAGTTATTCTTAATATTTTTATCTAGATCATATAGGTTATAATAAATTGTCAGTTTATTGTTTAATAACATTTTAATCATTTTCATTAGAAAATATATATCTTTTATTTTGTCAAAAATAAAATAAATAAATATTTTATATTGTTCAATGGACATTACCACTAATAATAATAACTTAAATATTATCTTTCACAATATTTTACTAAAATAAAGACTAATAAAAAGAAAGTAAAATGAAATTTATTTTTCAAGGGTAGATTTTTTAAGATTTTGTTCTTAATAGTTTGTTTTTCATATAGAGCATTCAAAACTACTATTTTAAAAATAAATTTCTGATGTTTAAAAAAAATTATAACAATTTTTTTCACAATAATTTTAGGAGTTAGAATTTTAGTTTATGAATTTTATTTATTGATGATTTATATTTTTTTGTTATTATTGTGAAACTAGGTTGTTAAAGGGGTTCAAATCCTTTTACAATGAGTTACAAGATAAAAGAGAGAGTCCCAAAAGACAAAATATTAAGAGACAAAACTCTATGAGAGGTGGAGTCAATGAATACCACAAACAATAACAAAGAGAATAAGTAAAAACAAATCAAAAAGCATCTAGCTCAACAACAAAGCATAGAGCATATTGGAAAATAAGTCAGATTACATTGTAGACATATTTTTGAGGTCAATCACCACATCCCGTTCTTCATGAAGAAAACCCAAATAGTTTTTGAATATTTCATTATCAAGGTCAATAATAAAATTATCATTTTGAAGTTTCTAAGAATGGGTTCTCTTGTTGAGTCCTTCACTCTCCACCTTCTTCCTCTTGAGAATACTATCATGAAACATTGCAATACTCTAATATAATTCTTAATTGTGTATGAATAACATTCTCTAAGGATGATATCACCACATATTATTTGTTCTCCACCTTCACCATTCTAGTATTAAGTAGAACATTGTTTTCCTTGGCATTATTGCACTCTTTCTCTAAGAATTTAACCATAACCTCTAGTTTTGTTGAATCAAAATTGATCTAACTATATATTTTAGCAATCCTTTCCTTTAGTCTCTCATTGTCAACTTTAAACCACTTCTGTGTATGTGCAGGATCATCATGGAAAAAATAGGTCCTTAAGTGGCGAAAAATTCAAAAAAATCAGAGTTAGGCAACTTGACGTAAAAACTTGAATAAGCTATCTATATTATTTCAAAAATATGTAAGAATAGAATCTGTAGAAAATTGAATGTAGTTTCTAAACTACTGGGTTTTTTAAATCTATTTGGTAAAATTTGAAATTTTAATGCAATAGTACTTAAATTTCGGGAAAAATAAGTAGGTGTCTATCTAACCACCCTAACCACAATAAAATGATAATATTTTTTATAATATTTTAGATATAACTAGAGAACTCATGTTCGGATGTGATGCATATTTTTTGTAATTTTTTTCCAAGTAATTAATTAATTATGATTTTTTTATTACAACTTTTAAAAAATATAAAAACTCGTATGTTTGACCACCTTAACTTGGTCAAAACTTAAATGAAATTCAATTCTTTTTTCTTTTGATCCTATAGTATGTGAAGCATAGAATGTGACGCATGTTTTGGGTTCAAAAATTGTGATGTTGTTTGAAAGCTATAGATGTTTTTCAATCAGCTTATCAATCAGGACTTGAGTCGTAATTCAAATAGAAAATGAATAATAATTATTTATTAAATTCAAAGTAAAACATAATTTATATTGGTAGAAAGATGAGAATATCCTTTAAAAACCCTTTTCATTTCATCAATTTTGGGTAAAAAAAATTTGTCAACCACATACCCATCATATCGCCACTTTTTGGCCCATCATCATCCTGCACATACCCTTCTAGATAGTATGCTACAAGTTGATATTTTATTCCAAGGATTTCAATCTAGATTCACTAGATTCTCATAGTTTAAGTAGCACATTATAAAATAGGATATCCTTTCCTATCCATATGGGTGAAGCCACAATAGTGGTTTACAATTTGATGGAAGAAGGAAAACTGAAAAAAAATGACCCCATGTGAAAAAAAAGGTATTTTGGGGGTTCATACGAACCTAGAAGTTCAACCGAACCAAAAAGGGGTTTGACCGAACCTGTGTTCGAGAAAACCCCTTAAACTTTTTGCCACCAAAAACAAAAAAAAATGCATATGAAATGGGTTTGAGCGAACCCCCTTGAAGAGGTTTGCTCAAACCAGGGTTTGAGTGAACCCTGGCTCGAATGAACACCTAGGGGTTCATTCATACCCCTAGGGGTTCGTATGAACCCCCCTAAATCCTCATCCCCTCCTTGAGAGACACAAAAAACCTAAATTTTGGCACTTTGGAGCTCGGGTTGAGGATGAAAATGGAGGAATCCTCACAAACCCAACTGGAATCAGGTAGTACTTGGAACGACCTATCCAACAAATTTATAATTTTAATATGTTTTGGTTTTATTATGTATTTATTTTTTTAGTTTTATTAAACATAGGTTTTTCATCAAAAACGAAGGTCTTTGTTCTGCACATGTGGAAAAATAGCAGATTATTAAAAAAAAATTAAAAAATATGAGTGCACTAGATATTGAAGTCCTTGATCCAACAAAAAATAAAATTGCATTTCAATATATAAAAAAAGTTATGCGTTATACGGTCGCGTTATGTCTGAATTATAATTGGTTTGACTTGAAACTTGATTAATGAAAAAATATTCAATAAAAATTGTCTAACCAAGTGGAAGCACTAGATATCAAGTTACGAATCTAAATTGAAAGAATTAGAATTTTATCCTTCATGGAAAAAAATTATGCGTTATATGGTGTGCGTCACTTTTTAAAAATGGTGTTTTCTAGAAAAAACCATTTTTCGTGGGAGATAGAAAAAGAAGTGCAATCTAATTCCAAAAATTTTGAAAAAAAAAAATTTATAATCTACAGACAAAATGTGACGAGACTCTAGTTTACATCATCTTCAAATCCTTCACGGTTTAGCTACTATAGGTGCCTGAATGTGAAGATTTAGTTAAAAATAATAATTCTAGTGTTTAGTTTGGCCAAAAATTGTAAACCACTATTGTGGGATCACCCATTATATCTAAATCATTCACCTTCTTAGAAATAATTTTTTCTTGGATACCAAGATCAATAGAAGTAACACCCCTAAAACTACAAAGGATCTCATTCAAAGGCTACTTATCTTCATCTCTTAGAATAGGATCCATAATAATACTAAAATTAACATTAATATAATTATCCAACTCAGTAGTGTAAGAGAGGGGGACCACCATGTGCAAGGCCCCAGGTCACGAAGGGCCAAGATGCTGAAGGTTGCCTAACTTACCTTAGCTAAATGAGGTGTTAGGATATGAGGATGAGAATTATGAGGACTATAAATTCCTACAACCACTTTGTGATCCTGAGATTCAAAATGAGGCTAGGCAGGCTAGTTTTCAAGCTCAACATTGTATCTCAGATAGCTCTCTGTCCAAGGACAAGAGAGTAGTTCCGAGACAATAGTGTAGCACGCTGGCATCCATACAACCAAAGGACCAAAAGGACAACAGTGAACTAGCAGAAAACAAGCTAGCAGCACCTAGCTAGAAACTTCTAAAAGAGCAAAACAACACTATGAAATATGAGAAATACAAACGAAGATGATAAAAAAAATATACCAAAGCTAGGGTGACGAAAATGATTTCATAGAAGAACCTATTCGCCAGCTAGCTCCCTCAAGGCACATACACCTACACATAGAAAAAGGAAAATGTTGGGTGGCTGTATAGGTGCCTACCTCAGTCAAACCCCCGCTTAGGTGTTTCCACCTCCATGGATAGCCAAGAAAGTGAGATAAAGAAAACAAAGTGCTAAAGAGCACTAAAGCACTACAAAATAGTAAATTTGCTAACTCAACCAAGTGTAGAGGAGAGGAAAGGGAGCTTACCACCTCCACCAAGAGCACTCAAAGTTGCTTGGGGGAGAAAATGCGATTACTCGAGCCTCTACTACAATGTTGTTTGTCCCCAACTTTCCCTACCGAAGTGATGGAGTGATGGATTTGTTGCAATGAGGTGCAAGAATGTTGCTTGAAAGCTTGAGAGTGAGTGCAAGAGTATGAAAATGAGCTTGTGAATGAAGCGAAGAAGTTGAAATGCTTGTTCAAGGAGTGAATTTGAAGAGAAGATGGATAAAAATAGCCATATTCGAGTCGGTTGGCCGAAGGGAGCGTTACTTATTGACTCCTAATGAGAAGTGTAACACCTCTGCAGGTTCAGCTATAGGAATCTACCAAGGACGTAAGTGTGCTACATGGACGTCTGCGTGTCGTGCGAGAGTCCCAGACAGAAATGCCTCCACCGATGCTCAAAATAGGTGCCAAGTGGGATGCAATCAATGAGCTTAGGTGGAATTAAGCCTCCAAACTTGGTTTTCTAAAGTGGATAAAGGAAAAAAGGGGATTTGCACATGGGGTGCAAAATCGCTCCTATACAAGTAGATAGGACAGAGGAAAGAGACCTTCCATCCATAAATCTAGTAAGAATGTGAGAAACAAAAGGCCTAAAGGGAGGAATTTTAATGGTAACCACCTTAGGAGAAGGGTTCACAACATTTTTAGATAGATATGGAAACACACTTTAGATTAAAATTTATAACACACCATAAATCTAGGATTTGGTCTATGCATGGCCACCTTAGCTTTATCAAATCTAGAAAAAGACATAAAATTAACCCTTGATGAATACGGAGCTCCATATTATTAACCACAACATCAATTATAGATTGTTCTAATGACATCAACAAATAAAAAGGAAATCTAACAAAACTCTTATACCTAAAATGATTGAGAAGGGGGAAATGATAGGAGTAAACACACTTGAAACTCTCTTCTAAAGTAGTTTACTTGGTTAGATAGAAACTAACCTTGTCCCAAGGGAAAGGTGGGGCTTCATGAAATGTTTTAAGGAAGGCCTTCATGCCTTCCTTCATTTTCCTTTTTCTCAACTTATGAATCTTCAATCTCTCTATGGAAATACATATAGTAACAACAACACATTCCTCAATAACCTCAAAACTTATGATTCTAATAGTAACCTTTCTACCTTTCAATGAAATAGTAAATTCCCTCTAAATAAAAAATTCAAAACCATTTATCTTTTCCATGATATTATGATCCCACATTTACATATAATGTGTCATAGAATCACCTTCTTCCTTTCCTTCTCCTAGGAGGAAGGGTTAATTCATAATATTTCACCACCCATTGTAACAAACCCATCCTACAACACAATTTTTTAGCATAAAAAAAAGTGAATAACTAATAAAGCCCAAACTAGGAAGATGGAAGGCTCCAAAATACAATTGAAAATGAAAAGTTATGGATGAAATCCCCAAGGGTAATAATTAGCACATCTAAAAGGAGGCACATACTATAGTGTCATCCTATAATAATGTGTCCCACTTTTTGGTCAAAGTGGAACATTTCAAACTTAATATTTTTCACCAAATTCTCACTTTATAACACCTATAGCAACTAAACCATTAAGAATCTAAAGATGATATGAACTAGTAATTTTTGAGATTTTATCTAAAGACTATAAGGATTAAGACTCCAAGTTAGGATATCATTCCTCAACAAATAATTGTAAGCTCTACCAGCCAAAATATGAGATAAAAATGCTTGGTCCTCCTCTAAGCCCCCAAGTAGCCAATCTTGAGTATCCTTCCACTTGACCACCTCAACCTACCCCAAACTCTTTACAAATTTAGAGTCTTCCACCTAGGTCCATTCAGCCTCTAGAAGTTAGAGATATATTTTATAAATTATGCAAATTCATGGTCATGATTGGGGGATGTCCATCCCAAGATTCAAAATAGAAGAGAGCTTTAGACCCTCTATTGCAAATCTAAAACAAGCCTTGCTTGATTAAGTTGACACTCCTTTTATGAGTGTCCCATATCATAGACCATTTACCTACCAAGGAGATCCTAGGAACATCTTTCGTATCCATCCCCCTCAAATATTTAGAAGAAAGTATCTTAGACCAAGCTTGATCTTGACTAATGTACCACCTCCAATAAAACTTGGTCACCAAAGCCTAACTAGTAAGGATGATCTATTGTAGACATAGTCCCCCCATTTTTTTTTGGTCTACATATGTTCTCCAACTTAACCAAACTCTACTTCGAGGAGGCTAGACTACCAACCCATAAGAATTTTCTATATAGGGCCTCTAGTTCCTTACTAAAACTAATCGGAGCAACCTACACCATGCACCTGTAAAGAGGGAGTGGTTGAACCAGTCGCAAATTTTAATAACATAACTCTCCCAAAAAAGGACAACCATCTATAGGTCCAATGGCTGACGCGCTCTCAAAATTTGTCCAAAACATTTGTCCAAGTCCCCCTTAGCAAGGAGCCAACAGAGAGGAGGATACCCAAGTACATTAAATAAAGAACACCAATTTGAAATATTAGAATCCAAGTAATTCTTGACTGAATAAGGAGAGGGTTATTGAAGAAAAAAATGGATGACTTAGCTTCATTGAATCTTTGATCTAAAGTAGCAAGATAGATATCTAGATCCAACTTGAATTTACTCTCTTCACTAATTTTGGAAACACCCAAAAGAGTAATATCATGATCCACAACTGTAAGTGGGACTAAGGGAGAAACCCATCACCCAAATTCCATCCTTGAATTATCCATTGTCTCATGTGGGCTTTCAAGATTCTTCCCAAACCGTCAACCATAATAACAAAGAGATAAGGTGATAAGGGGTCACCTTGTTGGAGGCTCTAAGGAGAATCAAACAGAGTAGTAAGCTCACCATTATTGAAAACTAAACTGTAGGACATAGACATAACACAACTCATCACCCAATTGACCCAACCTTCTCCAAACCCAAAGACAATCAGCATTTTTTTAATAAAACCCCATTTAACTTGATCATAAGCTTTGGCCATGTCCAACTTGATGAACATGGCCTTCTCCTTAGATAGTTCTATAAAGAGAATAGATTCAACCATAATAACCACCCCATCTAAATTTTTCTTTCCTAACACAAAACCTCGGGTTTCTCTTCTAGAATAACTTTGTTAAGCCACGACTTAAGTCTCTCTGCAATTAACTTAGAGATGATCTTATAGACCACATTACACATGGTGATTGGATTATACAAATCTAGTGAATTAGACCCCTCTCTCTTGGGAATAAGAGCAAGGAAGGTGGAATTCATTACCCTTAACATTTTTTTCTTCTCTACAATTCTTGCACAACATCGAATAGATCAAATTTGATAATCTTCTAGAATTCCTAGAAAATTTCTATTAGGAAACCATCTTGAGTCTAGGGGCTTCTCCTTTTTTCATCTTGAACACTATCTCATGTACCTCATACAACAAGATGGGGATAATAAGCACCTCATTCATCTCATTAGGAATGACCGAGGGAATGCAATCCAAAATGAGATTCTCTTCCACCTCTACAACAAGAGATTCCTCCTTGAACAAAGAAGAATAATATTGATTACCCTCCTGCAAGATATTCTTAAATGAAGATATTTGTTGTCCCTAGGAAGACACCAATGAGGAAATAAAATTACCATGTCTTCTAGGTTTGATAGAGTTAAAGACGAAAGTTGTATTCATATCTCCCTTCTGGGCGGGTGCATGAAGTTGGGTACCAATTTTCTGGCCATTTATGAATTTTTTTTTTTAAATGTGCACGCGTTATTTCGCGTTAAAAGCAAAGAAAAAAGTGAAATTATTTTCCTTGGAATACCAACCCAAAGGCTTGGAGGGCATTCCCAACAAGGCCAAAGACGTCTTTTTGCAAATTCTACAATTTTTCACATAATCGAGTCCGTGCTCACCATCAAGATTACATCTAGTTCAATATTGACAAAATCAAAAACATGGGTAATGTGAGGTTCTCTCTTAGCTATCTAACGATGTAATTTTTTTCACTTTTCAACAATGTTAAGCCTTTCATCCATAATTTCTTTTGTTTGTATGTCTATTTTTTTCGAAAAAGTAGTGTTTAGTGTTTTTTTTGTTATAAATTAACCATTCATCAAAATTTCAAATAAATTACATTTTTAGAAACTAGACTCCATTTTAAAAAAAAATTTAAAAAAAAAGAAAAAAAAATCAATTATTTTCAAAAATTTGTAGGGGAGCAAGGCCAAAATTTGCTTTTCAGAAGTGCCCACTTAGAAAATTAGTAAAAAATCAAATATTCATTAAAAAATTATCAAAAAAAACATTCACCAACTAGATGCTATTAGCTAACTTCTACTGTAGCAATTTTAAAAATACTACAAAAATTTCACCGTGCTCAGGTTGTACAAGAGTTGCTATGTTATGTTTTTCTGACAAAAACAACACCAATTTATGTACATCCCTCTTTTGAACCCCTTAATCTCAACCATTTTGAAAATAAATTAGTAGTAACTTAGAAAGTAGACTCGGAGCACTTTGATCCTTGTTTTTGTTCCATCTCAAAATTTTGAGTGTAACTATCCTCAATTTCATGTCCAAGGTCAGCATTTCCTGATTTTAGAAAAAAAGTGGCCACTTAAGCCCCCTTTTTGGGAACCATCTTGGTGCACTTACCCTCCTGCAACCAATCAATCCTAGACTTTTGTTTTCAAAAATTCTCTTCTTGAAGTTCCCATTATGCTAACTCCATGGATTTTTCTTCTCAAGGGATTCCTTGGTAATCCTTTGATCCCTATTCTATCTGGTGATGGTATCCAAGTGGTGTTGTGCAACCAATTTTTCCATTAAAATATTCCAAAAACTCTACCTATTTTATTTCTTAAGCTAATACTTCATGAATTGGAGTCTCTTAACAAAGGTATACATAGTAGTAGTTTGATCAAACATACCTTTACTCTCCCACTCCCTCATAAGATCCTACAAAGAAGGCTCACATAGAAACATAAGTTGGAATTTGAATAAAGGTTTCTTAGAGGCACCCCTCCCACTCATAGATAATGTGATAGGCCAATGATCTAAGCCTCTCCAATCCAAAATCTCTAAACTAGTGATCCAATTTTTGCTAATCCAAAAACTATAGACTAGAAACTATCCAATCTCTCAGAGATAAAACCCTCCCCATATCTCCTGTTACTCCTTGTAAACATACCATTACCTTGCTTTATATCTATCAAACTTTCATAAAGGCGATATTATCTCTAAAAACCATAGATGAGGGTTCAAGCATATCCACCCCTCCCTCTTTTCCTCCAAACTGATAATAGCATTAAAATCACCAGCTAAAATCCATGGGAATAAAGGAGCTAAGGACCATACATACCTAACATAATCCCAAAGATGGCATTTACCAAGAAACTTAGTTGGAGCTTAGAAATTGGTAAATAGAAAGACTTCACTAGATTCAAAACTCAAGATTGCCATAGATAAGGAGTTTTTTCCAACAACCCACCAAAGAGGAGAAATATCATGCAAGTCCTAGAGATAGATAATCCCTCCAGCACTACATTGTGCCCCAATACATTGATATTGACCTCTCCACCACAAATTGGAAACCATGTTGAACATACCTCCCACTAACAACTTAGACGAGCCTGAATGAACACAACATCAAGAGAATGCATCTTAATCAAATCTTGAATAGCCTTTTTTCTAGGGGTGTTGTTCAAAACCCTTGCATTTCAGGATAGTACAATCATTTTTTTAGAGTTAGAAAAGTTGGATTCAATATTCTTGACTGAACTTGACTCCACCATGTTCTCCCCCATTAATTTAATTTTATCATGATCTTTCTTTCTCCTCAACTTGGAAGAATTCTCTGAGCCCCCCAATTAAAGTTCTTTTGTTGCAATCCCAATGTAGCGATGACTTTTTTTTTCTTACCAGGTTCTTGAGCCACTACCTCTATCAATAGTTCAAGAAAATCCAATACCAAATCTTCACCCAAATCATTTCTCCTAGGCAAAACCAACTCACCAAGGATCATCTAAATTTGGTTTGTATTCATCTGAGAAGTGATCCACTCATCCCCCAAACTAATATGATTCTCTTTAGAAGCTAACTAATCCACCCCCAAATTATCCAATCTAGAAAGTAGCCTATTTGGATTTTCCTCATGCTGATCAATGTCCTACAAAGCCTCAAAATGGTTATAATTCACATCACCCTATCTATCCTTAAAATTTATCTTTAATTCTCTGCCCTTGTCATGAGACTTAACAAGGATAAAGCCCTCCTTATCAACTTCCCCCTCTAACATAGGGGCTTTCCCTTTATCCTTTGGAGGTGATGGGAGAGAAGACAACTTGGCTATAGCTCCACTCACATGCCCACTTGATGAACTAATTTTGGTACAAGTTCAGTGTAGGATCAAGGGAAACAAGGCCCTTAAGTGGTGATGAAAACTCAAAAAAATAGAGTTAGGAAACTTAACATAAAAATTTGAATAAGTTATTAATATAATTTGAAAAATATGTAAGAACAGAATTTTTAGAAAAATCAATTTAGTTTCTAAGATATTATTCCTTTTTTGGAAAAAAGTAAATCTATTTGGTGAAAATTTGAAATTTCAAAGCAATAGTACTAAATTTTCAAGAAAAAATAAAGAGCAGGTGTATGTGTGACCAACCTAAGTACAACCAAAAAATGATATTATCTTTTGAAAATTTCAATATAAGTAGATGACAGATGCACGGATGTGTTGCATTTTCTTTTATATTTTTTTGCAAGTAAAAAATTCGTTATGAGTTTTTTATTACAACTTTTTAAAAATATTAAAACTTGTTTGTGTGACCACCATAACTTGGTCAAAAATTTATGAAATTCATTTTTTCTTTTTTTATCCTATAGTATGGGAAGCATAGAATGTGTTGCATCTTTTGGATTCAAAAAATGTGAAATTATTTAAGAATTATGGATATTTTTCAATTAGCCTATCAATCAAGATATTAGTCAGAATGCATGTAGAAAATTAATAATTATTATCTACTTAAATCTAAATCTAAGGAATATCTTATATTTTTGGAAAACTGACAATTTTCTCAATAAACATTTTTCATTTCATCAAGTTCAAATAAAAAACATCGTCAACCACTTTTTGGTCATATCACCACTTTTGGACCCCCATGATCCTGTACTCACCCTACATTTCCTCTATAGATTACCATACTCATGACATATCTAACAACGAAATGGGAGAGCTTCATAATCAATTTGTTGAAACCATGAAGTGGATCCAACCTAAATCCATCAAATTTTGTAATGGGTTATTTAAATCAATTTCAACACAAATACAAGCATTTGAAATTACCTTCTTATCCAACATCTACTGAGACGGACCCATCAATTTTCCTAGGAGCAAAGAAATCATATGAAAATATCATTCCTCTAGAACTCCAATGGAAACCAAGGGAGCCTCACCGAAATCAAGACCCTTGACGAAAGCATCTTAGTTAGATTAAACCCTATATGATAGGGTTTAATAAATAATCCCACCTTATTGTAGAAATAGGGACCCACTTTGTAAGGCTTATTCCAATCTATCATGTAGGATAATACCACCATGAAATAGTTATTGGTTTCCTGCATAACCTCCATATCTCCCTTTGAATTCCAAGTCTAACGAGCCCGTGATTCTAAAACTGGGAGAGACACATGAATCCCCATAAACTTGCAAATTAGAGCATGATTACTAAAATAGTTAACATCCTTTGTTATTGAGTCCAATTGAATAACTAAAATTGGATGTGAAAAATTCCTCACCAAGCAACTATTTACCTTTGAAGCTTGAGGCCCCCAATTAGAGACTAGCAGGCCCCTTATTTAACGCTTTTCTTAAAAAAATTAAACGCTTTGGCATGGTTTGAAAAGGATGGATCAACCCCTATCAAAATTTTAAAAAAAAATTCAAAAAACCTAGAATCTTCACCTGATGTCATAAGCAACAAAAGAACCAAACAAAGGAAAAAACCTGCACTCCACCCACTTGCAACACTAACTCCTCTCCAAACGCTGTTTTGAAAACCCACATAGCACTTTGCAAAAATCCCCCACATTCAACACAAATCACAACACCCTCACCAAACTCTATTGCTAACCCCAAACAACAAATAAAGATGTGGAACGGTGGTGAGACAAGGGGAAACACGCCCTATCTCATATCGCCCAACATCTCCTTTGTGGAATCATACATACACCATCTACATCCCCATTGAAAAACCTATCTTCATTATAAAATAGAAAATAAATATAATAATTAAATTAAATATTACAAAATTATAATTGTTGGAAATCTTACTTCGAGTGCTACAAACCTGCCAAATATATTGTCTAATTGATTCCATTTGAGGTTTCAACCTAAGGTTTTAAGGTATCAAACATGGAAGGGGATAAGCCATCTAAGGGCCTTCATTCAAAGGCCCTTGGATCTCCATGAGAAACAATAAAATAATCAAAATAAAGAACCTTTGAATGAAGGTCCAAGCGATTAAAAAATTTATTAAAAGTGCCCTTTGGACAAAGTTCTTTTAGGCCAAATTTAAAAAAAAATAACAAGAATTATATATTAATATAAACTTAAGAAAGTTCTTGCAAATAAAAAAATGAAATATGACTAAATTTTGAGTTTTTACAAGTGAATTTTTTGAAGCAAAATTGTAAAGAAAATACAATTTTTATTTTTTTGTAAGGACAAAATATTTGACAAAGGAATTGTAAAGAATTATTTTGTAAAGGAAGAAATGGGAAATAAGAGGACACGAAAAAATAAGACTATGAGGAAATATTTAGTAGAAAAGGATAAAGAATGATTTGAAGGAAGGACCCAAAGATTTATCTTGCAAATACAAGCTATGTATCATTTTTTAATTTTTATAAAAATATTTCAAAAATATTAGAATTGTATTTATCCCTATTTCTTCAACTCTAGGGTTTAAATGTATAATTTTTTATTTTAGATCTAATTTTTATAGAAAAATTGATTCCTATATGTTTTAGATTCATATAAAATTTAAATTTTATATAGATTTCAAATAAGTGCTCTACACCAAATTCAATAGTTCATCTCTATGTTTTATAGATATATTTCCCCTACTCCTTAAACTCTAGGGTTTCATCATAGTTTGCAGATCTCTTTCCCCTACATCGAATTCACTAGTTCCTCTCTAGGATTTGTAGATCTCTTTCCCCTACTTCTTCAACTCTAGGGTTTCAACATAGTTTATAGATGTCTTTCCCCTAGGTACATAAAATTCACTAATTCCTCTCTAGAGCTTGTAGATCTACCTAAATCACCTACAAAATCTAGATTGAACTATATTTTCACATGGTAGTACATTTGGATTTGAAGTGATTAATATAAATTTGCACATGTGGCTAATTAACATTTAATACTAACTTAACAATTTAGATATGGTTTAGTGACCCCAAAGTTTCCATCAACCTTAAGGGTACATTTGCTTGAATAAACTAATCATTTTATGAATATTCTTTAATGCTAAACACATGCTTTTTGAAAATGAGTTTATATATAGATCCATCCCTTATATATAAACAACATATATGATTATAACTTTTCTTATCTCTTTTATACATGTAGGGGATATACTACAAAAATTGGAGTACAATTTAAGCCTAATTTATATATTAGAGAAGAGGGGGAGCTCAACCACACATAGTTGATGTCAAGGAGGAGGCCTAACTACGCATAGTTGATGTTAGAGAGGAGGTTCAAACAAGATTTGATATTGGAGATGTTTCTAGATTGTTTCCTTCTATAGATATGTATCGTATGAACTTGATTAAAGAGATTAAAATATTTTTATAAAAATATAGATCAAATTTACTTGATATTGATACAAAGATTGAAATTGTATGTTGAAAAGCCTAATGTGGTTAGTAAGAGATTGGTAAATAGAACTTCAAAGGAAATAGTTGGTCAAGTTCAACTATTATCAAGTATACTTACTTGTGATAAGCTAAAAGATCCATTATAATTATTGGGCATAGATTTCACAAAAAAGACAAAAATACACCTTTAAAAAAATATTGTTCAAAATGTTACAAAAGATTTGAGTTCCACTGGTAAAAAATCTTGATCGGATGATAAGAGAATTTCAAGAAGAGTGATGTTGACCTCCTTTGTAAGGCCACAAATTCCAAGAAAGTGTGGATGTAGATCTTAACTAAGCTAAACATGATTGTAATAAGAAATTTAAAATAATGTAATTAGCTAAATCAAGTTACATTCCCAATGAAATTCTTGCAAAGTTAAACTAGGAAGCCATTAAAACTTAAAATAAAGCTCAAATTTCATAAAGAATCCTAATTAAACTCAACAAACCTCATCCCATTGGGGGATTGATACTGCTTCGAGTGTGGAATTCAACCCTTTCCCAATCCCATTTTGTTGAAATAAGATTGGGTGATGTTGAAGAAAAATCTCTCAAATGAATGTGATAAAATCCAAATTCCCTCAAAGATAGTGATAGCAATTGGAGTATGCAAATGTGTGTGAGTTTCAATAGTAAAAGTTTTTTATCAAAAGGTGGATCCATTTGTCTCCAACTAGTGATCTATTTATAGGAGAGAAAATGAAAAATCAATGGATGAGATTAATTTGATCTATCAATTGTCACAAATGAAAGGAGGATGAAACATGGATTAAGGATTCCAATCCATGGTCAAGGTTGAAAATTGACAAGGATCAACTAATTTAATCAATGGTCCAAATTAGCTTTCAATAAACACACTTCCTAAGAAATGGGAAGAGGTTAAAAGATATTTTGGAGGAATGGGTGCATAAAAGGGGACATTCCATAACAATATTCTCTTTTGGAGGAATGTGCAAAAGAGGGAATATTCCAAGAATATTCTCTTGCAAGTGGGAAGGGGGGGATAATTAGCAATTTAGTTAATTAAAACTAAATTTAAATAAGAAATCAAGGGCTTAGATTGAAAAGATCAATCAATGGTCACAAATGAAAGGGGGATGAAACATGTATCAAGGATTCTCATCAATGGATGAGAATCAAAGATCACATGGATCAAGAAAAGATCAAGGGCTCACAATCATGCAAACAAACACAATTTGCAACAACTTTAAAAGGTTGTTTCAAAGTTTGTTTGGAATAATCATTACCTTTTTTTGGAGGAAAATAGGAGAATATTCCTTCCCTATACAAGTGGATGAGAGGGAAATTAGCAATTTAGTTAGTTAAAACTAGATTTGAATGTGCAAGATGAGGAATGTGAGGATATTCATTAAGTTATTGATTTATTTAATGAAAAGGGGATGCAAATATAATATTTAATTAAAAAAATTAGGTTATTTAATTAAATAAGAGGACTTACCTGGTTAAAATTAAATAATTTGCATTATTTAATTAAACTGAATGAAATGTCAGTGTGAGAGGGGGTGAATTAACCCAATTAGGTCAATTAGATTAATAGGTGAAAATGAGGCATTTAATTAAATAATTAGGATTATTTAATTAAACAAGTGAAAAGAAGATGGATTTTAGGATGAAGTGATGTTAATATATCGGATTCAAGTGTGTAATACCATTCAAGAAAATTGTAAGTGTCTACATTTTTCCCCTCTTTGAAGCGAGGTACCTGTTACGTTGGTTCAAAGACTACCACTTTTCTGGATTAATGTTGTTGCTCAAATCAAAAATTTAAAAAATCTTGATTTTTTGGATGCCCCACTATTTCCCTAGCAGAAGGAATTAAGCTAGTACCCTACCCCCTCGAGAGATCAGGCAAAAATTTTGAATTTTGGGTTGATCTCTCAACAAATATTTAACATAGATTCAACTTAGCTCAAAGAGGACTAGAAAGCACATATGTTTGATGTAGATAGTGTAGACACATAAAATATACTAATTGACATTGTGCATCTGATCCTGACTTACTAACATTGTTTCTCCCTGAATCATCCCTCGGTCTAACCATTTAATCAAATTCCCCTATCTGATTAAATTCATCAATATTCCTCTCTTAATTAAATAAATCATTTTATCTAATCAAGTCATCTCTCTTGTTAATTAAATCAATCCATCTGATCTAATTATCCCTATTTAATTAAATAATTAATTTATTTGATTAAATCTCTAAAGTCTGTCCATTAAATTAAATAAATTAAAACGTTATTTGATTTAATCTAACACCATCTCTTTTAATTAAATAAATCAAAATCCTTATTTAATTAGCCTCTTATCATATTCCCCTCTTATTTGATTTAAATAAACCCATAAATCTAAGTCAAATAAGTCACATCATAAAATATCCTATTAAATTAATTAACCCTTGATTAATTTAATCTCATCTCATGTCACATCCTCTAGATAATGCAAGTTGCACATGAAAATATATTTAATTCATTTATTAAATCTCTATTTTCCTCACAAGGCATCTTTTGGAATATTCTCTCAATTTGAATTCAAAAATTCCAAGTCAACATATGCATCCAACAAGGCATTTAAAATCTCTTACATGTCCTTTGCCTTGAGCCAAGTGGCATTTATTGCATTTTCCCTTCCCTCTTGCATGTCATTTCAACAAATTTGAAATTCAAATATTTGCATTTATTGGCACAAACCCCAAATCTTGCACATCCATCATCCATTCATAGCTTGACAAGTGGCATCATATCATTGGATGAATGTTAGTCCCACATTGCTCAAATTTGGGCATTCATCCATCTTGAAATCCTATAAATAAAGGGCTCATATCCTCATTTCATCATCCACAAACATTGCAAAGTTATTATGCTAAAATATTTAGCCATTTCCATCCATCATTGAATTCTTAGCTAGGCTTTTTGCAGATTTGGCTTGGAGTTCTCATCTTTCATCAAAGTGGATCAATATCATCTTCAACATAGCAAGATTTCATCATAGGAATTGGGAAAGGGCCAATTTTCACATCAAATTGGCACCAATTCCCCCATGGGATCATGAGTTTGCACATCAAATTAGGATTTAATCTTTGTTTTATCTATTTCATTGTGTTCTTTGTTATTTTCATTCCTAGTTTGAGGTTGTAATGGATTTCATGGGGAATCCTTGTTTTAGCTTGCAATTCCTTGTTTAACTTGTTTACTCATGTTGTTTTGCAGGTACTAGGAAAAGGGTTCGCACATTTGGCACTAGAAGGAGGGCTTGATATCATTATTTCTAACCTTTTCTTAAATTTTTTGTTTTTCTTCACACATAGGAAATTCCAACACAGGCTCATCAGCGTCGTTATATGGCACTCGCTGACCTGATTTTGAATTTTAAACAGACAATTTTCAAAAAATATTAAACAGCGACACTAGACACAAATTGCGACGTTGGGCAAAAATTGTGACGCAATTGAGCTCTTTGTCCCGACACAGAGCGCCGCTGACTGGTAAGCGGCGTTGTGAGGGCACCGTTGGGAAAACAAACTATGATGCCTTCACGAGTTGCGACGCTAGGAGACAGTAAAAGGGAAAATTTGATTTTTTAGCACATGCTTTTGATTTATGATTAATTTATGTTCTATTTTCTGGTTTTCAACTTTTGTATTTTCTAGAATTTGACTATTTTTTCTCACTTGTAGGTTGGAAATCAAAGACAAAGGAAGGAAGGAGCATGATGATGATATTTCATCAAATCAAAGTGTTTTTAAACACTTTAGTTTTTGTTTAACACTACTTTAAGAATTTGTCATCTTCTTCTTTCTTAGGACACTAATCTTCCTTTGGGTTTAAAAAGAATTATTTTTGTTTATTTCTTGCAAAAGGGCTAAAACGAACTTTAGGATCACAACTTACTAGATTTCATTTATTGGATTAACAAATTGAACAAAATATCTTTCACAAGATTTGGTGCTCTAAAACGAACTCACATTTTGCTTTGTGGATCTAAAAAGAACAAGTGTAGCTTTGTTTTTCGTGAGGGCTTACTTAGACTAAAGCCATTGAAAAAGGACGTATGCGCTTCTCCCGTGCTTTATAGTGATCTTGAGAATCAAAAGGCCTTTTTCATGACTTTGAGTTAAGACAAAGCAATCACCTCCACACTTCGATTTGGGCTTAAAATTTGAACAACATATTGTGCGAGTGTGAGTGGGGGCTTTGTTGCGTACATTCTCTCTCCTTGTTTCCAACAAGGATTGATCGAGTTACAAATATTATCCTTCATTCGCTTTTGTTTATCCTAGAGGGCCTACCTTGGGGAAAAAGTACTCACCCAAGGGAACAACTCAACCGGTAACACTTTAAAGCCAAGAGTATTTCCATCCAGGATATAAATGTGGATATTGGATGAAATGCCAATATCACGCGGTTGATTCCAACAAGATGGATCTGAAAGGGGACTCTTGTCGTATGGGTCAATCTCCATGAACGGAAAGTCCTTATTAAAACCCATGTGCTAGAATTTTCCAAAATCCTTTAATCTATTTGTTGGTGCAAGAACGGTCGTTCTGAAGCCGCCCCACACTTTTACGGTCTTCTAGTAGAAATGGAAAGCATGTCATGGGAGTTTCATGGGTGTTGATGCTTGGCTGCCCCGTATAAGTGAGTGTCGTGGAGGGGAGCCAATGGGGTCAAGCATCTAACCATTCGCTAGAGATAAGCGTAGCTAGACTTGTCCAAGTGGGAATCCAACAAATATTGTCTTACACATCCATAGGATTGTACTTATTCTTGGGTTACAAAATGCATTGCTTGATCGAAAACATCTCAAAAACAAACACTTAACATCATCCAAATTTCAAACCCTTTTTTATGACAAATACAATTGACTCAATCCATATGTTATTGCTTTCCCTTCGGATTCACATCCTTAGAGGTTTATAAACATTGGATTATATCTCAATTTGTCTTCTTAAGTAAACAATAGGAAACCCTTGCCTTAAGTTCATTGAATTTCCACATAACATATCTTGTGGGGTTTGAAGAAATTAAGACATTAGACATCTTAGTTTGAAAACCTAATTGAAGAAAGTGTTTTTGGTAAAATAAAGACATTAAGCAAAGCTAAAAAAAATGAACTTTCATATGTGTTGAAGACTCATAACCCCAAAAAGCAAAAAAATCATTGGTTGGAAATCCGAAAATGAATGTTCAAATGAAATCATTTCTTGGATACAAAGGTCTTTAGGAAGCATTTGCATGCTCTTCAATACCTAGGTCTAGGCAAAAAAAGGGTACCTTTTAGGTTCACCTTAGGATAAAAACATATCAAAATCTTTTTCATCCATCCTCCAAAACATCAAAACAACATCATCTCACAATCATCAGCTTTTGGAAAATCTTGAAATCATCCTAAATGCTAGGCTTTATGGAAAAATCAAAATCATTGAGACTAAATCCTTGAAAACATTATCAAAATCACCTTTGGCTAGGCATGTGTAGATGCATCCTTTTGCATATACTTAGTCAAAGTTATCAAAATCATCTTGTCTAGCTTAGTATATGCAGATGAATCCTTCTTCATATTATTAGTGAAACAATTATCTTGTTTGAATAGGTGTGGGTAGATGCATCCTTCTCCTCACACATATTCAAATCATCATCCTTTGAACAAAGATATCCTTTAGATCATCATCCAACATCTTAGGGTCTTTTTTTTCAAAATCAAAATCAAAATCAAAGGACAAAATCTCAAATCCAAAAACAAATCAAAATCAAAATCTACAAGTCCCAAAAGCCTAGTATCTCATTAAAGATTTATCAAAAGCCACAACATCCATATCGTCCATCCCTAACATCATCATCATATCATCACCTTTGATCCTCAAGGCATCCTAAAAACTTTATACTTTGGGACATAAAATAAAGATTGATTCAAAGAATCAAGAGATTCATCTCCCATATTCTCAAGGATTGATCCTTGTTTTATGGTTCTAACTAGATCTCAATACAAGAAGAGTATGGAAGCCAATAAAGAAACACCCGCTTCAAGCGATCTTAGCCAAACAAACGCAGAAATGAATCCAGCTGAATCAAGCAATCCATTGACCCTCTCATCATCACAAAATCTTCAAGAAGACAACCAAGGAGAGGACCTTACCTTTGGAATGTCTTGCAAAGAAATGACTGAAATTATTCAAAATCTAGAGAATCATAAAATCATCAACATCATGATGAGACTCAACCCTTCGTTATACATGCTTGAACTAGCAAAACAAGGGGCCAAGTTGCCTTCAGATTTTGACGTAAGTACCATAGTGGAGACATCATATCCTCCAATCTCATCCACCATTCCCATCTCATCCACACCCCCATCTCAAAAAATCACGCAAAACATTCCGCAAATCACAACATCATTTTCTCCAACACAACCCAATGTTAATAAGGGAAGTACATTTCTCAATGCACTTCAAACACACCCCCTTGTTAATAATCAAAATGTGGATGCAAACACCACATCGGAACAAAACATACCCGAAAACCCATTACATAAAAATGTTCCTTTCACATTCCATCATGATCCATCATCATCATTTTTTCACGCAACACCTCAAACCCCTCTTATCACAAATTCATAAGAAGAGGGAGATATGTTCGGACCAGGGGGCATATTTGACACCACAACATTCTCACAAGGGCTCACACCTCTTACATTTCCACCTCTACCACCATTGCCATTATCATCCACACCACTCCTTGGTTTAGGGCTTCCCCCTCTACCAAGTATCAATCAAAATAATATCCCAACCATCAATCAAAGCATTATACCAAATGCCCAAAATTTGTCATTGATATCGCAACAACAAACGACGAATACACAAGCAATTGCAACATCATCAAATACCCCATTAACATCACAAAGCATGGTCTCTCAAGGACCAATCACATCAACAACACCATCCATCATGCAAAACACCAACACCACCTTCACAAATGCCATTCCAAATCCACCACCACCAACTTTTACCACATCAAGCCAATACGACGCAGCATTGCAAGCTGCTTTCCAAAGAGGATACCAACAAGTTCAAAAACAAAAATCCGTACAACAAGCCACTCAAGCCGCACAAGTTGCCCAAGTTGCACAAGCCGCATTGCAAGCGCAACAAGCGCAACAAGCCCAAGCTTTACTGCAACAACAACAAAAGGTTGCTCAAGCACAACTTCTATTGCAGCAACAAGCAGCACAAGCACAAGTCGCACAAGCGCAAGCTCAATATCAAGCACAGCAAGCATAAGCACAAGCACAACTTCTTGCACAAGCAGCACAAGTGCAAGCATATCAACAAGCATTAAAACAATATCAAGAGCAACAAGAAATGACATAATTGGCAGCTCAACAACAAGCGTTGTTGGAACAACAGCAAGCACAATAACAAGCATTGTTGGAACAGCAACAAGCACACCAACAAGCACAATCCTAGCACAATAACAGCAAGATCAACAACAAGCGTTGTTCATACAAAAGCAAGTGGAAGCCTACCTCGCTCGCCAAAACATACAGATATCATCGAACAACGCACTGACTAATCCACTCATCCAACTCATGATTCCAACACCCCAAAACACTTTCATCCCACCCCCTGATCTATAAAGTGATGTGATGACACAACTCAGGTTGTTCTCGCAACAAGTGCTCGACCTTCAATCAAGGCGAACAACCAAAACACCAAGTAACTTTTTTCCCTATCCCTTTGATAGGAGCCTAGACATGAAACCATTCCCTAAGCGATTTGAAATCCCCAAATTTGACAAATATCGAGGGATGGGAAACCCTGAAGATCACATCAGAGAATTCTAGGTTCATTGTATGGAAGTCGCATATGACGATACTTATCTGATGCGACTATTTCCTAGGAGCTTGGTAGGCCCCGCTATAGAATGGTTCTCTTGCTTACCTTCAGGCATTAGAACATTCCAATAAATTATGGACGCATTCATTAAAAATTATGCATGCAACATTGCAATGGATGTTAGTCTCGAAGAACTCTCAGCTCTAAAACAAGGAAAGGGTGAATCATTCACCTCATTTCTACAACGATGGCAATCCAAGGCCAATCAGAGCAAGTGGACCATGCCAGAAGAACAAAAATTATGTACCATCATAGCCAACCTTGAAAGCCACCTGGAATTTCATCTCAAGGTTCAGGGCATCACCACATATGAGCAATTGATCTCCAAGGCGCTCAGCCTTGAAAGAGCCCTTGTGACTCAACCTGCGGAATCAACATCATATCACAAACAAAAAAACAACCACCCATCATCCAATTACAACAATAAACCTCGTACATGGGCAAGGAACAAGAACGTTACTAATGATGGTATCGTTGATGCCAAGGTGGTCATTAGTGGTCCATGCCAAAATACACCCACACCACAAATCCAAATTCAACACCAAAACCACCATCACACAACACACCAACCCAATAATAATCCAACCATCAATAATCTCAATGACCAAAGAGGACCACCCCAACGCAAAAGTTATCCCAAACAAAAATACACCATTTTGGGGGAGCCACTTGAGGACATAATGAAAAAGTTGATCGACGAAAAACTCATCAAGCCTCCTACATTTGAGAATTACCAAGAACCCAATGCCAAACCTCCTTGGTATAACGAGAATCAACTTTGCAAATTTCATAAAATAAAAGGTCATACCACAAACAGTTGCATGAGACTCAAAAACATCATCCAAGATCTCATTGATAAGAAAATCATAAACGTGGAACAACCTACAGGAAATCAGGATCTTAAAATCTACACGAATCTGATGTTGAATCATGGAAACAAAGGGAATAGAAATGATAAAGGGAAGGGAAATGTAAATCATGTGTATGAAATGGTTGTTGTCTCCCTAAATGAAGACTACATGGTCATCACCATCAAGGGTGCCCATGTCAAAGATTGTGGAGTCACCACAAGAGGCGGCAAAGTCACCATCACAAGATCATCCCAACCAAATAGAGTCCCTGCATCTCGATCCATTCCTAATGGCTACAATGTCCTAGACCAACTCAAGAGAATGCCAGCACACATCTCCATCATGGAGTTGTTAAAAATCTCATTTGCGCATAAAAAGATCCTTGAGGAAGCATTAGCCTCATCCACTATCCCCACAGATCTCGATGCGGAGCAATTCCAAGCTATGGTCAGAAATATCATAATGCCTAATCTCCTTACATTCTCTGACCAAGATTTTCCCACCCAACCATCTCACAACCATGCACTTCACTTGGAATCCATTGTACACAAGCAAAATCAAAAGGGTCTAGGTGGATGGAGGTGCGGGTTTGAACATTTGTTCTCTCAACCTCATCAAGCAGTTGAAAATATCAGAAGATTTCATTGAAAAAGGAAAGGGCATCACGATAAGAGCATATGATGACCAAGAAAGAGTGTCTTAGGGAATGATTAAACTCCCTATTCAAGTAGGGCCAACGCTCATGGAAACCACCTGTCAGGTCTTGGACCTTGACTTGCCATATAATATCCTCCTGGGACGTCCATGGATCCATGCGATGAAAGTCATAGCATCAACCTTCCACCAATGTGTGAAATTTACACATAATGGACAAGAGATTACCGTCCATGGATATCCCGAACCGTTTTCATATTGCAAAAATCTTGAGGCAAAGTATTACGAAATCCCCCAAGTGCCAAAAAATGATGAGGGCCCATCCACACCATGCATCAACCCCACCACTCTCGCATCCACTTCTGCAATAGAGACACCCGCCATTCCCACCATTCCCACCATCTCTGACATCAAGCTCATCATCCAAGAGGACGGTTGTGGAAGCTACAAGCTCCCTAACAATGCTTTTGTAATAGGAGAGTTACCACAATCTCCTAGAACACAAGGATGCCCACAAGAAAATCAATCTTCCACATCACAAACGTATCCTGAAGACTATCCCGAATTCACAAGTTGGGGAGACCTTGGTCAAGAGGTTCTTGAAGCAGATCCATCTCACATGTTGTACCGAGATGAAAGACAGACACCTGAATTACCAATGGATGAGACAAGCAAGGGCCTACAAATGATGCTCACAATGGGCTACGACAGAAATCAAAGACTAGGACAAAATGACAATGGGCTCATAATACCTATCATGCTGGAGATGCAACCCATAACATATCTTGGCCTTGGATGTACCCCTCCGAGTATAACCATACATGGCTGAAGTCCTCCGGTTAGAACGGTTAATATTTCTCCTCAACCAATACTAGCAAAAGTACACTCACCAATATCCATAGGTAGAGACACATAACTTTATAACTGAGCCCTATATTAGTAGCGATGACGAGGATACCATGACCAATCTACCTAGGTTATTTGAGGATACCGCCCTTTGCATGATTAGTACCTTATCTTTCAAATCCGATCATCAAAATCATGAGATCCACCTAGTCTACCCCCAACTGATCGACTATGACCAACGAGGACCACCAGTTCTTGATACATTCAAAAATGATGAGGCTCTCTCAGAATTCATAGGATTGAGGGATAACGTTCCAGATGGGGATCAAAAGGTAGGGTTTATAATGGAGTTGGACACACATGCCTATTACGGGGAAACGATTGAATCCTTCAGTCACAAAAGTGAGAAACTAAGAATCATATCCAAGTCCTTGAGTGAAAACCACATTGTGGCACTCTCTGACAAGACAAAAGTAAAAAGAAAGGACGTATCCAACGGTGAAAACCTCCCTGAGGCACCCGAGGATGAAGGATTCATTCTTCCTTTAAGAGCTATTCATCTAGAGAAGTCAATAGTCTTAGCCGAAAAATGCAATCCTGTCAACTTAGGGACAGAGGAAACCCCGCATATCACATTCTATGCGGAATCACTATTATCAGAAGAGCAAGAACTCCTAGCAGCATTCCTAAAGGAAAGACAAATAAACTTCCCATGGAGTTATGCTGGCATGCCAGGACTTGATCTAGAGATTGTGGTTCATCATTTAGCAGTATATCTAGAAGCAAAGCCGGTCAAACAAAAGCTTTGAAAAATGCATCCTCAAATCGCTCTGTTAGTCAAAATGGAGCTCAAAAAGTTGTTAGATGCAGGATTTATTAGATCAATTGATTATCCAGAATGGGTGTCAAATTTGATACCTGTTTCAAACCCTGATGGAGCCTTTAGAATTTGCACGGACTTCAGAGATTTGAACAAAGCATGTCCCAAGGATGATTTCCCACTTCCCAACATCGACATGATAGTAGACATGACAACAGGGCATGAGATGCTATCACTAATGGACAGATTTTTCAAGATACAACCAGATCATGATAGCAAAAGAAGATCAACATAAGACGGCTTTCACTTGTCCATGGGGGACCTACAGCTGGAACATGATGCCATTCGGCCTAAAGAATGTAGGAGCAACCTATCAAAGGGCCATGACATTGATATTCCGTGACATGATTCATAAAATAGTCAAAGACTATGTCAACGACATTCTAGCTAAGTCAAGAAAAAGACAAGATCATATAGCAACCCTAAGCGCTATCTTTGACAGACTGGAGGAATACAAAGTCAGACTAAATCCCAAGAAGTGCATCTTCGGCGTACAATCAGGTAAATTGCTACGATACATAGTCTCCATGAGGGGTATCGAGATGGATCCAGCAAAAGTAAAAGAAATCCTCGAGATGGAAGCACCAAGGACATTAAAACAATTAAGAGGTCTCCAAGGCAGACTACAATCCATCCAATGATTCATAGCACAACTGGCAGATAAGCAGGATCCATATTCTCACCTACTCCACAAGGGGGTAGCGTACAAATGGGATACAAAATGTGAAGAAGCATTTAACAAAATCAAGGAATATCTACTGACACCACCAATTTTAATGCCACCCATCCCATGAAAGCCATTGATCTTATATGTATCAGCAACAACAACAGCCCTTGGAGCTCTCTTGGCTCAACATGATGAAAACAAAATGGAGAGGGCTATCTACTATATCAGCAGGACAATGGTTGGTCATGATCTAAATTACTCATTCATCGAGAAAGCATGCCTCGCAATAGTGTTTGCATCACAAAAATTCAGACATTACATGTTGGCACACAAGATAAAGCTCATTGCCAAAATTAACCCCCTCAAGTATCTCTTATCAAAGGCAATGCTCACATGAAGAATGGAAAAATGGGTAATGATATTATCAGAATATGACATCAAGTATGTAGAGTGCAAAGCCATCAAGGGACAAGTTATTGCAGACCAACTAGCAGAAGTACCTATTTATTCTGAGAATCCTCTTGTCTCAGAGTTTCCAAATGAATCTATTTTCAACATCAACGTAGCTGACCACTGGAAACTATATTTCGATGGCTCATACATGCAGCATGGATCAAGAGCTAGTGTCTTCTTCATCACCCCACAGGGGAACTGCATACCAAGGTCATACAAACTAGCATTTCCTTGCACTAACAACAACGCAGAATATGATGCTTTGACTATAGGTCTCAGGATAGCAGTGCAATGGAATATCATAGCTCTCAAAGTCTACAGAGACTCTCAGTTGATCATAAATCAATTCAATAATGAATATCAGACCAAGGATGATAAGCTCACTCCATACAAGAAATTGGTGGAGAATCTCAAAGAATCTTTCATTGAAATAACATTTGAGCAGATTCCTAGAACCAACAACAGAGCAGCAGACACCATGGCAACAATGGGATCCTTGCTGAATATCCCCAACAATGTTCCAAAATATGAATTCTTAATTGAGCAACTTCTTGTTCCTGCATTCAAGGTACTAGAATTAGAATTCGTGTGTGAAATTATTGGTCCTAGTGATCCTTGGTACCATCACATCTACACATATCTTCACCTAGGAGTCATACCTACTAACCTCCCATCAAAACTAAAAAGAACTTTTGTCAAAAAGGCATCTAGATTTTTCATCCTAGGTGATACCTTATACCGTAGAAGCATAGAAGGTACCTTTCTATGCTACTTAAATGTTAAGGAGGCATTAACCGCTCTAACTGAGGTACACAATGGCATCTATGGTTCACACTCGAGTGGAATGACCATCACCAAGAAACTGCTGAGGATGGGGTATTATTGGCCCACAATGGAAAGAGAAGCACATGATCATGCTAAAAGATGTTTACAATGTCAGCAGCATGGGGACTTCATCCATGCTCCAGCTCAAGAGCTTCACCCCATCGTCACACCATGGCCCTTTTCGCAGTGGGGCCTCGATCTCATTGGAAAAATCACACCCACCTCATCCAATAGCCACAAGTTCATCATAACTGCAACTGAGTACTTCACAAAGTGGGTAGAGGCCATACCCATGACATATATAATCGGAAAGCAGATCTCAAAATTTATCCTAAACTATATCATTTGTCGTTACGGTGTCCCACAAGCCATTATCTCATATAATGGGACACCATTCAAGAACCAGGAGGTTCGTGGCTTGTGCGAGAAATTCAAAATCCAGCATTGCTTCTCCACCCCGTATTATCCCCAAGGCAATGGCCAAGCAAAAGCCACGAACAAAACCATCCTCAAAATCCTTAAGAAAATAGTCAATGATGCAGGTCATGACTGGCACTTGCAGCTTAATCCCACCCTCTGGGCTTATCGGACCAGCATCTACACACCCACTGGTGCCACCCCCTTCTCCCTGGTCTACGGATCAGAAGTCATACTCCCCATTGAGATCAAGCTCCCATCCCTCAAAATATCATTGCAAAACCTCATCACTAATGAGGACTACCAGGTGTCAATATTAAACAAGCTGGAGCTACTGGATGAGAGATGCATAGATGCTTTAAATCATTTGTAAGTCTATCAAAATAGACTCAAATGGAGCTACAACAAAAAAATCAGAAGCAGGACTTTCCAAGTCAGAGAATTGGTCTTAAAAGAAAATTAGAAGAATGTCCCGAACTCCAACAACAAAGGAAAGTTCGAACCTAATTGGTTAGGACCTTTCGTCATCATAGCAAGTTATAAATCAGGGGCATATCAGCTACAACACGAAGGGGAACCTCTGCAGGAGCCCATGAATAGCTCCCATCTCAAAAAGTTTTATGCCTAAATCTTTCAAGGTATAGAACCAAAAAATCCAAAAATTAGAAAATGTCCTGAAAAAATGGTTACTTAGGTGAAAACCTGGAAAACAGGCGTCTTGGTGACAACAAAAAAATCAAAAAAGCAAAAAATTAGAAAAATCAGAAAAAGGGTCAAAAAAAAAATCGTCCTCTAGTGAAAACCACTTCGGTGGCACTTTGGGCAAGTACCTTAGTGAAAGCCTGGCAAACAGGCACCTTGCATAAATAAGCACTTTCCATCCACCAGGATCTGTACGGCTTGTTTGGCATCATCCCTCCATCTTCCATCACATTTAGGCCTCCATCCATCACTCATCCACTCGCATCTACACCATAGCTTGGTCATGTTTTCATATCATAATCCCTCCTAGTACTACTCGGCCCATCCTCAAGGTCAGTTTGTCCTGCCTTTATCATAGTAGTCTATTGCATCACACTAGGGACATGTTCTCATCAGATCAAATTCGTGTATATTCTTAAAGTCCTCAAATCAAAAAATCAAAAAACATCAAAACATATCAAAATCCAAAAACAAGTCAAAAAATCAACAAAAAGTCAAAAACAAGGTTGTCTTGTCAAACTATGTCATCTCTGAGCTTGAATGTATGCAAGGTTGATCTTTGATCATCCCCTGAGACATTTAGGTCAATCTTATAGGATTCTGTCATAATAAACTGACATCTCATCATGTATATTGTCATGTGTAAATCAGTCAAGTCGTTAATCGAACTACATGGACTACGTGGTCTCTACATATATAACGTAGGCAAGGCTAGTCTGTTGACCAGCCCTCGAGAACCCTAGGATAGGTCTTTAGGTTAGTCTCTTGGTCAAAATTTCAGAAAATCCCAAAAACATTGGAAAATCAAAAAATCAAAACATTTGAAATCTCAAAAAATACCAAAAACAGCCTCAAAACATTGCAAAACATCAAAAACATCCAAAAATTTGAAAAAAATCCATCCACCTCATCTCGCTTGCACCCGCAATAATCACCATCCATAATAAACTAATCGCCATCCTCAATCTTTGGCAGGATAATCGGAAACAAGTCTAGCAGATTAAAAGTGAAAACTCAAAAATGTCAAGTCTAAAGTCTAAGTCAGTGCGTAAGCAAGTTGGTTATCTCTTCATATTGGTAACTCATCTTGGTCCCATATCAATCATCCCCTAGAACACTTTGGATAAACGAAATGATGTGCCGCCATCCACTAACATGTCCTAGGATGAATCCTTCCTACAATGGGCATTATCTTTTGGCAATAAGTTTTGGTTATCATCCTTAGAAAACACATCCTCTTTTCATTAGCGGTATTGAAGAGCATCAGTTTGTTTGTTTACTCAATCTTTATCTTTTGACTTATCTTATTTTGTGCTCATTCCAAGGATGTCTCGATGATATCCCAAAACAGAGGATTTAGAGAAATAGGAATGGGGCAATGATCATTATCTTTTTATCTGATGTGCCTATTGGACATTCTTGTAATATAACCTCGGCGAATACTTGCTTTGCTAGGCATGTATGGAAGAGGTCTAGGGCAACTTGTTGACTATTACAGGGATAGGTTTACCTTTTTGTGTTTTGGTCTGAGGTGTTTGAAACTTCTGAAGTACATCCTAGCAAAGTTTCCATATGCCAGGTGTGAACAAGAATACTCCTATTTGATTGTCAAGTCAAAGTCCATCACACTAGGTACAAGGCCATCCTGGTTCCCTATATCTTGATGCATGGTACCACGTGTGTTATGAAACATAAGGAAATCAATCCTTTGAAAATCCTAATTCCTCGGCAAGTAATCATCATCATCATCATCTTCTTCTTCTTCTTCATTTGCATCATCTTGTGTCTTAGTGAAATGACTTCTTCTTTTCTTACTAACCGCACTAACAAGGTACTATGACAGTTGATCATTATCACCATCATCGTCATCAATCCTGCATCTACAAATCATACGCATTGCATAAGCATATCATATAGGAAACATACACATTGCATTTTTTTTAAACGGTTTATCATAAACATTCTTCATAAATAGGTGCATCCATGTCATTGCATTTCACCCATTACATTGCATCTCATGGCATTATATTGATTATTGCATAAACATTCATTTGCATTTCACAACCATTTCATATTACCATCTAAATCATCACATAGCATCTACAAAAGCATTCCATAATCATTTTTGCATAATCATAAGAAATAGGTATATAAGCATTTAATTCATTAGGCATACATACTTGCATAACATCGTGACATCATATCACCACTTTTACGTTCACATCTCATTACGCATCAGCATATCACTTTGCATTAACATATCATTGCATAACATACGTCATCATTTAGGATAATAACATTTGTTATTTTAAGCATCTCATAAAACCATTTCATTTGCATCATATCATGACCATCACATCATATCACATCCATCCATAAGTCATTTCATATATAAGCATTTTTCACACATCATTGCATGCACCATAGATCATATCATTTTACATATTAAAATCCATATCACATATCACATTGGCATAAAATAAATCATCATATAGATAACATCATTGCACATCATATCATAGGTTAGCATAATATAGATCTCTTAGTCATAATCATTGCATAAACATCATTAGAAATAAATGCATCCATAAAACATCACTGCAAAGCATATAGAAATAAACCATCCATGCATAAAGGAGAACACAGTACATCACATCAAAATCGGCTCATAAATATCATATCATCAATGTCACTGTCATAGTACAAAGAATAAATTGGATCACTGTACATATGTGTCAATCAGTACAAAACTCCCATCGAGTTATTAAAAATGAGCCCATAAGGTACAAAAAGTGTAATATCTCGATCAAGCTCGATCCCTATGAATGTTGCCCTCGCCCCTATCACCGTGACCCTCTGGTGATCTCTGGCTGGCCCGCTCTGAGTACTCTGGGACCCAATCTGCTCTAGGTACGGTGTCATGGTAAGCCCGACGGTAGTACTCTATCTCTCAGATAGCATCCCTGTAAGATCATACTGGCACTGTACCCTGGGAGGAGGAGGTTGTCATACTCTCGATCTGCTATTTGCGGCCTAGCTTTGTGGCTGCCTGTAGCTCTGCAACTTGTCTCTGTTGCATAGCCTGATCCCTCTCAGCCCTGAGCTGCTCTCTCTCAGCCCTCGCCTAGTCTCTCTCTACTGTCACGGCCTGAACTTGGGCCTGTGGCTGCAAAATCAAGGTATCCCGTGCGTCTGCCTGTCCTACTGGCTGTACGTAAGGCTGATCCTCACCCTCGGCTCGTGGTGGTTGGACTAGCAGCTCCTACTGTTGATCCTGCATATGGACATCTCCCTGACTTGGCAGAACTAGGGGCACACCTGGCAGATCCTGTTGAATCTCGACCCTCGGTCCTCACCCTCGTCCTCTCCCTCTACCTATGACCTTGCAAACCTCTGGATCCTCTCCTAGAACGGTCAATCGGAGAGGAGGTATGAACTAGTCTCTGTAGGGCTAAGTGGTCCCTAGATCTACCAAGCCCTGATCATAAGCCCACGGTCGAGCTACCAACTACCTGAAGTTATCAACTACCTCAGAGGTAGGAATACCATGACCCCATGACACCTATGTCATGCTGCATGCAAAGATGGCTACATAGCCGTCATCAGGTCGATCCTGTGGCTCTCCGAACTGACGTTGTATGAGTTGGGGTAGGTACCTCTCTATCATCGTATGCTCTCACCCCTACATATATCGATCCTAGCGGCAATAAAAGAGCTGAGCAGCATCGTCAACCCATCCAAGCTAACCAAGGTACAGTCTCCAAGTAAAAACAAGCATCTCATCTAGGACCCACCTCCAGTAGGGGATCTCGTGCTCACCAGTGTGTGTAAAGGACATACCGCCTCGGTATCGTGCCACGAGGGCATCCTCTGCCCCCATCGAAACTAGAATGATATGTAGCCCTAGCACAGAAATGTGCTCCCACGCCTAGACATGAAGCAAGGTCACTCTAGCCCCAGCGCTCTGCCATCTATGTAAACGTACTCGTGCAAGTCTCTGTAAAGGGAGGTGCTATAACCCTGTATCTCTCCAACTCAATCTGTCCCTCGCAGTAGATGATGTCTCATGTGGTGAGGACTCTGATGTAGGACTCACGTCCCTCACCCATATCAAAGATCGCACATCGATGGTGAATAGGCAACCGAAGAATGCACCAAACGTCCTCCAAAGTGACGGTGGCCTTGCTAGTGGGGAGATGAAATGACGATGTCTCGATGTGCCATCTCTCGGCCAGCGCTGATAACATCCCTAGGTGAGTGCACACAGGCGCCGCGTACACAATGTGCCATAATCCTGCGGCTCCCAGTCGATCCTAGTCCCTGTCACTCAAGTCCCATAGGACGCTCGCCAAATCCCACGACTAGTGCTCCCAAGAGTAGAGCTCCCTCGCCGCATCCTACATCAAGGAAAGTCAACGTGTTAAAACTTTTCAAAAATTCATGGTCGAACGCTCCAAGCTCGTCCCCAAAGGCGCAATTTGTGATGGCATCGCAGTTTGAGTTTACTCAAACTCTGACGCTCGAGCCATAAAAAATTGCAAAATGGCGCCATTGCGGCGCAATTTCTCCTCCAACATCGCAGTTTGCATGAAAAGGGCGCCGCCGCGGTGCACTTTTCCCAAACCGACCCGTCGAGCCTGAGCCCAGCATCGGAGTTTCTAAACTCCTAACTGAACCACTGCAGTGCAAAACGGCCTGGCACGGCACAGTTTAAATGCCGAGCAGCGCTATATAGCACCGCTGGAGGTGAGCTCCCCTTTTAAAGCAGCAATTAATGCATTAAATGAAAAAACTAAGCTTGGGTAAGGGTCACATACCGGTCCCCCGATGCCAGGTGGCCGCTGGTATGGCCAAATTCAGTCTGAAATGTGTAGGGGAAGCTGTCGTTGCGCCATATCGTTGGAGGGTCAGAGCTCGAATCTCAAGTTTGCTAGCAGAGGTGTGTGAAAATGACTTGAAAGTGACCCTTTCAAGCCTAAAAATTAAGGTTTTTTAACCCTAAATAGTTGTCCTACTACGGTTTTGGACCCCTGAACCTATTTTTGTCTGTTTGAGGTTTGTTTTTCATCATTTCATTGAGTTTAGACACGTTTTTAGCCTCTCAGACCCCTTTCAGACCTATCGGGCACTTTGTCATCTTTTTTCGCGAGATCACCCAAAAAATTAAAATTTTTGTTCGATCTCTCGAGGGGGCATTATAGTGGCATGTTTTCTCTCACCATGCAGCAGTGGGGCAAGTTTCAAATATCAAAAAAATTTGGATTTAATCGAGATAGGTTATTCTTTGAACCAACGCAACAAGTGCATTGCTTCAAAGAGGGGCAAAATGTAGACACGTAAAATATATTGATTGACATTATGCATCTAATCCTGACTTACTAACATCGTTTCTCCCTGAATCATCCCTCGGTCTAACCATTTAATCAAATTCCCCTATCTGATTAAATTCATCAATATTCCTCTCTTAATTAAATAAATCATTTTATCTAATCAAGTCATCTCTCTTGTTAATTAAATCAATCCATTTGATCTAATTATCCCTATTTAATTAAATAATTAATTTATTTGATTAAATCTCTAAAGTCTGTCCATTAAATTAAATAAATTAAAACCTTATTTGATTTAATCTAACATCTCTTTTAATTAAATAAATCAAAATCCTTATTTAATTAGCCTCTTATCATATTCCCCTCTTATTTGATTTAAATAAACCCATAAATCTAAGTCAAATAAGTCACATCATCAAATCTCCTATTAAATTAATTAACCCTTGATTAATTTAATCTCATCTCATGTCACATCCTCTAGATAATGCAAGTTGCACATGAAAATAGATTTAATTCATTTATTAAATCTCTATTTTCCTCACAAGGCATCTTTTGGAATATTCTCTCAATTTGAATTCAAAAAATTCCAAGTCAACATATACATCCAACAAGGCATTTAAAATCTCTTACATGTCCTTTGCCTTGAGCCAAGTGGCATTTATTGCATTTTCCCTTCCCTCTTGCATGTCATTTCAACAAATTTGAAATTCAAATATTTGCATTTATTGGCACAAACTCCAAATCTTGTGCATCCATCATCCATTCATAGCTTGAAAGTGGCATCATATCATTGGATGAATGTTATTCCCACATTGCTCAAATTTGGGCATTCATCCATCTTGAAATCCTATAAATAAAGGGCCCATATCCTCATTTCATCGTCCACAAACATTGAAAAGTTATTATGCTAAAATATTTAGCCATTTCCATCCATCATTGAATTCTTAGCTAGGTTTTTTGCAGATTTGGCTCATCTTTCATCAAAGTGGATCAATATCATCTTCAACATATCAAGATTTCATCATAGGAATTGGGAAAGGGCCAATTTTCACATCAAATTGGCACCAATTCCCCCATGGGATCATGAGTTTGCACATCAAATTAGGATTCAATCTTTGTTTTATCTATTTCATTGTGTTCTTTGTTATTTTCATTCCTAGTTTGAGGTTGTAAATGGATTTCATGGGGAATCCTTGTTTTAGCTTGCAATTCCTTGTTTAACTTGTTTACTCATGTTTTTTTGCAGGTACTAGGAAAAGGGTTTGCGCAGATAGATTTGATGATGTATAGAAAATCATCGGCCATGGGTAGCCTCATGTACATTTTGATAAATCACAAAAATTTGATACTTGGATAGAATTGTTAGTAAAGATAGAAGAATAATAAGATGGATGGATTGACCATTGATTTTGAGATTGATTTAGAATTCCAACAAGCCTATGATTCATCAAAACTTTATTAGATTATGGTGATGAGATGGATAATTTTGCTCACATTGGGGATTGGGATTTTTCATCATTCCTTATGTTTGATATAACATATAGACACAATGCATCAAGGCATTGATAACCAGGATGGCATTGTATCTAGTGACATGGACTTTGACTCTACAAATAGATAGGATAGTTCTTGTTCACACCTTGACATACGGAAACATCATCATAATACAGTTTAGAAGTCTATAATATCTCAAACCAAAGCATATGCAATAGTCAAGAATCTACTCCAAACAACCTCCCTACACACAAATAAGCAAGTATGCATCAAGACTATTTTACAAGAATACCCCACAAGCACAGCAAACAAAATATAATGATTTATGCCCCATTCCTTTCTCTCTAAATCATTTTGATAGACATCATCGAGAGGTCCTCAGAATGGGGCAACAAGATAAGTCATAAGACAAAAACTAAATATTCAATGTTATCTATATCTCTTGCCAAAAGTGTAATGTGTGTTGAGGATAAATATCCAAAGTGATTGCTAATGATAATGCCCATTGTAGGAAGGATGCATCCTAGGACGTGTTATCAGATGTTGGCGTGTTGATAAGTTGTTTGAAATGCCGTTGATATAAGGCTTGATTGGCATGTTTGATAATGATCAAGAGTTTGATTTTTGTGTTTAAGGGTTCTACTTTTGTTGATTGTTCTAATTGTTTTCTATTTGTTTTACCAAAGGGTGAGTGTGACGATTGATTTATTATGGATGGAAGTTTATTGCAAGTGCAAGCAAAATGGGATGGGTGGCTTTGGGATTTTTTGGAATATTTCAATATTTTTGGTATTTTGCAAATGTTTTGAGGCTATTTTTTGGTCTTTTTTTTGAAAGTTTATGTGAATGTTTTGGTTTTTTTTTATTATTAGGTTGTTTAGGATTTTTTGAATATTTTCCACTATTTTTGGTTTTCCTGATTTTCAAATGTTTTAGGATTTTCTGAGATTTTTCCCAAGAACCTAACCTACAAGACTATCCTAGGGGCCTTGGGGGCTTATCAAAGATGATCCTTTCCTACGTTATACATGTAGAGACCACGTAGTTCGATTAACTTTGACTAGTTTATTGAGGAGATATGAACACTTGATGGATTATGATATTGCTATCAGGATTCAACCGTGTAGTTTCGAGTCAAACTCAAGGACCAGTGCTTCACCTCTGTGAGCATCACCTAGATGCAATGAGTGCTAAGTGGACCATCCGATATCATGAGAGATGGGTTCTTGTTGAACATGGGTCAATGAGTTTGACTCGAAACTACACGGTTGAATCCTGATAGCAATATCATAATTTGACACGCTGTGGAAAGATACCTCCTACTTATTACTTGATGGATTGCTAGTTTATTATGATGGATTGCTAAAGGACTGACCTAAAGTGTCTCAGAGGCACATCAGTGATGGCCTTGCCTACATTCAAGCTCAGAGATAATGTAGTTCAACAAGGTATTGTTTTTGGATTTTTGATGTTTTGACATGTCTAAGGATTTTTTATGTTTTGGATTTTTCGCACGATGTTGATGAGTGTATGGATATGTGATGATTTCAATGATTTGTTTTGTGATTTTGTTGAAAAAAGGCTAGGATTGATTGATCTGATTGATAGATTACTAATAGTGATGACATCATTGAGGATGCACAAAAATGCAAGGATAGTGTTGAACAACACAAGGATTGGGAAACGATATATATTGAGATGATGATGGATTGATAGGATAAGATAGATCAAGATTTTTAAGCTAGGCTTGGAACAAAATCGATTGGAATGATTTGATGTGATGTTGAAGTGCAAGGTAGATTCAACTGATATTGATTGTTTGGATTGATGTTTGATAAAAGATAAAGCTTGATAAGGAACATCTTCTTGTCAAAATGTGACATGGGCTAGTGATTTAGATTTTTTCTTACAAATGTTTTGACCAATTTGATTTTGTGTTTTGCAAATGTTTAGATCGCCTCATAAGTTATAGGATATAGCTCAAGATTTATTCCTGAAGCATGATGTATGTATCTACCCCCAGTGTCTAGTAATGTAGGGAATGATATGGGTGGATGCATGGATAAATGAATGGATGGATGGATTTGGATTATCTTGTGATAGGATAACACGTTTGGATAGAGTATGCCTCTTTGGACAATGCATCATGGCTCAGATAATGTTGGTTAGTATAGGATCAATAATAGTGACCCATGTCAAGATGCTTACCATAAGCAAGTGTGAAGTACATACCAAACCTTTTCCAAGATCAAGATGAGTTAGATGGAATGAAAATGGATTAGATAATGAAGGGTTCCCGGATTTATTATGGATAAGATGGATGGAATATGGGATTTATTATGGATGGGATGAGATGGTTCCACTTGAAATGGTGCACATAGATGCTTGATTCTACTCATGACGCTTTTTTTCCAGGTTTTCATCATGGTACTTGTCTAAGTGCCACCAAAGTGGTTTTCACCAGAGGATGATTTTTCTCCTAACAATTTTCTTGATTTTTTGATTTTTTTTATTTTTTGAAAGTTTATGCTAATGTTGAACCACCTAGTGGTGTTGATGTAGACATTGTTGGTGTTGATGTAGACATTTTTGGTGTTGATATATATGTTGTTGTCATGATGTGCCAATGATATCCTTCTTGGAGGATTTTTTTGTTAGTATACAACTGCTTAAATGTAACCCCTAGATTCTCTTATCTACTTGGTCGATATCAAAGTTAACCTTACCTAGATGTGCACATCGCCATAGAGTGCCCTTAGAGTCCTTATGATAAAGATGTGCTACCAATACACAGTCAATACAAGATTTGGGTACCATGGATGTTGAAGTGGATGGTGGAATGCATTGAGGGATAAGATATGTAGATGGATTGATTGACAGTTTGGAATCTTTGATTTTCCAAACTTGGGATGATGAGCAATGATGGGTGGATATGGAGATTTGATTGGGACCAAATTCTTCATATACTTTTTTGTAGGTCACTCTTGAAGCTTTCTTTTGCATTGATGGACATTTTGATGGATGAACTTCCCTTTTTTATTTTTCCCCATAGTTTCTTTGACTAATGGATTTTGATAAGGATGATTTTCTTTATTTTGCTTTGGTGTCCATTTGAATTTTTCTTGTCCATTTTTCTTTGACAATTCCTTTGCTTCAATAATTTTCTTTTTTCTTTGATATAGACCTATTTCTTGTGGTTGGTCCCAATTAGGGGGTGGAAAGATGCATGGAAAATGATTAATGATATGAATGGTTGTAGTGTTGGTAGCTATTTCATCATAAGGACTCTTCACGCTCCCCATGTTGGTGTTTGTGCTAGATAAAGTTGCCCCAAATATTATGGGATTATTACTAACATGCTTTGATTCTGCTACTAACAAACCATTTCCTTGTTCAAGATTTTTTAGCTTTGTTGATTCTTGATAATTCATGATATCCTCATACTTTCTTCAATTTGTATGGAAGATGTGTCTGATTTTGATGCTTTTTTAAAAGGTGTTGATGCTTTACAATCCCTATGGGAATCTTCCTAATGATCCATTTTTTCTTTCTTTTCAAAGGATGTTTCCGATTCACCATCCATGTAGAGGTCTTCTTTATGATTAATTTTTATATGTCTACGGATTCTAATATGCCTTGATCATGTATAAAGATATTAAGAGTAGGAGACTCCTACTCCTTGGTAATGATATCAAGAGTAGGAGACTCTTGTTTTGGATGAAGATCATCTATATGTCTATTAGGAGTAAGCATCTCATGGGTAGATGGAGGAGTATGTAATGTATGGATATGATCATTATTTACAACATCTTGTAGGGATTGGAGAATACCCATTAGATCATGGTAGTATCTTGGAGATACAAATTCCTGATCTTGAATAATTTTTGAATTGCTTTGGATCAAGCTCTAAGTGACATGGATCAATTTCAAAGGATGGATAGCTTACAAAGGGTTCTTGGATATCTCCATTAGGCATGATAAGTGGCTCAATATCATCTTAATCTTTGAGTGGATTTGGATCAAGTGTTGAGTTGAGGATTACTTCAATATCTACAACCATGAGGTCAAAATATGTCAATATGTCTTGGAAAGGACCATTGCTAGACTTTGGTGAAAGATGTTGATCATTATTTGGAATAAATTATTGAGATATGTCCTCTAACCTGTCAGGTGATGTAGAGATATTATCAGCATGATCATTGGTGAATGGATCTTGAATTTTTTTCTCAAAAATGGTGTTGGGGTAATTGTCAATGTTTTTAACCATAGGATCAAATGATTTTAATGCTTCTTGAAATGGATCATTGTTGGATATTGTTGATGGATTTTGATCATGATTAAAAAGTGACTCTTGATGTATGTTGATTTGATCATTGGATGTGGTAGAAACATCTTCAAGGTGCTCATTGATGGATAGATCTTGATCATTGTTTTCAACAATTGTGGCGGGGGGATTTTTATTGCTATATCATTAGCGGTTGAATCTTGATAATTGTCCTCAATAATTATTTTTCATTGATCAAGAAGTTCTTGGATGAGATCTTTGATTTTGATACAATCTAACGTGTCATGACCTTTTCTGCTATGGTATTCGCAATAAGCATTATCATCATACCGTGAGAAATTGATGCTAGGTTCACCCCTATTTAATGATTTTGGAAGATTGATAAGTTTAGCATGGAATAATGTGTTTAATGTTGATTTGATTAGATCTCCCAAAGGAGTGTATTCCCATTTTTCATCTTGTGATATTTATGCTTGTTAAGATTGATCTAGTTGTGATTGATCTTGGAGATGTGGTGATTGATCTTGTTGTTGAGGTTGTTGATTTTGATATCCAACTTCTTGATATTGAGGATGTTGTTCTTGATATGGTTGTGGAAACAACTCCATGTTTTGATGACATGGTTTAACCAATGGGAGAGTGTATCAATTTTTGGGTCGAGATGTCTCTTGGTGATATGAATCAACGAATTTGTTAAGTGTAGCAATTTGATTTTACAAAATTTGATCTTGATTTTGATTTTGATACCCTTGATATAGTTGATTTGGTTGTTGTTCAAGCATATTTGGAATATACACTTGTGGTATTTGTATGGGATCGTGCACAAATTTATTTTGGACAATTTTTTGATATGGGATGATGTTTAGATTTTGCATTCTAGGTTGGCATTAAACATTGTTGTGACTGGGAAACACATTGCTTTGATTTAGGTAACCTTGATTTTGCATGGTTTTACCTTGACTTGGATCAATACATTGAGTTGTCAGTATATTGTTTGGATTTTGAACAACATTGGTGTGATTTGCAAGCGTATCTATCCCATAGTTCACGAAGTGTGGATTTGATATGTTCATGTTTGGTAATTTTGTATTTGGTATACTCACATTGGCATGTATTGATTTGAGGGGATAATGTTGTTTTGTTGAAGACTCATGTATTGATCATTTGGTTGATAGATTTGTAGGTTTTGACTTTGATTTAAATCTACCATAGGGAAAGGTGTTCCAAAATTTAGATTGGGAATACTCACATTTGTTGTGGCATTGAGGTTTGTAGGATATAATGATCCCATGTGTGAATTGTATAAATGTGAGTTTTGATAATCAACTGGTGTTATAAGGCTTTGATATTTTGGTTGATTTAGATCACTCATGATGTATGAATTGAGTTTATATTCCATGTTTTTCTTTTGTTTTGACCTTGTTGAAAAAGTGAACCTCTAAGGTGTTTTGGAACAATGATGTGAGTGAATGATGAAAAGGGTGAATGATATGGGGGGATGAACTTTCTAAAATTTTGAACAACACTTTTATACTTAAAGTTTTGATGTTTTGATGTTTGGATAAAAGGTGCTAATGAACTTTTAAATATAAAGGTAGACTTGTGACCTTTAAGATAGACTTGTTCAAAAGGATAATGACTAACTCAACTAAGTGTATGGAAAAGGATCCATTTCACACACAAATTAGCAGGTATTAGCTTGATAAATGTCTAAGTTCAAAGAGTGTTGATGTGTCCAAAAAGTTTCTAAAGTTGTTTATGAAGTGTGATGTAAAATGTGTGAAGATGGATGAAATGGATGAAGTGTTTTGACCCAAAATGTTAACCTAAAAGGGACCTTTGTTTTGCAAGACCAAGGTGGTGAAAAACATGCTATACCTCTAAAGTGATAATGCCCTAAGAACTCAATTTTTTTTGGTAAAAAATAGGACCCAATGATTTTGACAATAGAACTCAATGACTTTCGATAATGTAACTCAATGATTTGGACAAAATAGAATTTGGACTCAATGTTTTGCAATGTTTTCCTTGTCTCAAATTTCTTTTTTGGGGGAGTCAAATTTTGAACATACATCAATATGGGGTGTTCATTTGATTTAATCTTGGATTAATGAAGTTATTTTTACCACATCCATTTTTCTTGCTTAAGTTTCAAACTAAATGTCTATGTCAAAAACATCATTCATTTCACAAGGTCCACTATTTCAAAATCATGAAGTTAGAGCCATAGTTTCCTATGTTTACTTTGGGAAGTATGGATTAAGATATAAGACAAAATATTTAGAAGTCTCTAAGGATAAAATCCTTAGGAAAAGCATTAATATCAAGACTTTTCAAAGGGTATCCATGCTTAAACCAAAGGGTTTGAAATTTTGAGAAAACTTGTTGATGTTTGTTTGTAATGTTTTGGAACCAAGCAAAGTATTTAACTAACTCACAAGCATTGAAAATCCTCGCTTAAGTGGGTATGTATTTCTTAGTAGGCTTACCAATCATCCCCTTAAGAGATGATTAATCTGTGAAGATGGAATGGGCATATAGGTTATGTCAAAGAAATGTAACGACTTGACACACCAAGCAAAAGAGTTCCTTCCCTATTTACTTTATTGCCTCAACCAAAAATCGAACATGGTAAGTAACTTCTTGGAATGGTGCTATTCCAATGCACTACCTTAAAATATGTTTCAGAAATGGAATTGGTTAGCCACTACAAACAATGTTCTTAATGACAATATTCGGGATAAACTGATTCTATACATGTGACGATTCACTCAATTAAGGGGTCTCCCAGCCCTTAGAAATATCTAAGGGTTTTGACATATCACATGGATAATAAGGGAGACATTCGTCTATATAGGACATAAACACCAGCTTGATAACTTTAGTCAGACCAATTTTTTTATATAGCGGACTGAAATGAAAGCACTACTTGGGTCGTTCCCTCTCACAAGTTGGGAGGTAGGCCCTCTAAAGGTAACACAAATTGTGAAGCTTAAAATGGTTTTCGTCACCCAAGATTGTCAAAAGGTGCAAGGGTGGAGGATAGGTGCTTCCAAGAAGAAAAGTATACTTGTGTGTTTCTCTTCACCCAAGATCGCATGAGGTGCAAGAGGAGAGGATACACACAAGCAATTCAACCATGCATTCATTTTAACCTTGAAAAGCATAATGAGTTCATTTTAAGCACCAAATTGAAGAATGAGTTTGTATTGTTCAATTTTAAACCGATATTGCGAAATGGGGATATGTGGGTTCAATTTTAACCAACTTTGAACATTAATTTTAAACCCAAAGGAAATTTAGTTTGTCCTAAAACATGAAGTAAAGCATCATAAAAATGGGTTATAATTGCCCCATAAGTGTAAAAAAACACTTGTTACAATATATAGTCAAATGATGATATGCTCCACTTAAAATTTTATTTCCCAAATCTACAAAACCAGTTAGCCTCAAAAACAAAAACCAGAAGTCAATGACATGTTAGAAATCAAATGAAATCAAAAATTTAAAGCACATGTCAAAATTTAAAGCAAATGTGGGGTTTTTTGGTTCAATTTTATCCAACTTTGAAAGCTAATTCATTTTATCCTTTCACAAAGTGTTGAGAAATATTTTTAAAAAATTAGATTATTGTAGACATGCAAAATTATCATTATGCACTTAGTTCACGTTCACCCGCTCATTAAATTAATCAAGCTCATCAAATCCATTCACCAAGTAAATCAGGACTAATTAATTCATTCCTAAGGTTATTCATTTAAATTAAATAAATCAAACATCAACCTTTTAATTAAATAAACCAAACTTTATTAAATTGAAATCCAAATGCATATTCCATCCTTTTCTGATTTAAATAAATCAAATATTTAAGTCAAAAAGGTCAAGCTAACCTAAGCATCATTTAAGCTAATCTAATCCTAATTAGCCTAACCTAACCACCCATCGCATCCTCTAGATAATCCCACTTGCACAAATAAATCAATTTATTGATTTATTAAAATCCTCATTTTCCTTCAACTTGGCATAAAAAACACAATATTCCTTCAAGTTTGAAAATGATGACAAGTTGACTTGTCCCCTCCAACATTGCATTAACTTCTCATTTTTCATGTCCCCCTCTCAAAATTTATTGCACAAATTTGAATTTGAAACTCCCTCTCTTGGGCACATTTCCCAAATCTTGCACATCCCTCAACCTATGACATGATGACAAGTGGCCTCTTCTCATTGGCGTATCTTTAGTCCCACATCCTCCATGTTTGGCATTCTTTTATCACTTTTGGCCATAAATAGAGGTCCCCTCTATTGTTCAAATCCTCCACAATCTACACAATCTTTGTATCTCATCTACAATATCATGCAAGGTCACTCTCTTCAATGGAGAACTAATTTTGTCCACTCCATATCTTAGCATTCTATATCATATTCAAATCATCTTCATCATGGAGCTTGATCAAGGATTGGGAAATGGCTTCATTCCATAGAAGCACCAATCCACTATAAGATGTTGGTTTGATTATTAGAATAATGTTTCTCCATGTTTGCTTGCTTCTTTTGCATTTTTCTTGTGATCAAATGAATCTTATAGGGAATCTTTTGTTTTCTTTGGTTTACTAACAATGCTAAGGGCTTTTGTTTTTTAGCTAATGCAGATTTAAGGTTCTACAATTATAATAGCAACTTGAGATAATGACAACTTTCTCAAATTTTGATCAATTTTGAAATCATAAAGATTTTTGGAAAGCTATACATGAGATCTTCAAACCCCATCAGCCTTTCTACAAAATTAATCATATAGGATTTATTAGAGATTAAATAAAATCATGCAATTAAGAGATTAAACCTAGAATTTTAAAAAAACACAACAAAATTAATGATGGATTATTATAACAACTTGAGATAATGATAAATTTATCAAATCTTGATCAATTTTGAAATCCTAAAATGTTTTGGAAAGCTAAACATGAGATCTTCAAAACCCAACACCTTTCTACAAGATTAATCATATAGAATTGATTAAAAATGAAAGAAAATCAAGCATTTAAGAGATTAAACCTATAATTTTAAGAAAACATTGCATAATTAAAATTTTGATATATTTTTCAATTCTTGATGAAATTGAGTGCCATAAAAAGCTACATAAGGATAAGAACAAGATCTAAAAAACCCAAAAAGTAGTTTTTCAAGCTTTAGTTCACCCAATTTTTTGTGATTAAAAAAAGTGATGGGTTTCAAGCAAAATTTTGGCTGTAACCTACAAAATTCCTCCTAAAACACTCAAAACATTAAAGTTTTCCCTCCTTCTAGCACCATTTTATGGATGTAGATATTAACTAAGGTAAACATTATTGTAATAAGCAATTTAAAACAATGTAATTAGCTAAATCAAGTTATATTCCCAATGAAATTATTGCAAAGTTAAACTAGGAAGCCATTAAAACTTGAAATAAAGCTCAAATTGCACAAAGAATCCTAATTAAACTCAACAAACCTCATCCCATTGGGGGATTGGTGTTGCTTAAAGTGCGGAATTCATCCCTTTCCCAATCCCATTTTGTTGAAATAAGATTGGGTGATGTTGAAGCAAATGCTCTCAAATGGATGTGATAAAATCCAATTGCCCTCAAAGATAGTGATAGCAATTGGAGTATGCAAATGTGTGTGAGTTTCAACATAATAAGTTTGCTATCAAAAGGTGGATCCATTTGTCTCCAAATAGTGATCTATTTATAGGAGAGTAAATGAAAAAGCAACATGGATGAGATTGATTTGATCTATCAATGGTCAAATAAAAGGAGGATGAAACATGGATTGAGGATTCCAATCCATGGTCAAGATTGAAAGTTGACAAGGATCAACTAATTTAATCAATTGTCCAAATTCGCTCTCAACAAACACACTTCCTAAGAATTAGGAAGAGGTTAAGAGATATTTTGGAGGAATGAGTGCATAAAAGGAGATATTCCATAGGAATATTCTCTTTTGGAGGAATGTGCAAAAGAGAGAATATTCCAAGAATATTCTCTTGTAAGTGGGAAGGGTGGGATAATTAGAAATTTAGTTAATTAAAACTAAATTTAAATAAGAAATCAAGGGCATAGATTGAAAAGATCAATCAATGGTCACAAATGAAAGGAGGATGAAACATGGATCAAGGATTCTCATCAATGGATGAGAATCAAAGATCACATGGATCAAGAAAAGATCAAGGACTCACAATCATGCAAACAAACACACTTTGCAACAACTTTAAGAAGTTGTTTCAAAGTTTGTTTGGAATGATCATTTACCTTTTTTTGAGGAAAATGGGAGAATATTCCTTTGGAATATTCCCTATGCAAGTGGATGAGAGGGAAATTAGTATAATTTAGTTAATTAAAACTAAATTTGAATGTGCAAGATGAGGAATGTGAGGATATTCATTAAATTATTAATCTATTTAATGAAAAGAGGATACAAATATAATATTTAATTAAATAGTTTAGGTTATTTAATTAAATATAAGGACCTAGGGTTAAAATTAAATAATTTACATTATTTAATTAAACCAAATGAAATGTCAGTGTGAGAGGGGGTGAATTAACCCAATTAGGTAAATTAGATTAATAGGTGAAAATGAGGCATTTAATTAAATAATTAGGCTTATTTAATTAAACAAGTGAAAAGAAGATGGATTTTAGGATGAAGCGATGTTAATATATTAGATTCAAGTGTGTAATACCATTCAAGACAATTTTAAGTGTCTAGAAAAAGCATCAAATATCTTCACTTTCAAGTGAAATTGGTTTAAGTAGAAAAACACTAACAAGATATGTGAAAAGAAGAAATGTTATGGATGATAGTACAACAGAAGACAATTCGGTATTGATGTAGTTGAATTTAGATAAAATTACTCTTTTACTCATTAAAAGGAGATCCAAACACAATATTATTATTCAAAGCAGATCACTATTATGGTGCATGCATGTTATTGACATGCACGAAACTCAATTAGATTTAGATAGTGTTGAGAGTACATATCTACAATAATTCACTAATAAAAGAATATATCTTTTATATTGGTGATAATAAAGAGAATGATAAACACATTTTGTAGAAAATTACTTTAAGAAGTTCTTTGAAGATTTGATAAGAAAGGGTGTGAAAATTGATAAACATTTTGTATGGTCAGCTGAGCGTGGGTCACAATTGAAATCATCAAGGCTATTTTATGCACTTTTAGATACCATCAACATGATAATATACCACACATTTGGAATTTATTTGAGAATGGGCATGGAAAGGGTCAATGTGATGGTGCAAGAGCTTGCATCAAATATGCTTTATAGAAACATCAAATGAATTGTGAAGGAGATTGTATAAATGATGTTCATATTGTTGTTGAATGGTGTAATAAAAACTTCACATGTAAGGCTAGAAAATATTCATGGAGGAACCTGTTGGAAATAAGATGCCATTTAATTGCAATCCTAAACATTATTTCATGTATCTCCTAAGTCCTTGGAAAGTGTTCCCCAACACTAGGATTAGAAAGAGATTAGTATTGAATGAAATAATCATGCTAATTGACATTTGTAATTAATTATAAATGTTAGGAGCATGTGAGGGCGTCCAATATGAGTTCCTAAATAATAGGGGCACATGGGGCGCCCACATGGAAGGTGGAACCCACCTTGAGATAAGTTAACTGTTTGGAGTAAAAGATAACACTTTTGTAATGCATGTAAAGATCCTAGAAGTTAGGGATTGATGTTTACATGCATGAAGTTCAATTTAGTTTAATTTAGATCAGCTCAGTTCAGTATTAGTTTAGTTCAATTCAGTTATGGTTCAATTATCTTCAGTTAGTTTTAGTTAAATTCTAGCTGACTTCAGTTAACTTGGAATGCATGACTAATGACTTGAGTTGCATGACAGATAACAAATAGCTACTTTCAGTTAACAGGGGATAATTATTCTTGCATGAATGGTGGAGAGATATGTTTCAGTTAACAGAGATTGACTTGGACCCACCTTGGGCGCCCAAGTTGGATTCTTGGAGTTAACACTTTTGCATGATAAGATATTTCAGAAGGTTGAGTTAAGTGGGCCCATTCTTGGGTGCCAACTTTGAGGATAAGATTTGAAGATATCTTCAAAATAAAGGTTGAGTTATGACTTCAATTTGGGACACCCAAATGGATGAAATAGTTGATTTGACATTGTTCTTCATGGTAGAACTCTATTTGCAATAGATAGGTGTAGCTTGTGAGATAGGGATTGAGCTTTGTAATTGTAACTCTTTGGAGTTTACAAGGTTGATTATTGCCTATTTATCTCAAGCAAGTTGAAGAGAGTTTGTATCAATTTTTATTGCAGTTTGTGAAGAACATTTGTTGAAGGTAAAAGAAGCATCTCAAGCAAGGATTGGAATTATTGTAATCTTATTCTAAGATTAAATAATACATTGATTCTTGGTGGAGTTTTTTCCTGAAAGGGTTTCTCAATGGTACATGTGTATCTTCTATTCTTCTATCTAATTCTTCTCCAATCTCCTATCTTCATTCTACAAATGATAAAATGAATTAATCAGATTAATCACCCACAAAGAATCTGTAACAAAAAATACATATTTAGATCAGCAATCATAAATTTTTACAAAGTATTAAGCTACATAAACACCTAATTTTCAACATTTTGTATCAGAGTTGAAGTTGGGTAGAGTATTGGGACGCCTTTCTCTTAAAAGATTGAAGGTTTTTTGGCTGAAGTGGGAGCTTTTATTATTTTTTTTATTGTTGATTTTGGAAAATAATTTTGTTACAATGAATTCTCGATTAGATATTGAAAGGTTCAATGGATCTAACTATGAAATGTGGAAACTAGAAATGGAAAATCTTCCTAAAGAAAGAGATCAGTGGTTAGTTGTTAATAATCAGAAAAAGACACCTACAACTATTTCAGATGAGGATTGGGCTAAGCTTGATAAGAAGGCAAGAGGAACCATAATATTATGTCGTGTTGATGTTGTTCTCTTGAATGTTTCAGATGAAAATAGTGCATATAAACTATGGAAGAGAATAGGTAATATTTAGCAAACCAAAAGCCTTACTAATAAGTTGTCTTTGAAAAGGTAGTTTTATTCTTTAAAAATGAAATACGATGATTATGTTGCACATCATTTAAATGCTTTTAATTTGATTCTCAGTCAGTTAGCATCTATAGATGCAAAGCTAGAAGATGAAGATAAATGCATTTTGTTACTTTGTCCTTTACTAGAGTCTTGGAAAAATTCAATTATTGCTATCAGTAGTAGTGGTGCAGATCCAAAGATGGATAATATAATTCCTACTCCCCTATCAGAGGATATGAGGAGGAATTCTAAAACTAGCTCCCAAGATGCCTTGTTTGTAAGAGGTAGGCCTAAAGAGAAGGAATCTAAGGCAGCCAAGAAAGGAAAGGGTAAGTCCAAAGGATGGTCTAAAACCCCTAGTAAGAGTAAGGTAAAGTGTTGGAATTGTGGAAAACCTGGAAATATTAAAAAGGATTGTAAGAGCAAGAAAAAGAGTTATGATGCTTCTACAAAGAAATCCATCGATGACAGTAATGATGCATTAGTCATTTCTTCTAATACTGTTGTTGATAACTCTTGGCTTATTGATTTGGGTTACTCCTATCATATGACTCCTAACAAGGAGTGGTTCACTAAGTATATTGCATATGATGGAGGGGATGTCTTCTTTGGAGACAACATCACAACAAAGATTTTTGGAAAAGGAGAGGTAAAGTTGTGTTTCAGTGATGGTAGGGTTAAGACCCTTAATGATGTTTTCCATATTCTAAGACTTGCTATAAATCTACTTTATGACTCTAAGTTCAATGATTTGGAATGCATGTGACATTTGGAAAAGGTGGTTGCAGATTGGTGAAAGGGAATATGGTGGTTGCTAAAGGATCTCAGATTGGGACCTTTTTTAAGCTAAATACCTCCAATGTAAATAATTTATCCAATGTAACTAAAGCTGAAAATACATGTATGTTGTGGCACCATAGATTGGGCCACATTGGTGAAAAAGGTCTTAGGACCGTTCTTAATAAGAAATTGTTGATGATATTCCTGATTATAATATTGGAAAAAATGACTTTTGTGAGCATTGTGTGTTTGGAAAGAAATCTAGATCTAAATTTCCTAGTGGTACAAATAAAGCTAAAATACTATTAGAGATTATTCATTCAGATGTAATGGGCCCTATGGATATTAACTCTATTCGAAAATCTAGATACTATGTCACATTTATTGATGATGTCTCAAGATACACTTGGATATATTTTATGCATAACAAATCTTATGTGTTTAATAAGTTTAAAGAATTTAAGGCTTTGGTTGAGAAATAATCAAATCATAAGATAAAAGTGTTGAGATCAGATAATGGTGAAGAATATTGTTCTAGGGAATTTGATGATTATTGTAAGCATGCAGAAATTGTGAGATAGAAAACTACTCCATATAAACCTGAACAAAATAGAGTAGCAAAAAGGATGAACCGAACCCTAATGGAAAGAGCTAGCAGTATGTTAAGTAGTGCCAAGCTAGATTGGTCCCTTTGGGCTAAGGTTGTATGTACTTCTTGTTATTTAATCAATAGATCTCCTAGTTCATCTATTGAAGAAAAAAATCCTTATAAAATGTGGTTAGGTAGGAAACCTAGTGTTGCACATTTAAGGATCTTTGGTTGTGAGGGTTTTGTTCATGTGCCTCAAGAAAAGTGATATAAATTGGATCCTAAAGCACAAAAATGCATATTCATAGTTTACGGTGAAAATGTAAAAGGATACAAGCTTTGGAATCCACTAACTCGAAAAATTTCTTTATCTAGAGATGTGATTTTTTAGGGAATTTAGAGCTTATTCAAGAGAAGAACAACCAAAGGAGAAGGATACTTCTCAAACAGTGAATTTTGAGATAAATAATGAGAAGCAACAAGATGCACATGTTGAAGAAAAATTGGATGGATTAGATGAGGAGAGTTCATAGAGTTCTTCTAAGATAGATGCTCAAGATGAGCATATTGAGGAGCAAGTAGAAACCCCTTTGAGAAGATCCACAAGACAATGGAATCTCATTGATAGGTATAGCCCACCTAATTTATGTTGTATATTTGCTTTAATGAGTACTAATGATGAACCCAGTTCTTACAGGGAAGCTTTGTCTCTAGATGAACACAAGCTTTAGTTACAAGCTATGAATGAGGAAATGGAATCCCTAGATACTTGTGACACATGGGATCTTGAGAGTTTTCCCAAAGTATGAAAGGCCATTGGTTGTAAATGGATCTTTATAAAGAAAATTGGAGCAGATGGTAATCTTGAAAGGTACAAGGCTAGATTAGTAGCCAAGGGCTACTCCCAGAGAGAGGGAGTTTACTTTAATGAAATCTTCTCTTCCATTGCTAAATTAACTTCTATTAGATTCTTTTTATCTATTGTTGTTTCTTATGATTTTGAGATAGAGAAAATGGATGTGAAAATTGCTTTTTTACATGGGAATCTTGATGAGGAGATTTATATGAAGCAACCTTATGGTTTTGTTGTAAAAGGAATAGAGGAATTGGTTTGCAGGTTAAAGAGATCTTTATATGGATTGAAATAGTCACCCAGAATGTGGTACCAAAAGTTTGATGATTTTGCATTAAAAATTGGTTATGTTAGGAGTGAGGAAGATCATTGTGTTTACATAAAAGTTATTGATGATCAACTTTTAATTATTATCTCGTATGTTGATGACATGTTGTTTATTGGTAACAGCAAGGTAATGATCAAAGAATTGAAAGAACAACTCTCGAGCACATTTGAGATGAAAGATCTAGGGGATGCAAAATATATCCTTGGTATGGAGAACAGTAGAAATAGAGGTAACAGAAAGCTTTGCTTAAGTCAGAGCAATTATGTTGATACTATTTTGAAACAGTTTAACATGCAGGACAGTAAACCAATTAATATTCCTTTACCAATTAGCATGAAGTTAAGTTTAGAATGTATGAGTCCTAAATCTAATTTTGATTATGAGGAAATTTCTGAAATTCCATATGCTAGTGCAATTGGTAGTTTAAAGTATGCAATGGTTTGTATGAGACTAGATCTAGCCCAAGCAGTGGGAGTTCTTAGTAGGTTTATGTCTAACCCTGGAAAAGAAAATTGGACTTATGTTAAGAGAGTGTTTAGATATTTATGAGGTACTTATGATTACTATTTGGTTTATCATGGTTCTAATGACATTGATATTATGCATAGATCATTAGACATATAGGGTTTTGTTGATTTGGATTGGGAAGGAGATCTGGACAATCGAAGGTTGACAAGTGGCTATGTGTTTACTTTGTTTGGAGCTGCAGTTAGTTGGATGAATAAGAGGTAGCTCACGGTTGCTTTGTCCACCACAGAAGTAGAGTACATGGCTGCTACACATGCCTCTAAAGAGGAAATTTGGCTACAGAGACTTGGGAAAGGTATTGGTTTTAATTGCAAGCAAGTTAGACTTGAATGTGATAGTCAGAGTGCTATTTGTTTAGCCAAAAATCCTATGTATCATGCTCATACTAAGAATGTTGATGTTCAGTATCACTTTGTTCGAGAAATGGTTGAGAGTGGGAAGGTATTAATTGAGAAAGTTGACACTTTGATTAATGTTGCAGATTATCTTACAAAACCAGTTCCTATAGATAAGTTCTCTTGGTGCAGGAAGGCCATTGGCCTTGAGTCTTGTACTTTATTTATAATAATCATTCCTTGTTTAGAATAATTGCAATGTATAATGTCAAGTGGGAGAATGTTGGAAATAGGATGCCATTTAATTACAATCCTAAACATTATTTCATGTATCTCCTAAGTCCTTGGAAAGTGTTCCCCAACACTAGGATTAGAAAAAGATTAATATTGAATGAAATAACCATGTTAATTTACATTTGTAATTAATTATAAATGTTAGGAGCATGTGAGGGAGTCCAATATGAGTTCCTAAATAATAGGGGCACATGGGGCGCCCACATGGAAGGTGGAACCCACCTTGAGTTAAGTTAACTATTTGGAGTAAAAGATAACATTTATGTAATGCATGTAATGATCCTAGAAGTTAGGATTGATGTTTACATGCATGAAGCTCAATTCATTTCAGTTCAGTTTAGTTCAGTATCAATTCAGTTCAGTTATGGTTCAATTAGTTTCAGTTAAATGCTAGTTGACTTCAGTTAACTTGGAATGCATGACTAATGACTTGAGTTGCATGACAGATAACAGGTGACTACTTTCAGTTAACAAGGGATGATCATTCTTGCATGAATGGTGGAGAGATATCTTTCAGTTAACAAAGATTGACTTGGACCCGCCTTGGGCGCCCAAGTTGGCATCTTGGAGTTAACACTTTTGCATGATAAGATATTTCAGAAGGCTGATTTAAGTGGGCCCATTCTTGGGCACCAAATTTGAGGATAAGCTTTGAAGATATCTTTGAAATAAAGTTTGAGTTATGACTTCAGTTTGGGATGCCCAAATGGATGAAGGAGTTGATTTGACATTGTTCTTCACGGTAGAACTCTACTTGCAAGAGATAGGTGTAGCTTTTGTGAGATAGGGATTGAGCTTTGTAATTGTAACTCTTTGGAGTTTACAAGGTTGATTATTGCCTATTTATCTCAAGCAAGTTGAAGAGAGTTTGTATCAATTTTTATTGCAGATTGTGAAGAAGATTTGTTGAAGGAAAAAGAATCATCTCAAGCAAGGATTGAAATTATAATAATCTTATTTTGAGATTAAATAATACATTGATTCTTGGTGGAGTTTTTTCCTGAAAAGGATTTCTCCACAGTACATGTTGTGTATCTTCTATTCTTCTGTCTAATTCTTCTACAATCTCCTGTCTTCATTCTACAAATGTTAAAATGAATTAATCAGATTAATCACCCACAAAGAATCTATAACAAAGAATACATATTTAGATCAGCAATCATAAAGTTTTACAAAGTATTAAGCTACATAAACATGTCAATTTTCAATAGAACCCACGTCCAACTAGAGTTTCTTGGGAGATATCAAGTATGTAAATTGTTAAAAATAGTTTGACTTGTTTAAAATATTGTTATTATAGTTTTATAATTTTGAAACAAAATTATAATTGTAATTTATGAGTTGGCATGTATATATATATAAAAATTAGGTGTGAATAGAAGAAGAATGCATGGATGTAAGAGGGTAGAGAAAATGATATCTTTGTATTGTGTTATGAGTACAAATAGTCATACATGGACATTGTGCATTAGGTATTACTCTTGTTTTTGTTATGATTTCATGTTGGGAGATTATCAAAATTGCAAGAGCTAATAGTGTGGATATATCAATGAATGAAATTTGGTGCGATTAGTTGTTACTAGTGCATATGATGAAGATGAAGTTTGAAGGCATTCCCTTGATTTCAATTGATTATGACAATATTTTATAATTGATTAAAAAAATCATATCTAACATGTAGAACTCTTGTAACTTTTATTTTTGAATTTTTTAATATGTTGATAAAATTTAATTTTAATTTGGGTCTTAAACATTACAATTCATGATAGATTATTATAATTTTCTTATATTTCATTATGATGGAGGAGATGTTTTTGCAGTCATAGTAGAGGCTAGAAACGTAGAAGGTGTAAGTTATTATTTATTGTGTTGCATAGAAGAGATGATGAAGTTAACAAAACCAAAGACAAGCAACAGAATTTGGTTTCCCTAGGTTCAGCTACATAGTGCAAGGAACATATCTCAAATAAGTCAAAATTGTTCATTGTGGGATTCACTATATTGATTACTAACCTCACAACATGGTGTAAATCAATATAGTCACCTAGTAATTGTTACTATTTTGTCTCTTCATCGAGTTCCAAGAGCAGGTAGACATCCTAAGTGGAGATTAGATATAGATGGCCATTAAAAGATAATGAATGTTACTATAGAGTGATCCAAACTAATGGATGTGTTGAAAAATATGAATAACAACTACCATTTCATGTATTCACTAGACTCAAGCACTATGGTGGAATATTGTCTTAAAGGTAGATACTAGGTGTGCTACTAGATTTCACATGTCTTACATAGATTGATTTGATAAACATGAAGTTCTCGAACAAATTTCATTTAATTTTGGCCTAAATAGTTCTTATTTTTTTAGAAATCGTGTTATCTCTAGATTTGCTAAATTGCAATCATTTTGTACTACGTAGAGTATTTTAAGTTATTATTTCATGTTAGGTACATATAATCTCTACATGAGTTATATAAGACATAATATTATCTTATAGGTACTCTTTAACTTAGGTGTCTTAGGGACCCACTTGTTAAAAGAACTAATTGTTAGAATAAGTCATTTAGGTGTACCTTAAAGACCTTTACAAGATTTAAATCAATTGTCTTTTAAAACTTTTAAAATTTATTTTAATTTATGCTTCAATAACTTGAATTTAATTTTACTTTAAATAGTTCTTAGACTTTAAATAGAATTCACATGATTTACTATGGTTCTAAATCCTTTTTTACATTTCAAATTTTGGTAGGAGATTTGTTATGAAATATATTCTTGAGTAGGTTAAAGGGAAGCCATTTCGGATTACACATGCATAGTCTGGAGCCTCTTTATTTTTTCCCATAAAGATTTATATTGTTGTATTACATACCTTTCTATATTGGGATAACCTAAGAATTGTAATTTGTAATTTTGGCTTGAAAGATATTGTCAAATCTTATTTATATGTACATGTTTTATTTGAGTGATTTATAACACATATGTGTGTGTGTATGTCAAATACTTTTATTTATATGCAGTCTTATTCAGCGTGGTTTAAGTAATTATGGTGTAATATACCAAATTATAAATGGTTATAAAATTTGGATTCAATTAACACTTAATTGAATATAAGTTTTTAGTTGCATCCAAACATGTATTTTTTACATATCAAGATGAGGTTCCTCCTAATCGTATTCCTTGTTTTCCTAGTGATTAAATTCACATGGTACTTAAGGTACTTTGTTAGATGTCAATCTTCCTTGTGTCCTAAGTTTAGGTACTTTTTGAGATATAGAAATACGCATGTGGTTGTATTGTTTGAGGTTTCAAGATGTGTTGTTAATGCTTTTGAAAATTACTTGAATACATCAACACTAGTTTAAATGTTAAATTAAAGAGATGAAATGCTACATGTGACAATAAGATTATCATATAGAAAAATTATATTTTCAATCTACACATGCTAGCATTTTACTAGACTTTTCAAAATCTTTTTTAAAAGTAAAAAATTAACAAAGATCCTATATAAATGGGCCATATCTTTGTCGTTAGGTTGTAATCATCCTAAAGCTTATATTTCACCAGGTCTTGTTATTTAAGTGAGAATTGATTCTTCTTTTTAGTGTTGAATATGTTAAGGAGGTCAAAATAGTTTAAATTTGAATTATCATATTGAAATTATGTTGAGTTATGAATTTTAGGAATGGAGTGTAAATATTTTAAGTGCATTCACTCCATAAATTTAAATTTGGGTCTTATTTAGAAAGAAAATTTAATCACATTCATCACTATATGAATTTTTTTAAAAGTAGTGGTTCCTATTATATATGTTGTAAATAGTTAATGTAAAGTATAAAATTGTAATAATATTTCTCCAAATATATTATGCCATTTTTTATTTTCTAATTTTAAATTTTTATATTGTAAGATCAATTATCTTCATGTCATGGATTTCAAATCCTTTCAAGCCAAAATGATAGGTTTTAGAAGAAGCAAATACATTTTAATGTTTATAAGTTTAATAAACATAATAAGTTTTAAACCACTACATCTACAAAAAAAAAGTATATGCGTCATTTTATAGACCGCAATCCAATTATGTATCTAGGTGTTTTTTATTTTCACACATGACATCAAAGTAAACTTTAACCCTCATCACCTAAACCTTTTTGGTTGCATTTTAGTCAAACACAAATAAAGATTATGATATTGCTATAAGGATTCAACCGTGTAGTTTTGAGTCAAACTCATTGACCCATGTTTCATGAGTAGTGATTCACAAGAACCCATCTCTAATGATAATGAATGGTCCACTTAGCATCCATTGAATGTAGATGATTCACAAATAAAGATTGCATAGTTAGGTTAGGTTCTAGAGTATTCCATTAGTTCAAAGCCCTCCTTAAATCTCATCCTTGCAAAAAGTGTTTTAGGAATACCCTATGACCATGATGTTCTATGAGATCACATTTCTTTTCAAGACAACCAAGGTCCAATATTTTGCATGTCTTGTGTATGCTTCCACATTTTTCATGTACTACATTCTATTATAGCACATGCAACCATAAAATTTGACAAAAATCCACTTTCAATTATGTTCTGATCGATGTTGATACCCTATTCTAAAGATCTCATTTTGACACAGGTTAGAAGGATGTTGGAAAAGATTGTGAAGTTAGGCCCTACACTTACCAATTGCATAAATTCTTAAAAGTTTATGAAGTATTTTCATTTTCTCATTAAAACTATTTTATGCAAATCTTACAATCATTCCAATCCATGAGACAAAATCTCTTTGAGACCTTTTGTTAAATAGTTTAGGTGCCTTGTGTATGCTACTAGATTATGCATACATGTCTACCAGGGCACTTGCAACAACATGGACAAAAGATAGCTTTGATTATTCTTTTATAGGTGTCTTGATTTTTAAGATCCACTTACTATTGAGAGAGAGAATTTGAATACCTACGAAAGTAAAGATACAACTAGGGGAGAGGACCTAGTACCTGAGCATGTTTCAATAGTTGTGATAGTAGTTGTATATATAATGCCCAATATTTTTATTAATATTGGACCAATAGTTATGACTTTAAAGTTGTTAGTGTTGACGATGACTACCCATAATTAAACAAGATGTATTCCTTTTATTTAAAAAGTAACCAATCATGTGATTCCACATCAACGCTCAATAAAACATGTTGTGAATGCACAAGTATTGGTCTCACTTTTTTTTTGGGCTTTTTTGGACACTTGGACAAAAAGCATGCTGTGGCCCTGAAACCTTAGTTATAAGGAAGGGACTTGCCAAGTAAGCTGCTGTAAAAAATTGGGAGTGATTTGAAATTTCCACGTAGGATAATTAGAAGCGCGAAGTTAGGGTGCACAACTACTAGATCCTCTCCCCTAATTACGTAGATGAATTTTATGTTCTAAAACTAGAATCTCTGTAATTTACTACCCTCTGGTAACACACTAAAGTGACTGTTTTAAAGATAAACTATAATCTAATAAGTCAAATTATTTTCCTTATTTTAAGCCTGCTTCAGGATAAACTGCTACCTAAAAGGGACAGTTTTAGATGTCTTATGTTTAAACTAAAATATTTCTCTTATTACTGTCCCGATTAATTATAAACTTACAAAACTAAAACGTGTTCCGATATATTAGTGATTCAGATGAATCAGTAATGAAAAAGGTCCCACCGAGATTTGAACTCGGGTTACTGGATTCAGAGTCCAATGTCCTCACCACTAGACCATGGGACCTAAACGTGTGTCAAAAGTGCATGGTACAGATATGAACATATACTCACAGTGGTAGCGTGACGATGTCTGCAAGGCCTGAAACGAGAGTATACTAGGACTGGGACTCGGGTTCGAGTCCTATGGTCTACCACAACATTTGTTTTGGTCTAAGTGACCAGTAGAACATATTTATTATTACCTATTAAATTTGTTAAATTTTCTATGCTGTCGGTAACGAGGAACTAATTTACATTGAAATATTACTTATACAATTTGACGGGATTCGAACTTCTCACTCGTGGTTGCAATAAAAACCTTCCACATCACATTCATATTCGTATTTCATAAAAATGCATGAAACTACTTATCTACTAGGATTTTTTTTATAATAATATGAATTGGGTATATTTGTTTTACTAGTATTAGTATTATGCCCATTTTACTCCCTAAAGTAGAAAAGAGTATGCAACCATTAACTTTCGAGGTAGCTCGTTGACAAAAGGATCACACAACTATTAGAGGATCATGTCAAGCATATGATCATTCCCCAATATCAAACTATTTTTCCATCAAATTCTCATTCACTATTTCTGAATCAAGTTCTAAGATGAATACTTCTCTAGGATTCAAAACTTATGTTGGAATGGAAGAATGTTCTTGTGTTAGAGATCATTCTTGGGATGTGTTAGAGAACAAGTTCTCATTCAAAACCATGTATATATTGAGTATTTTTATTTTTCATAAAATAATTTATTTGTGGAAAATAAGGGTGGGTTAGTTTCTTGGAGAGGGATAACAAACCTTCAGGCTGACATAATTATAAATTATGAAATTTACATGTTAAATGATAATTATTTTCCTTCTTTTACATTCAATCTTATATGTCTTCTATGAGTTGGTTTGTTTGTTGAATTTACTCAATTGGATTACCATGTCCCCTTTTTGTAATAGTTTATGATATGGGCTAGAATGTTCGTTTCTTATTTCCCACATCTCCCTTGGTCCAATTTCGTGTTTGTTCTTAATATTCTTTATCCCTATGTTTATCCAAGGTCTCTAAAGTCTCTAAGTTTAGAGACATATCCAACCTTCTAATTGTGTGTTATTCATCAAAGTTTCAAAGTTACCCTTCTTGATATGCCTTTTCTCCCAACTCCACCTTTTCCTCTATTCATATTGAAGTTTAGGGCTTACCCTTACCTAGGTACTTAGTATTCCTTACCCTTAAACTCTAATCCTAGTCAGAGTATTAGGCTTCCATGTCTAAGAATATATTTTCCCCAGTTCCTACCATTATTCCCTCTTTCATCAAGACGTAAGATTTCTCTATGTCATCATCCATTTCAACTTAACCCCACTTCTCCCCAAGCCTTTTTCAAATTTTGACTTCCTCTCACTAGCATGCTTCACATCTAAACCTTGATCTCTAACTAATGGTATGAGTCTTGGAGTATCCCTGACACTTAAACTCTAACACTCCTGTCATTTTTATTGTTCACCTCACATTCCTACAAGCATGAAATAAAGCATCATCAACTCATATATTTGACACTAAAATTTTATAAATAGTTCCCCCTACTTAAGAACATTAATTAATCCCTGGGGAATAGATGCATGTGTACATCTATCAATAAAAATAAATAAAATGGCCTTTTGTTTCCATTAATGTAGTGTTTAGGGCTTCAAAACCCATGCAACCTCATATCATTATTGTAGAGGAAATTTGTAAGCTATACAAATCCCTTCCACATGCGGGTGCAATTTTTAACATGATCTAAGGAAAAACAATGCCTATTAGGTATGTGTGTCCTCAATAGTGTATCAATCATGTGGTTTTGGACTTGAATGCAAGTGTCAACATTATTTTTGGGGTATTAAAGGTCTTAAGTCTTCATGAAAAAACATTATTTAATATACAAAAAAAACCTAACAAATAAATTGTTCTAAACCCTTGTGTTCAAATGATCAAATATGAGGATGAAAACTCTTGAGTTTATTGTAAATTAGAAGATGGAAACCCTTTGATCTTGTGTGTTAGAGGAAAAAACCCCTTGAGTTGAAGGATGATCTTTCTCAAAGGTTGCACTTGGGATTTCCTAGTAGCAAATCTTCAACTATATCAATTTTAAATTTGAGTTGCACACTTCTGTGGGTGTAAAGCTAAATTTCCAGTTTGTTATTGCTACAATAGTAGCATTTGTAATGTATTACAAACTTTACTAGAATATACATGTTTTGTAATTTATTTTACATTTTTTAACCGAATTAAAATCTCGGGTACATTAATGAATTTAAAAAATAGTGAAGAAATGTTGGTTTATGGTTTGGGTAAAGTGCTTATATCTACAACATATCTATTTTTTATTTGAGAGTCTAATTTAAATAATATTAAGATTTTAATCTTATTATACAAATGCGGAGATAAATTTCTAGGTTTTTTATTCTAGATTTGGTTAAAATATTTAAACCAAGAATTTATTCATAATAATAATAAAAGTGATAGAAAATTTAGGGTTTTATAAGTTATGTTCAAAAATTTTAAATCTACAAAAAAATCCTTAAATATTTTACCTAGGACATTATAGTGGTTGTGAGTGTGCTTTTGAAATATGCAAACACTAACTTCAAACAAGGGTTAGTACCTACAAATCCTTCAAGAATACTCCTATGAAATACCTTGCAACATGCTTAAAAAATGCAACAAATGGTGAAAGAAAGCTACAAGCATTATGAAAGCAACCACAAGTTACCTATTCCATAGTGGATTGATGTCACATGTGCTAGTGACCCTTTCCCAACCCTTGCTAAAAGCCAAAATGATTAAATTCAAATGGAGATGATGAGCAAGATGAGTTATCTAAGAGAGTAACCTTGCATAAAAGTTGTGTATGCATGAATGAGAATGAAGGCCTTCTTTTATAGATTTTCTTGATGAGAGATTGGCCAAGATGGTGAATGTGGGACTAAGATTGGACCAATGAAAGAAGGACACTTGTCAAGTGGTGATAGGCCAATGGTTGTGCAAGATTTGGGAAGAGTGCCCATGAGAGGGAGAATTTGAATTCAAATTTTGCAATAAATTTTGAGAGGGGGACAAAAAACAATAAATGCAATGTTGGAGGGACAAATCAACTTGTCATGTTGAGGAAAATGAGTGTTTTAATAAATCAATAAAATTGATTTATTTGTGCAATGGAGATATCTAGAGAATGCAAGTGGGTGAGATTAGTATTTGTCAGGGTTAGATTAAATAGATGATGATTATGTTAGTTTAATGATGATTAGGTGAGTTTGACTTTTAGGACTTTGATATTTGATTTATTTAAATCAAAAAATGATGGAATATGATTTAGGATTTGATTTAAATGGATGTTTGATTTATTAAAAGGTTGATGATAATATTTATTTGATTTTAAATGACCTTAGGAAATGGAGATTAATGAAATTACCTGCTAAATGAATGAAGGTGAACCTAATGTGAAATCTAGTTCAGTTGATGAATGAACCTAATCAAATGCAGAATGTTAATTTTGCATGTCTACATTTTGCCTCTCTTTGAAGCAATGTACTTGTTGCGTTGGTTCAAAGAATAAACTTTCCGCGATCAAAATAAAAAAAAAATTGATTTTTCGGATGCCCCATGGAAAGTACATTGGTACATTGCCCCTCGAGAGATCGGCGAAAGATTTGATTTGAGGGTCAATCTCTCATGATAAAGAGGTTCAAAATGGGTGGTTATGGGCGGCGATGCAAATGAGATGATTTTAAGATGCTTAGAATAACAAATCTATATTATCCTAAACAACTTAAATGATGATATGATATGAGATGGATGAGATTGATGATGTGAATGATGTGATATGTTGTGATTATGCAATGGATGATTTATGAGATGATCAGACTAACAGATCTATATTATGATGATGATTATGCAATGCATGTGAAATGATCAATGTTTCCTATGATGTATGATATGAATGATATGTGGTATGCTGATGATTTGTTGATGCAAGATGTATGTAGGATGTAAGATGTATGATGGATGCATGATGGATGTATTGGTGATGATGATTAACTATTCATGCTATGATGTTAGTGTGGAAAATGAAGAAATTAGATGATGACAAGAGGATCCAACAAACCAACATTATGAGAGATGATGATGATGATGATAGATGAGAAAAGATAGATGGATAATTTGCTTATCAAGGATTGGGATTTTCAAAGGGTTGCTTACTTTATGTTTGATAACATGCCTAAGCACGATGCATCAAGGTATGAAGGACCAGGATGGCGTTGTACTTAGTGTGATGGACTTTGACTCAACAAATAGATAGGAGTATTCCTGTTCATACCTGACATACGGAAACCTTACTAGGATGCACTTTAGAAGTTTCAAACATCTCGGACCAAAACACGGAGAGGTATAACCAATCAATGCAATAGTCAACAAGCCATCCAAAACATCCTCTATACATGTCTAACAAAGCAAGTATTCGCCAAGTTATTTTACAAGAATGTCCAACAAGCATAGCTGATAAAAGAATAATGATGTTTCCCCATTCCTATCTCTCTAAATCCTTCATTTGGATATCATCGAGAGGTCCTTAGACTGAGCGTAATAAGATAAGTCAAGAAAAAGATAAATCACACAAACAAGTTGTTGTTCTTCAATACCACTAACCAAAAGGGAATGTGTTTTTAAGGATAAGAACTGAAACTTATTGCCAAAAGATAATGCCCATTGTAGGAAGGATACATCCTAGGACATGTTAGTGGATGGCGGCACGTCATTTCATTTATCCAAAGTGTTCTTTTGATAAATAATGCCCTTGTAGGAAGGATTCATCCTAGGACATGATGTTATCAGATGATTGATATGGGACTGTTTGGATGATGGACTATCGACACAAAGACTTGACCAACTTGTTTACGTACTAACTTAGACTTGAGACTTGACGCTTTTGAGTTTACTTTTAACCTACTAGACTTGTTTCTAACTGTTTCACCAAAGGTTGACAATGGCGATCAGTTTATTATGAATGGTGTTTATTGCGTGCGCGAGATGAGCGGATGGATTTTTTTCAAATATTTGGATGTTTTTGATGTTTTGCAATGTTTTGAGGCTATTTTTGGTATTTTTTGAAGTTTTACAAATTTTTGATTTTTTCAAATTTTCAAATGTTTTTGGGATTTTCTGAGATTTTGACCAAGATACTAACCTAAAGACCTATCCTAGGGGCTTGGGGGCTGATCAACATATTAGCCTTGCCTACATTATACATGCAAAGACCACGTAGTTGACTAATGACTTGACCAATTTACAAATGAAGATATACATGATGAAATGTCAGTTTATTATGACGGACTCCTATAGGACTGACCTAAATGTCTCGAGGGGATGATCAATGATCAACCTTGCCTACGTTCAGCTCAGAGAGACGATGTAGTTCGACAAGACGACCTTGTTTTTGACTTTTTGAATAACTTTTTGACTTGTTTTTGGATTTTCTGATGTTTTGATGTTTTTGGCTTTTCTGATATTTTGATGTTTTTTGGATTCTTTTATTTTTTGATGTTTTTGGATTTTCTGATGTTTTGATTTTTTTTGGATTTTCTGATTTTCTGATGTTTTTGGATTTTCTAATTTTTTTGAGGACTTTAAGACCATACACAAATCCGATCCGATGAGAATGTGCCCCTAGCATGATGCAATAGACTACTCTGATAAAGGCAGGACAAACTAACCTTGAGGATGGGTCGAGTAGTTCTAGAAGGGATCATGATATGAACATAGGACCAAGCTATGGTGTCGATGCGAGTGGATGAGTGATGAATGGAGATATGGATGAGATGGATGATGGAAGTGAAATGGAGGGATAATGATGAACAAGCTGTAAACATCCTGGTGGATGGAAAGTGCTTATTTACGCAAGGCGCCTGTTTGCCACTTGCCCAAAGTGCCACTGAAGTGGTTTTCACTAGAGGACAATTTTTTTGCTTTTTTGATTTTTTTGTTGTTACCAAGATGCCTGTTTGCCAGGTTTTTGCCGAAGTAACCATTTTTTAGGACTTTTTTTTATTTTTTTGGATCCTGCAGAGGTTCCCCTTCGGGTGTTGATAGCTGATATGCCCCTAATTTATAGCTTGTTGTGATGATGAAAGGCCCTAACCAATTTGGTTCAAACTTTCCTTTGTGCTAGGATTCGGGACATTCTTTTGATTTTCTTTTAAGACCAATTCTCTGACTTGGAAAGTCCTACTTCTAATCCTCTTGTTGTAGCTTCGTTTAAGTCTATTTTGATAGACTTGTAAGTGATTCAAAGCATCGATCCTTCTCTCATCCAATAACTCCAGCTCATTTAGTCTTGAAACCCGATATTCTTCATTAGTGATGATATTTTGCAGTGATATTCTTAGGGATGGGAGCTCGATCTCAATGGGGAGTACAGCTTCTGATCCGTAGACCAAGGAGAAGGGGGTGGCGCCAGTGGGTGTGCGGATGTTGGTTCGATAAGCCCAGAGGGCAGGATTAAGTTGCAGATGCCAGTCATGACCTGCGTCATTGACTATTTTCTTGAGGATTTTGAGGATGGTTTTATTCGTGGCTTCTACTTGGCCATTGCCTTGGGGATAATACGGGGTGGAGAAGTGATGCTGGATTTTGAATTTCTTGCACAAGTTGCGAACCTCCTGGCTCTTGAAGGGTGTCCCATTATCTGAGATAATGGCTTGTGGGACACCATAATGACATATGAGATAGTTCAAGATGAATTTTGAGATCTAATTTCTAGTGATATAGGTCATGGGTATGGCTTCCACCCACTTTGTGAAGTACTCAGTTGCAGTGATAATGAATTTATGGCCGTTGGATGAGGTGGGTGAGATTTTCCCAATGAGATCGAGTCCCCACTGCAAAAAAGGCCATGGTGTAACGATCGGATAAATCTCTTGAGCTAGAGCATGGATGAGGTCCCCATGCTACCGACATTGTAAACATCTTTTAGCATGATCATGTGATTCTCGCTCCATTATGGGCCAATAGTATCCCAGCCTTGGCAGTTTCTTGGCTATGGTTATTCCACTCGAGTGTGAGCCATAGATACTGTTATGAACCTCGGTTAGAGTGGTTAATGCCTCCTCAGCATTTAGACAACGTAGTAAAGTACCCTCTATGCTTCTATGGTATAAGGTATCACTTAGGATGAAAAATCTGGATTCCTTTTTGATAAAGGTTCATTTTAGGCTCGATGGTAGGTCAGCGGGTATGACTCCTATGCGAAGATATGTGTAGATGTCGTGATGCCAAGGATCACCAGGACCAACGATTTGACACACATATTCTAATTCTGGTACCTCGAATGTGGGAACGAGAAGCTGCTCGATCAAAAATTTGTATTTCGACACATTGTGAGGGATGTCTACTAGAGACCCAATTATAGCCATGGCATCAGTGGCTCTGTTGTTGGTTCTTGGAATCTGCTCAAATGTTATGTCGATGAAGGATTCCTTTAGAGTCTCCACCAATTTCTTGTATGGGGTTAGCTTGTCATCATTTGTCTGATATTCATTATTGACCTGATTTATGATCAACTGAGAGTCTCCATATACCTTAAGAGCTATGATATTCCATTGTACTACTATCCTGAGACCTATAATCAAAGCCTCGTATTTCGCGATGTTGTTAGTGAAAGGAAATGCCACTTTGTATGACTTCGGTATGCAATCCCCCTATGGGGTGATGAAGAAGACACCAGCTCCTGATCCATGTTGTTTATATGACCCAATGAAGTATAGTTTCCAGTGATCAGCAATGTTGAGGTTAAAAATAGACTCATCTGGAAACTCTGAGACAAGGGGATTCTCATAATACATAGGTACTTCTTCTAATTGGTCTAAAATAACTTGACCCTTGATGGATTTTCTCTCAACATACTTGATGTCATATTCTGATAATATCATGACCCATTTTGCCATTCTACCAGTTAACATTGCCTTTGATAAGAGATATTTAAGGGGGTCAATTTTGGCAATAAACTTGATCTTGTGTGCCAACATGTAATGTCTAAATTTTTGGGATGCAAACACTACTGCGAGGCATGCTTTCTCAATGAATGAGTAATTTAGCTCATGACCCACCATTGTCTTGCTAATATAGTAGATGGCCCTCTCCATTCCGTTTTCATCATGTTGAGCTAAGAGAGCTCCAAGGGTTGTTGTTGTTGCTAATACATATAATATCAATGGCTTCTTGGGGATGGGTGGCATTAATACTGGTGGTGTTGGTAGATATTCCTTTATTTTGTTGAATGCCTCTTCGCATTTTGTATCCCATTTGTATGCTACCCCCTTGTGGAGTAGGTGAGAATATGGGTTATGCTTGTCTTCCAGTTGTGCTATGAACCTTCTAATGGATTGGAGCCTGCCTTGGAGACCTCTTAGTTGTTTTAATTTCCTTGGTGCTTCCATCTCGAGGATTGCTTTGACTTTTGTTGGATCCACTTCGATACCCCTCATAGACACTATGTATCCTAGTAATTTTCCTGATTGTACGCCAAAGATGCACTTCTTGGGACTTAGTCTGACTTTGTATTCCTCCAATTTGTCAAAGATAGCACTTAAGGTTGCTATATGATCTTTTCTTTTTCTTGATTTTGCTAGGATGTCATTGACATAATCTTCAACTGTCATGTGAATCATGTCATGGAAGATCAATGTCATGGCCCTTTGATAGGTTGCTCCTACATTCTTTAGGCCGAATGGCATCATGTTCCAACAATAGGTCCCCCACGAACAAGTAAAAGCTATCTTGTGTTGATTTTCTTTTGCTATCATAATCTGGTTGTATCCTGAAAATCCATCCATTAGTGATAGCATCTCATGCCCTGCTGTCATGTCCACTATCATATCGATATTGGGAAGTGGAAAGTCATCCTTGGGACATGCTTTGTTCAAATCTCTAAAATCTGTACAGATTTTTATAGCTTCATCAGGTTTTGAAATAGGTACCAAGTTTGATACCCATTCTAGATAATCAATTGGTCGGATGAATCCAACATCTAATTGCTTTTTGAGCTCCATTTTGACTAACAAAGCGATTTGAGGATGCATTTTGTGAAGCTTCTGTCTGACAGGTTTTGCATCTGGATACACTGCTAGGTGGTGGACCACAATATTTGGATCAAGTCCTGGCATATCAGCATAACTCCATACAAAGTTTATTTGTCTTTCCCTTAGGAATGCTACTAGGAGTTCTTGTTCTTCTGATAATAGTGATTCTGCATAGAATGTGATATGCAGGGTCTCCTCTGTTCCTAGGTTGACTAGGTTGCATTTTTTTACCAAGACTGTTGACTTCTCTTGATGAATAGCTCTTAGGGGAAGATTGAATCCTTCATCCTCAGGCGTCTCAAAGAGGTTTTCACCGTTGGATATGTCCTTTATTTTTACTATTTTGTTGTCAGAGAGTGCCATGGTGTGGTTTTCACTCAAGAACTTGGATATGATTCTTAGTTTCTCACTTTTGTGACTAAAGGATTCAATCGTTTCCCCGTAATAGGTGTGTGTGTCCAACTCCATTATGAATCCTGCCTTGTGATCACCATCTGGAATGTTATCCCTCAACCCCATGAATTTTGAGAGTGCCTCATCATTTTTGAATGTATCGAGAACTGGTGGTCCTCGTTGGTCATAGTCAATCAGTTGGGGGTAGACTAAGCAGATCTCATGATTTTGACTATCTAGTTCAAAGGATATGGTACTAATCATACACAAGGTGGTATCTTCGAATAACCTAGGTAGGTTGGATAAGGTATCTTCATCATCGCTACTAATGTAGGGCTCAGTTATAAAATTATGTGCGTCTCTACCTACACAACTATTGGTGAGTGTAGTTGTACTATTACTGGCTAAGGAGAGACCTTAACCATTCTAACCAGAGGACTTCGGCCATGTATGGTTATCCTCGGAGTGGCACATCCAAGACCAAGATTTGTTATGGGTCACGTCTCTAGCATGATAGGTGTTATGAGGCCATTGTCATTTTGTCCCAATCTCTGATTGTGGTCATAGCCCATTGCAAGCATCATGTGTAGGCCTTTGCTTCTTTCATCCATTGGTAGATTAGTTGTTGTTCTTTCATCTTGATACAACATGTTTGATGGATCTACTTCAATTACCTCATGGCCAAGGTCTCCCCATCTTGTGAATTCAAGATAATTTTGAGGATAGGTTTGTGATGTGGGAGCTTGATTTTCTTGTGGGTGTCCTCGTGATCTTGGAGATTGTGGTAACTCTCCTATCACAAAAGCATTGTTAGGGAGCCTATAACTTCCACAACTATCCTCCTATATGATGAGCTTGATATCAGATATGGTGGGAATGGCGGGTGTCTTTGTCGCAAAAGTGGACGTGAGAGTGGCAGGATCGATGTATGATGTGGATGGGCCCTCACCATTTTTTGGCACTTGGGGGATTTTGTAATATTTGGCTTCAAGGTTCTTGCAGTATGAAAACGGCTCAGGATCTCCATGGACGGTAACCTCTTGTCCATTATGTGTGAATTTCACACATTGGTGGAAGGTTGATGCTACGGCTTTTATCGCATGAATCCATGGGCATCCCAGGAGGATATTGTATGGCAATTCAAGGTCCAAGACCTAACATGTGGTTTCCATGAGTGTTGGCCCTACTTGGATAGGGAGCTTAATTGTGCCCTGAGACAATCTTTCTTGGTCATCATATGCTCTGATTGTGATGCCCTTGCCTTTGTCGATGGAATCTTCTGATATTTTCAACTGCTTGATGAGGCTAAGAGAACAAATGTTCAAACCTGCACCTCCATCCACCAAGACCCTTTTGATTTTGCTCTTGTTCACAATGACCTCCAAGTGAAGTGCGCGATTGTGAGATGGGTGGGCGGGAAAATATTGGTTAGAAAACGTAAGGAGATTAGGTGTTATGATGTTTCTGACCATAGGTAGGAATTGTTCTGCATCGAGGTCTGTGGGGACAATGGATGAGGCTAATGCTTCCTCAAGGATCTTTTTATGTGCTGATGAGATTTTTAACAACTCCATGATGGAGATGTGTGCTGGCGTTCTTTTGAGTTGGTCTACAACATTGTAGCTATACGGAACAACTCTTGATGTAGGGACTCTATTGGGTTGGGATGATCTTGCGATGGTGACTTTTTCGCCTCTAGTGGTGACTCCATAGTCTTCGGCATGAGCGCCCTTGATGGTGATGACCTTGCAGTCTTCATTTAGGGAGGAAACGACTGTTTCATATACATGATTTACACTGTCTTTTCCTTTATCCTTGTTATTCCCTTTGTTGCCATGATTCAGCGTCAGATTCGTGTAGATTTTAAGATCCTGATTCCCAGTAGGTGCTTCCACATTTATGATTCTTTTGTCGATGAGATCTTGGATTATGTTCTTGAGTCTCATACAATTTTTTGTAGTGTGTCCTTTGATTTTGTGGAACTCACATAGTTGATTTTCATTGTACCAAGGAGGTTTGACATCAAGTTCTTGATAATTCTCAAATGTAGGAGCTTGGATGAGTTTTTCGTCGATTAGCTTTTTCATGATGTCCTCAAGTGGTTCCCCCAAAGTACTGTATTTTCGTTTGGGGTATGTTTTGCATTGAGGTGGTCCTCTTTGTTCATTGACGTTATTGATGGTGGGATTATTGGGTTGGTATGTTGTGTGATGAGTGTTTTGGCATTGTGGTTGGATTTGTGGTGCGGGTGTATTTTGGCATGGACCACTAATGACCACCTTGGCATCGACGATGCCATCATTAGTGATGTTTTTGTTTCTCGCCCATGTACGAGGTTTATCATTGTAATTTGATGGTGCGTGATTGTTTTACTGTTCATGATATGGCGTTGATTCGATAGGTTGGGTTGCAAGGGCTCTTTCGATGCTAAGCACCTTGGAGATTAGTTGATCATAGGTGGTGATTCCCTAAACCTTGAGGTGGAATGACAAGTGGCTTTCAAGGTTGGTGATCATTGTGCAAACTTGTTGTTTCTCTGGCATGGTCCACTTGCTCCAATTGGCCTTGGATCGCCATCATTGAAGAAATGAAGCAAAATATTCATTTTTTCCTTATTTTAGAGCGTATAGTTCTTTGAGACTAACATCCATTGTAATGTTACATGCGTAGTTTCTAATGAATTCATCTCTAATTTCCTAGAATGTTATGATGCCTGAGGATAAGCGAGAGAACCATTCTATAGCATTGCCTGCCAAGCTCCTAGGGAATAGCCGCATCAGATAAGTATCGTCATATGCAACCTCCATACAATGAACCTGGAATTCCCTGATGTGATCTTCAGCATTTCCCGTCCCTCGATATTTGTCAAATTTAGGGATCTCAAATCCCTTAGGGAATGGTTTCATGTCTAGGCTCATATCGAATGGATAAGGACACAAGTTACTTTGTGTTTTGGTTGTCTGCCCCAATTGAAGGTCAAGCACTTGTTGCGAGAGCAACCTAAGTTGTGTCGTCACATCATTCTGGGGATCAGGGGATGGGATGAATTTGTTTTGAGGTGTTGCAATCATAGTTTGGATGGATGGGTTGGTTGGTGCATTGTTCAATGGTATCGGTATGTTGTGGCGGGCGAAGTAGGCTTCTACTTGCTTTTGGATGAACAATGCTTGTTGTTGCTCTTGTTGTTGTTGTGATAGGATTTGTGCTTGTTGTTGTGCTTTCTTTTGTTCCAACAACACTTGTTGTTGTGCTTGTTGTTGTGCTTGTTTCGTTCTAACAACGCTTGTTGTTCTGTTTGTTCTTGTTCCCACAACGCTTGTTGTTGGTCTGCCAATTCTATTGCTTCTTGTTGCTCTTGGTATTGCTTTAGTGCTTGCTGATATGCTTGAATTTGCGCTGCTTGTGCAAGAAGTTGTGCTTGAACGACCCTTTGTGCTTGTAATGCTTGTGCAGCTTGGGCAGCTTGTTGTTGTTGTTGTTGCAATAAAGCTTGGGATTTTGTGCTTGTTGCGCTTGTAATGCGGCTTGTGCAGCTTTGGCAGCTTGAGTGGCTTGTTGCATGGTTTTTTATTTCTGCACTTGTTGGTATCCTCTTTGAAAAGCGGCTTGTAATGCTACATCGAATTGGTTTGATGTGGTGAACGTTGGTGGTGGTGGGGGTGGTGGTGGATTTGGTATGGTGGTAGATGATGATGTTGTGTTGATTATTTGGTTGGTGGATGGTGTTGTCATGTTGATTACGTGATTGGTGGATGGTGTTGTTGATGTGATTACATGATTGGTGGATGGTGTTGTTGATGTGATTGGCCCTTGAGAGACCATGCTTTGCAATGTTGTGGGGGTGTTTGATGGTGTTGCCATTGCTTGTGTGTTTGTCGTTTGTTGGTGTGATGTCAACAATAATTTTTGAGCATTTGGAAAAATGTTTTGATTGATGGTGGGGATGTTGTTTTGATTGATACTCAGTAGAGGGGGAATCCCTAAACCAAGGAGTGGTGTAGATGACAATGGTGATGGTAGGAGAGGTGGAAATGTAAGGAGGGTGAATCCTTGCAAGAGTGTTGTGGTGTTAAAAATGCCCCCTGGTCCGAACATGTCTCCCTCCTCTTGTGAATTTGTGAGGAGGGGGATTTGAGGTGCTCTGTGAAAAGATGTTGATGATGGGTCATAATGTAAAGTGAGAGGAACATTTTTTTGTAATGGATTATGGGGGATGTTTTGTTCCAATGTGGTGTTTACGTCCAAGTTTTGATTATTAACAAGGGGATGTGATTGAAGTTCATTGAGAAATGTGTTTCCTTTGTTAACGTTGGGTTGAGTTGGAGCAAATTATGTTGTGATTTGTGGGATATTTTCCGTGACATTTTGAGATGGGGGTGTAGATGAAATGGGGATGGTGGATGAGATTGGTGGAAAAGATGTCTCTACTATAGTGCTCACATCAAAATCCGAAGGAAACTTGGCCCCTTGTTTAGCTAGTTCAAGCATGTACAATGAAGGGTTCATTGAGAAATGTGTTTCCTTTGTTAACGTTGGGTTGAGTTGGAGCAAATGATGTGATTTGTGGGATATTTTCCGTGATGTTTTGAGATGGGGGTGTAGATGAAATGGGGATGGTGGATGAGATTGGTGGAAAAGATGTCTCTACTATAGTGCTCACATCAAAATCCGAAGGCAACTTGGCCCCTTTTTTTGCTAGTTCAAGCATGTACAATGAAGGGTTAAGTCTCATCATGATGTTGATGATTCTGTGGTTGTCTGGATTTTGGAGCATTTCAGCTATTTCTTCATGAGACATTCCAAAGGTAAGATCCTCCCCTTGGGTTTCCTCTTGTGGGTTTTGCGATGATGTTGGAAGGCTAATTGTGAGATTTCCATCCCCAATGGGATTCATTTCAGGAGTGGTTTGGCTAAGATCACTTGAAGCGGGTGTTTCTTTGTTGGCTTCCATACTCTTCTTGTATTGAGATCTAGTTAGAACCATAAAACGGGGATCAATCTTTGAGAATATGGGAGATGAATCTCTTGACTCTTTGGATTAATCTCTATTTTATGTCCCAAAGTGAAAGTTTTAGGATGCTTTTTTGGGATCAAAGGTGATGATAATATGATGGTGATGTTTAAATATGGATGTTATGGATGTTTTTGGCTTTTGATAAATCTTGAATGAAATACTAGGCTTTTAGGATTTTGGATTTTGAGATTTTGAGGTTTTGTCCTTGATCTTGATTTGGATTTGGATGTTGATTTTGAACAAAAAAGACCCTAAGATGTTTGATAATGATCTAAAGGATAGTTTTGTTCAAAGGATGATGATTTGGATATGTGTGAGGAGAAGGATGCATCTACCCACACCTACCCAAACAAGATGATTGTTTCACTAAGTATATGAAGAAGGATTCATCTACATACACTAAGCTAGACAAGATGATTTTTGATAATTTTGACTAAGTATATGCAAAAGGATGCATCTACACATGCCTAGCCAAAAGGTGTTTTGATAAATGTTTCAAGTACTTGGTCTCAATGATTTTGGTGTTTGCTTGATTTTTTCATAAATCCTAGCACTTCAAGGATGATTTCAAGGTTTTTCAAAAGATGATTTATGAGATGATGTTGTTTTGGAGGATGGATGAAAAGTTTTGATATGTTTTGATCCCTAGATGAACCTAAAAAGACCACTTTGTTTTCCTAGACCTAGGTATTGAAGAGCATGCATATGCTTCCTAAAGACCTTTGTAACCAAGAAATGATTTCATTTGAACATTCATTTTCGGATTTCCAATGATTTTTTCTTTGGGATTTGTGAGTCTCCAATCACACATGAAAATTCATTTTTCTTATCTTTGTTTAATGGCTTTATTTTCCCAAAAACAATATCTTTGATTAAAGTTTCAAACTAAGATGTCCAATGTCTCAATTTCTTTAAACCCCACAAGATAGTTTATGTGGAAATTTAATGAACTTAAGGCAAGGATTTTCCTATTGTTTACTCAAGAAGACAAATTGAGATATAATCCAATGCTTAGAAACCTCTAAGGACATAAGTCCCAAGGGAAAGCAATAACATATAGATTGAGTCAATGATATTTGTCTTCAAAAGGGTTTGAAGTTTTGATGATGTTAAGTGTTTGTTTTTTATTTGTTTTCAAGCAAGCAATGTATTTTCAAACTGACTCACAAGCAATGCAACATCCTAGCTTAATAGGTACGTTTTTCTTAGTGGGCTTGCCTCATGCCCTTCGTAGAAGAGATGATTTTACATGCAACCAAGGATAAAATATAAAGGTATGTTAAGAATGAAGTCTTAACCTCTATATTTCAACCAAGATCGGACATGGCATGTAACTTCTTGGAATCTAAGTTCCAATGCTCCACTTTGATAAACTCGCTCAATGGATCAATAAGCCACTACAAAACAAGGGTTCTAGTTCAGACTTTCCGTTCGTAGGAGTTGACCCAATGTGGCAAGAGTCCCCTTTCGGATCCATCTTGTCGGACTCAACTGCGTGATATTGGAATTTCTTCCAATATCCACATTTATATCCTGGCTAGAAATACTCTCGAGTTCAGAGTGTTACCGGTTGAGCCATTCCCTTAGGTGATTACTTTTTCCCACAAAGCGGGCCCTCTAAGATAAACAAAAGAAAATGAAGAACAAAATTCTTAACTCGATCAATCTTTGATAGCAACAAAGAGAGAGAATATACTCGAAAATTCCCCCAACTCACACTCGCACAATAGTTTGTTCAATTTTAAGCCCAAATCAAAGTGTGGAGGTGATCACTTTATCTTACGCCAAAATCACCAAAAAGGCCTTTTGATTCTCAAGATCGCTTGGAAGTGTGAGAGAAGCGCATACGTCCTTTTCAATGACTTTAGTTTAAGTAACCACTAAACAAGGTAAACACACATTCATTTTATCCTTCCAAAGCAATTGTTTGATTCGTTTTAAGCACCAAATGAAATATGAAGATTACTTGTCCAATTTTTAGCCCAAAACAAAATCTAGTAAGTCTCTAAGCTTGAATTATAACCTTTTTCGAATGGAAAAAATCAAATTGTTGTTTTTAGACCCAAATGAAAATTAGTGTCCTAGGAGCGAAAAGGTAACAATTTCGTAAAGAAGAGTTGAACAAGCTCTTAAAGTGTTTAAAAACACTTTGGTTTTTTAAAATATCCTTCTCCTTTCATTTTCCTTTGCTAGCCTTCTCCTTTCTTTCCTTCATTTTCAAGTTGTACCTTTGTTGTCCTTCATTTGCTTTTGTACCTTTTAACATAAATAAAAGTTAGGCATGTATGGTAAAATGATAGTAGTATACACAAGAAATGCCAACTATTTGAAGAAGTCTTTTTAAGAGAAGGGTAAAAAAAAATTGGCTTTTGATAAGGGACTTGAAAAATAGATGCCAATGTATTTTCAGCTTACCCCCCACCTTCAAAAAGGAATAATTGATTTGAAAATCTCGTCAACCCAACATCAATCATAGACTATCAATTAAAAGAAAAAGAAATTCCCTTTTTTTCCTAACAACCAACTTGCAATATTAAAAGAATGTTATGTCAAAACTTAGATCCTATCTTCATAAAAAGATAGCACAGTAATTGCAATTAACTTGAATGCAAGTTTAGGTTACTTCCCATAATGACAGTAATCTAGGCCAAGCGTTAGATTTTGTTTAATGCTTTCCTTTTATACAGCAGCACTTAAATGACAGAGACTGTGATGGTACAGAAAAATAAAGGAAGATCAGCAATAAGACTGATGGGACCGATGGCTATATTTAATGCCAAAACTTCATGAACTCGGCAACAAAAAAATAGAATAAATATAAAATAGTCTCTACTGCGTTAACTATGCTCCACTGCGTTAAATAGCAAAAATGTTAAATATGCAATAAATCACTCCTCCTTTATGCTTTTACTTTTCCAATTTTGGCGCACATCTAATTAAGTGATATCAATCTGCAGTAAGAAAATGAAACATAAAGAATGCGAATAGGCAGGTGAAGTATGTTGTTCAGAGTAAATAATGGCATGTTAGGACAAGGTATGAACACCGATCTAGTAGACAAAAGAATATGTTGTCAGATGGTGCAGTTGCAAACCAATGAAAATCTACGAAGATTGCATGAACATAGAAGAAAACAACGCATTTGTTAGAGGCAGTTGGCATTATTGTTCTCAAATCAGTTGCTACAACCTCCTCGTGCCCATGCAGATTTGAAAAGGATCTTCAATGCATCAAACAAAGGTCCCATTAGTCTAATGTTAGAGGAGTAAATGCAGTCTGTAGGTGACAAGATACGCCATAAATGCCATATGAGTGCAGTCCATGAACTTCAAAAGCAAATAACCAAGCTCGAGTCTCAGTTGGCAACCGAGTAAGAACTAATGAATATATGTTCAAAGTGCGATAAGCTTGTATTCCTCCTACGCACTAGATCTCCTGAAGTTCAAGATGATGTATATCACATTGATACGATGGAAGATATTGGGTGTGAGTGGGTCGATCTAATGTTGTTGTGGGAGCCAAATAGTGAACATATAAATTTATGAAGTTTTTTTTTTTGAAGAAATGAACGAAACAACAAATAACCCAGAAATCAATGAAAACAACAAATGAAAAGAACTTTCAAATGCATGCCATTAGTGGGTGTAAAGAGACGCCTGGGCCTATGCAATATGCTAGGAGGACGCTGGTCAAGGTTTGAATCCTGAAAATTGGGTGAATGAAGCTTCTTAAAAAGAAACTCTGGCCATATGTATGTATATGTAGTGACAGACAAGGCATTCTATGAGTGAGTCAGCTAGACATTCAAGGCTATGAAAATAGACTGAGTGTAAAAGATAATCACGAATAATAGTGCAATACTATACATGGTACATGGAGATTGTAAGCAGAGACAAAGTGATTTTAGGATGCCAACCAAATACAGATAGTGATTTAATGTGCAACGTACTAATAGTGTGATGAATACGAGATTTAAAATGCAGATCAAGCATAGATTTGGGACGCCCAATGGGTATGAAGTTGGTAATTGCTTTAAAGCTATGAGATCTAATGATGGCAGCGTCGTAAGATTGTGTGATGCATTCTTTTGTATCAAATGTGTTGAGCTAGACCCGCCTGTGTATGTTGAATGGCCTATTAAAACTGTCACTCTAAATTCTATAGTTAATGAAATAATTTCTAAATCATTGACTGTAGTGGATATATCCAAAGAAACACAGGCTTTAGTTGAAAGATAAGGCTTTCAAATTCTGATAAGGTATTCAAATGAAATATTTAGTTGAAACAATGAATGTGACAAGTCAACGTGAAGTAGAAACTCAAAGTAACAAAATAATATATTGAAAAGGTTTTAAAGAAAATCCTGCAAAAAGATTTTCTACATTTTCTCGCCCTCCTTCTAGCACTAGAATGTGAGTGTGCTTTTGAAATCTGCAAACACTAACTTCAAACAAGGGTTAGTACCTACAAATCCTTCAAGAATACTCCTATGAAATACCTTGCAACATGCTTAAAAAATGCAACAAATGGTGAAAGAAAGCTACAAGCATTATGAAAGCAACCAAAAGTTACCTATCCCATAGTGGATTGGTGTCACGTGTGCTAGTGACCCTTTCCCAACCCTTGCTAAGAAGCCAAAATGATGAAATGCAAATGGAGATGATGAGCAAGATGAGTTCTCAAACCAAGAGAGTAACCTTGCATAAAAGTTGTGTATGCATGAATGAGAATGAAGGCCTTCTTTTATAGATTTTCTTGATGAGAGATTGGCCAAGATGGTGAATGTGGGACTAAGATTGGACCACTGAAAGAAGGACACTTGTCAAGTGGTGATAGGCCAATGGTTGTGCAAGATTTGGGAAGAGTGCCCATGAGAGGGAGAATTTGAATTCAAATTTTGCAATAAATTTTGAGAGGGGGACAAGAAAAACAACAATAAATGCAATGTTGGAGGGACAAATCAACTTGTCATGTTGAGGGAAAATGAGTGTTTTTAATAAATCAATAAAATTGATTATTTGTGCAAGTGGAGATATCTAGAGAATGCAAGTGGGTGAGATTAGTATTTAATCAGGGTTAGATTAAATAGATGATGATTATGTTAGTTTAATGATGATTAGGTGAGTTTGACTTTTAAGACTTTGATATTTGATTTATGTAAATCAAAAAATGATGGAATATGATTTAGGATTTGATTTAAATGGATGTTTGATTTATTAAAAGGTTGATGATAATGTTTATTTTATTTTAAATGACCTTAGGAAATGGAGATTCATGAAATTACCTTCTAAATGAATGAAGGTGAACCTAATGTGAAATCTAGTTCAATTGATGAATGAACCTAATCAAATGCATAATGTTAATTTTGCATGTCTACAGTGGTATTAGAGCTAGTGGTATTTCCTTGATCTATTTTATTTTCAAAGATAATCACTTGCCTGTATATTTTTTATGCATTCCATTGATGTAACTTAGCCAAATACTATTAAAGAGAATATAAAAAATAGAGTCGTTCTTCAAAAAATCTTGAAATAGAAACTCTTCTTTCAAAATTGTGTCAGAGAAGAGTATTATGGTATAAATATAAAGGAGAACTAATTTGAGAGAAAGCCTTAAGGTTTAAATAGAAAGCAATTTTGATATGATGCTAGACATGAACTGACATAAATTCTTCACAAGATGGACAATAATATGAATGTGCCTAGACAACAAAATAGTGAAGGAAGCACTTCTAGGGCTAAAATCTTAATGTCACTCCTACCAACACCTAAATGATTGTCCTTGTTTTATTTGTTAGATCATTCTTGTTGGATTTGATTCCTCGCCCCTATAGCTCCCAAGGATCACTTGTAATCAAATACTCACCACATAAATAGAGAAAAAATAAAGCTATGGATGTGAAGAGTTGTTAATCCAAAACATGAATAATCATTAATGTACATTGAATAATGAATTACTATAAATAATTTCCTTATAAAAGGAAAAATTAAAAAAATTAAAAAAACCTTAGAGAAACCATGGGTGAGGGTAAAAATAGATCATGATATGTGCCTACACCTTATGACTTGAGACACACACAAAAACATGAACTAACTAAGCTTAGAATGTTAGAGTGAAAAGGGGCCTAAGTAATTCAATAATTAAATATCTAAATACCTTTTTACTCTAACAATTTCAACCTACCTTCCTTCATAAGGAGGAAAAGGATCATAAAATGGAAACTTTAATGACATTATAACTTGTTATACTAAGTACCAAGCTCTTCTATAGGAAATATAGGCTAAAATTTTGCTTATCAAATTTGTAAATGTGAAGAAGCCAAGTAAGAATACCTAAACCTTGATTGCAAGCTTTCCAATGAGGTTTGTAACATACCTTGGGAAAGTTAAATTTTTTAACTTTGTAGTTGTAGTTGTTCATGCTCTATTTTTTTATGCCTATTTTTCCTGTTGATGTTACTATTCTTTTCTCATTCCAATAAAAAAAATCCATGAAATACACATCAAGGCAATAAATAGAGGTAAACAATGGGTTAAGAAGGAAGAAACCTTTCTGCAGTTGCAAAGAGCCTTGGTCACTACGACATAGGTGTCCTGGAAAGGGACAAGCGCACTACATTGAGGTAATTTCTAAAGATGTATTAGGGTTGAAGGACATAAGACACAAACTTGTAGGTTCAACCCACAATACTATGTCACACTTTTTGGCCAAAGTAGGACATTGAAATCAACATCTTCACCAAATTTTCACTTTATGAAACTTGTAGCAACTAAAACATTAATAATATGGAGATGATATGAATTAGTGATCTGTGGGTAGATTCTAAATAAAAAAATAAATTGAATTTTTTATGTAACTTTTAATAACTTATTTTTTATAGTAAACATTTAAAAAAATGATGGTTATGTCATAATGCATAATTTTTTTATTGAAAGGATAAAAATTATAGCTTTTAAAATATATATTTGTAACATCAATATCTAGTGCATGGATATTTTTTCATATATTTTTTTCACATTATTTTTTAATTATTTTTTTAAGAAAAAGTAATTATAATTTGGACATAGGTGTATGTCATCATGCATAACTTGTTTTGTATGTATTGAAATGAATTTATTTATTTTTAGTTGAAACAAGGACATCAATACCTAGTGCACACATATTTTTTAGATTTCTTTCTCTTTGTTTTTAGTTTTTTCATGTGTGTGAAAAAAATATCTTGATGTTTGGCAAAAAACCTATATTCACAAGAAATAAAAGACAAATATAATAATAAATTAAAAGCATTCAAAATTATACCTTTTGGAAAGCTTATAATAAGGGCTACATACTTAAAAAACATAATTTCTAAATGACTATTTGATCCCACAAAAGGTAAAGAAAAGTGGTTTTTTTGTTAACATTTGATAGGGGTGAAGGAGACTCCATTGTGGGTAAAATTTAACATAGAGCGGTTCTATCCAAGGGGGTTGATCTAAGGGGATCTTATCTAACCCTCTTTAATTAAAACCCTTCAAATGGAACCCCTCAAGGCTTAAATCATTAATTTTTCTAAAGACTATGTGATTTTAGGCAAAAATCAAGATGTCCCAAGTTTGGGACCTATTATTACGGGATTACCCTATAATACGAGAAATTTGACTCTGATGAAAGGAAACTTAGGTTCCTTTGAGAGTAAGTTCCACTACACACTCAAAAAACAATTAACTCGTTAAATTTTATGAAATGAATGAATTGATGAATATAGACAAAAATAAAAAATTAAATATAATACAATGTCTATAGAAATAGAAAATACAAACAATAAGGAATATATGCAATTGAAATATGAAGGTCTAAACCAAGGATGCTAGCATGTCATGTAGACGTCCTTGTGTCATGATGTATGAAAAAATTACAAGCAACAAGTCCTAGAACACATTATTTGAACTCCAAAACCCACCTAACCTATAAACACAAAAAGACAAGAAAAATGTTTGGGGCTATTTGGGAGTTTTCCTCAGTCAAGCCCTTTCTTTAGAATTTCCACCTCCATAGTAGACAAGGTAGATAGGTAAAAATAAATAGATACATAAAATGATAAATGATTTGATAAGGGATGTGATAAATCTCGAAGATGCTTAGAGATATAAGATAAAAAGAATGATATTACCTATGAGGCTTGATAAATTCAAGAGAGCAAGAGAGAGCTAAAAGAATATTGTAAGATAGCTTGAGAGAGTTGTATGAGAGTATTGTAGAAAAGTTGTAGAGTGTTATATGTGATATTTATAATGCAAGATAGACAAGAGAGAGAGAGAGAGAGAGAAAGCCAAGAGATTTTCCAAATGAAAGATTAAACTCAAAAATGAGAAGAGGGAAGAGGAAGAGGCTGACGAGTCATTACAAATAATTTTGAGTCATTTCCACTGACCTAGAAGGGTGAAAAGTGGAAAAATTAGTAGAATTAACCTTTAAACAACAAATTATTATAGGATGCTAGTGCTACATGTGGATGTATGTGCTACATGCTATTGTCTAGATAATTTATGCTAGAAAATAACATGAGACAAGAGAAACATAAGGATAAAACAAAAATGACACAAAACGTGACTAATGGAAAGGATGCATGAGCACCTTGAGGGGAGAAAATGTCGATACAAGGGGTGAAATGAGCTTACACAAACACTAAGGGGATGGACACCAAACTAGGCATAAAACATGATACGAAATTGCAAGGGTATGTAATTTACAACACTACAAGAGAAAATAAGGGGAACATAAATTGGAAATAAAATAAGAATACAATCCAAAGGAGGAAGGAGAAATATCAAGAACCACCCTTGCTAAGTCTTTGGTACTCCAAGGTACAATCTTTTTTATTTTTTATGTTTTTAAGGGGATAGTCACCATCCTCATTGATACTCTAGAGCTACTCATAATTTCATAGACTCATCATGAAGGATGAGTGGTAAAGAAAAGTACCAAAATGGAAGACTTTGAAGGTTCAATATGGTGGTCACTAGCTCCTTTTTTATCCAATGCACCAAAATGATAGCTTAGTTTAACATTACCCTAAGAGGATTAATATGAAGGATGACTTCTATGTGGTTAGTGTAGGAGATAAATTTGGTTTTGGGTATTTAGCACGATTCAATTCATTGGGATAAATCATTAAAATTTTCTAAACCATGGAACTAATGTTTCAATTTGAAGGAAATGAAGTGGCACTTCATGGAATGATAAATGGGGTGCTAAGGATTGTATTTATAAAAAGAATGGAGACAATTTGCATTCATGGAAATGTATATTTGGCAACACAGTGCTTGTTATTCATGAAAAACTCTCCCAAAGGAAAGAAAGCATGCCACATGGATGTACAAGATGTCTTGAACAAGCACAACATTTTTTTCAATGACATTTCTTGAGGGAGACTACCTAATAAAAGATTTGATCATGTTATCATGTTAGAGGAGGGCATGGACCCTATCATTAATATTCCTTATTACCACTCTAGAAGGCATAAGGAGGAGATTGGAAAGGTAGAAAATTAACTTTTAGACATGGGACACAATAGGACTAGTTCAATTCATTTTTCCTCTTATGTAGCCTTGTGAAGAATAAGGATGGGACAATGAGGATGTCCATCAATTAAAAAGAGCTAAATGGGAAAATTATAAAAAATTAATACCCAATTCCTAGGATCAATAAATTTATACAAGAGCTTCATGGAATGGTCTATCTCTTAAAGATAGACCTTAGATCAAGCTACCATAATAACTACATTTACGAGGAGGATAAACACTATTAAAAGGCGTAGGACAAATGAGAGGAGGGGTGAATCAGTTGTCACCAAATTCAAATTCAAAACTTTAAATACTTATTAGCTTCACAACCACATTGTTTTGTTATTAGGTATGAACATGAAATGAAAATAACATAAAGTAAAATCAATACAATGAACACTAGATTTTACGTGGAAAACCCAATGAGGGAAAAACCATGGTGAGGATTAACTCATAATATAAAGAGATAAGAAAACTGATTACAAAGGCTCACTTCCCATAAGAAGACTCACTATGCAGATACAAAGGCTCACTACCTACAGAAAGTACTCGCTATCTATTAGAATTGGATATGGATGCCAAGATCTTGAGACCAAATGGAAAGCACAAAAAGAGAGAGAATGTGATGACAAGAATAAACTGTATTCAATGTCAATGATATGAGATGATTATTTTACAATTTGAGACCCCTTGGTTATATAGCCAAGGTGAGATGCAAGATGTCATAGGATTATGACAAGTGTCTTAATCATATGACATGAGACAACTAATCACACTTACCTAGGTTCACATGTAGTAGTTGTCAAAGGATAAGATAACAACTAATGAGAACTAACACCTTCTAGAAAGATCCCTTCCTAGGACCTAAGTAAACTTAACATGTGTAAATAAGTCCCCTAGTAATTAATTAACTAGGTACAATACTTTATTTACACAACCACTATCCAATAGGGAGGCTCACTACCTATTGATATAAAACAAAACAAAAGATCCACCACAACAATTAACACACATCCACAACCTTGATCAGAAGATTGCAAAAAACTTTAGCTCACTACCTTCAGGAATCTAACACAATGAAGTACTACTGCCTCAACTCACTCTCACACACTTCTACTCTTTTAATTTGTGGCTTACTTTGTTACTTTTCAATCATCCTCCAATTCTTCACAATTCAACCTGCATTTATACCATCTTCAACCTTAGAAAATTTCTCCAAGGTTGGTCACATACGCCTCATTTCATAAATTCAAATTAGGTCAGAAACTCAAAATTTCCACAGTGGAAAGGAATGAGAGTGGACCAATATAAATGCTTAACCAAGACCAAAAATAATGTCTCAAATCAACCACATGCTTCCTTAATTAAATTAAATTCTTCAAATGAAGTGTAAACACCAAGTCGGCCAAACCTAATGTAAAAAAAAATGAGCATTGATGTGTATGCTTCCAAACAAGAAGATAGCATGCAGATGATGCAAAAAACTTCATTATGCACGAGAACACATCTCAGGTTCCTTCAAATACATCTACAGCAAGTGCAACAATCTTTGAACACTGAACACCTTCCATCAGTCCATTTGAACTATGCAAACACATACAACAACTCTGAAACTTGACTTTTGGATCACTAAGCCACATGCATCTTTGCCAGAACCAAGAGAAAACCATTATAAGACACATTCTAGATCCACAAGATTTGAAATAGAATAGTAGAGGACTGCGAAGCAAAAACATTTCTCCCAATCATAGAAAGTTAACTTTGCCATAACGGTTCACATACCAGTGAACACAACTTTCACACTTCATCAAACCAGAAGCTACAAATTAGTAGATATCACCATCAAATCATCAAAAACAACCCTTCAGATCCACACAAGCATAGGATCAACACATGACAAACGCGAAGCACATACCAGAGCACATTCTGAACACATTCATAACTCTAACTTCTCTCTTTATTAATTTTCTTAAAAGCACTTGGAAACTCATCAATTCAACACATTTGCAACATCATAAGGATAGCTCCATTTACTCACAACATCTCAATAGTATCTCAACTATACATGCACAATCTACAATACACTGAACTGCGTTGACATTAATGGAAACATTAATGACAACACCACCAAATATGCTCATACTTGCAACAATCTTCCCCTTTGACATTGATGGCAACACATGATGTGAAAAAAAAAACATCAAAGACAACATCTTGCACAATATTTCGGGAGGAAACCTTTTCTTCTTTTTCTTACTATTTTTCACATGGCTTTCTCTCCCCCTTTGAAATTAATGGAAAATATCAAAAACTCTGATCACTCCCCCTTAGGAGTGCACCCATTCAACTTATACTACAACAATGAAAACCTTTTCTACTCCCCCTATGGAGTAGACCCGTTCATCAGTCCAGATAAATGAAGAATTTTTGAATTCACTAGACTGATGCACCTTCATGTGCACCTAGTTCAAAGGGCCAGTGACCCCCAACCTCTCCCTAAGATACTCAAAAGTATCCTTCAGAAGATCCTTAGTAAATATATTTGCAATTTTTTCCTTTGTTGTCACATACTCCAACCCGACTTCATTCTCCAACACTTTTTCTCTCAGGAAATGATATCTGATAGATATGTGTTTTGTTCTTCAATGCATAACCGGATTCTTTGAAAAATTTATAGCACTTGTGTTGTCATAAAAAATAGGAATAGGCTCATCACATATTACTCCAATGTCTTTCAAAGTTTTCTTCATCCATAAAACCTGTGTGCAGCAGGACGCTATAGTAATATATTTTGCCTCTATAGTGGATAAAGAAATTAAGTCTTGTTTCTTACTCAACCAAGAAACCAATCTTCTACCAAGAAAGAAAGCACCCCCATTGGTACTCTTCCAGTCATCCACACAACCAGCCCAATCTGCATTGGTATAAGCACTCAAGGTGAAATCAGCACCCTTAGGATACCATAAGCCATAATCCAGTGTACCTTTAAGATATATAAATATCCTGTTTACTATTGTAACATGTGCCTCTTTAGGATCTGCTTGAAATTTGGAAACTAAACATATTGCATGCATAATATTTGGTTTGGTAGCAATAAGATACAACATCCAACCAATCATAGATCTGTATTTTCTCTTATCAATTTTAGCACATTCATCATCTTTACTCAGCTTACATCTGGTCACCATAGGAGTACTAACCGGTTTGGAATCATCATTCCAAACTTCTTAAATAGCTCTTTCATGTACTTAGATTGTGAAATGAATATGCCCTTATCAATTTGATTTACTTGAAGACCAAGAAAGAAATTCAACTCACCAATCATGGACATTTCAAATTCATTTTGCATTTCTTCTACAAATATTTTACACATTCCTTCATTTCCACCAAAGATGATATCATCAACATATACTACCACTATTAACATCTTGTTACCTTGCACTTTGAAGTAAATATTGTTGTCAATAGAGCCTTTGTTGAATCCTTTCTTTGTTAGGTATCTATCCAATCTTGCATACCAAGCGAGTTGGGAGCTTGCTTCAGTCCATATAATGTCTTCTTCAACTTACAAACCATATCTGTTTTGTCAGCTAACTAAAATCCTTCAAGTTGTTCCATGTATACTTCTTTCTCCAATTCACCATTCAGAAATGCTGACTTGACATCCATCTGATATACTTTGAAATCCTTGTGGGAAAAAAATTCCAAAACCATTCTAATAGCTTCCATTCTAGCCACAAGGGAAAATGTTTCTTCAAAGTCTATGCCCTCAACTTGTGAGTATCCCTTGCATACAAATATTTCCTTATTTCTTATAACTTCACTATTTTCATTCAACTTATTCTGGAACACCCATTTTGAACCAATTACATTCTTATTCACAAGTCTAGGAACTAATTCCCATGTCTGATTCTTTTCTATTTGTTGCAACTCTTTTTTCATAACTCTCATCCAACTCTCATCTTCACATGCTTCACTCACAGACTTAGATTCAATTTTAGAGAGTAAACACAAATTTACCTCACTTGCTACTTTACTTCTTGTCTTCACACCTTCACTCTTATCTCCAATTATCTGTTCCTCTGAATGATTCTTCTACACATAATTAGGAATGTTAAAAATAGGTTCTAGTTCATTTTATTCTTCTTCTTCAGTCTGTTCTTCTTCCTCTTCTTCTTCCTTCTCTATATTCTCTTCGAGTACTTGTCCATAGATAGGATTATCAAGTTCAACTTCACTTATCTCAATAGGTTTGTGCATGTCTCCATCTACTTTCACATTAGCACTTCCAACAATCTTCCTCAATCTTTTATTGAAGCGTTTATATTCTTTGTTGGTAGTAGAGTACCCAAGAAAAATTCCTTCATCGCATCTAGCATCAAACTTCCCAAGATTTTCATCATCTCTTTTAATATAACATCTACTTTCAAATACCTTGAAGTACTTCACAATAGGAGTCTTACTAGTCCATAACTCAAAAGGAGTCTTTGTGTTGTTGCCTCTAATCTGAACTCTATTAAGAACATAAACAACAATGTGTATTTCCTCTCTCCAATACACATCTGGTACATTTGATTCTTTCATCATGGTTCTTGCAGCTTCCTGTATAGTCTAGTTTTTTCTTTCAACTAACTCATTCTATTGAGGGTTTCTCAAAGCAGAAAACTATCTTTTCATGCCATGTTCACAAAATGTATTAAACTCACTAGAAGTAATTCTCCACCTCTATCAAATCTCAAACATTTTATTCTCAAATTCACTTCATTTTCCACTCTTGCTTTGAACACTTTAAACCTATCCAGAGCCTGATTATTCTCTCTAAGAAAAGAAACCCATGTCATTCAAGAATAATCATCAATAAGGAGCATGAAATACTTGTCACCATTCAAGCTTCTTGTTCTAGTCGAACCAAAAAGGTCAATATGAATTAACTCCAGCATTCCAGTAGTAGATTTCTCTTTTCCCTTAAAGTTGCATCTTGTTTGTTTCCCTAACTGACAACTTCTACAAATAGTATTAGCAGGCTTTTTGATTCTAGGTAGACCTCACACAACATCTCTTGAACTAATTTTGAACAAATTATCAAAGTTTACATGTCCCATTCTTCAGTGCCATAACCAAATTTCATTGATTTGAGATACTAGGCACTAACCATCCACACCTTTAAGCTAATAGATGTTTCCATTAGTTCTCCTTCTAGCAGCAACCATATCTTTGGATCTTTCTTTGATCTCACAGGTATTATTCTGAAACACAAGTTTAAAACCTTTGCTACACATTTGTCTGACACTCAAAAGGTTATGCCTCAAACCCTTTACATAATATACATCATCAATGTTGTGTATTCCATCAAAACTAATTGTACCTTTCCCTATAATTTTTTCTCCTAAATCATCACCAAACATGACCAAGCCTCTATCATAATTTTCAATTTTAGTAAACTTACTTTTATCACCGATCATGTGATTAGAACATCCACTATCAATCACCCAATAATCTTCATCCTACTTAGCATGAAAGGTGATGACCATAGTACCTTCCATCCCATTCTTCTTTTCTTCTAAAACATTCTTCCTTGCACATTTTCCAAGGTTAGCAGACACATATTTATTCTCCAAAGCTAAAAATAAGCATTCACTATCATCACCCTCATAATCAAATTCATCATCAGATATTTTGGCTTCTTCTTTAACATAATACAACTTCTTATATTTCTTATCCTTTCTATCTTTATCTTTATAATCCTTGTTCTTCTTATGTATAGCTATCGTCAGACATCTTGAAGCATAGTGACCAATATTACCACAACTGAAACATTTAAAGGGCAACATACCTTTATACTTACCGCTACCTTTCTTCAACTTTATGATGAAATTCGCTTCCAGCTCATCAAAACCATCACTATCTAGATCATCTTCAATCTTCATTGCCTTAAATGTTTTTTTTGTCTTTTCCTCTTTCTTTCCAAACTTTCTCATCTCAAATGTTGTCAAGGTGTCGAATAACTGTTCTTTAGTATACTTCTTAGGATCATACATCTCTTTAATAACTAAGATCTTATCACTGTAGCAATCTGGTAGGTGATTAGGATCTTCTCAATTATATCTTCATCGGTCAGGTTTCCCCCTTGATTCCTAACTTTTTTTGTTGTCAGTTCAACCCTCTGGAAATAACTTGTAAATTCTTCACCTTCTTCCATTTTTAGATTCTCATATTTGCGCTTTTCCACCAGCTTCTTTGTCAACTTTACTCTTTCATTTCCTTCATTCAGTTCTTCCAACTTCTTCCAAACTTCATGAGCAGTGCCTAAAGGAAGAACCTTAGTTCGCTCAGTTTTAGATAAAGCACTGGAAATAGCATACCAGGCCTTCTCATTCTCCTCGTAAGTAGAAATCTCATCTACAATAGTAAGACCACCCGTCGGGAATATATACTTCATCTCAACAACCTTCTAGGTCTTTAAACCAAGAAAGATAATATATTCTCTCATTTTTTATTTCCAATCGTTATAATCAAATCCATCAAACATAGGGATCACCAACTTATGCACCATCGGATCTTCCTTAAGTGATTAAGCTCTAAACCAAGGAACCAAAGATATAATACCAATTTTTAAAAGGTGCATGACAACTAAGAGGGCAGGGGTGAATCAGTTGTCACCAAATTCAAATTCAAAACTTTAAATACTTATTAGCTTCACAACCACACTTTTATGTTATTAGGTATGAACATGAAATGCAGATAACAAAAAGTAAAATCAACACAATGAACACCAAATTTTACGTGGAAATACCAATGAGGGAAAAACCATGGTGAGGATTAACTCACAATATAAAGAGATATAAAAACCAATTACAAAGGATCAATGCTAATGGCTCACTACCCAGAAGAGGACTCACTATCCAAATACAAAGACTCACTGCCTATAGAAGGGACTCACTGTCCAACAGGGAGGCTTACTGCCTACTGATACAAAAGAAAACAAAAGATCCACCACAACAATTAACACACATCTGCAGCCTTGATCAGAAGATTGTAGAAACCTTTAGCTCACTGCCTTCAGGAATCTAACATAATGAAGTATTGTTGCCTCAACTCACTTTCACACACTTCTACTCTTTTAATTTGTGGCTTACTTTGTTACTTTTCCATCATCCTCCAATTCTTTGCAATTCAACTTGCATTTATACCATATTCAACCTTAGAAAATTTCTCCAAGGTCAGCCACATACACCTCATTTCATAAATTCAAATTAGTTCAACAACTCAACATTCCCATGGTGGAAAGGAATGAGAGTGGACCAATATAAATGCTTAACGAAGACCAAAAATAATGTCTTGAATCAACCACGCACTTCCTTAATTAAATTTAATTCTTCAAATGAAGTGTAAACACCAGGTTGGCCAAACCTAATGAAAACAAAAATGAACATTGATGTACATGCTTCCCAACAAGAAGATAGCACACGGATGACATAAATTGCTTCATTATGCATGGGAACACATCTTAGATTCCTTCAAATACATCTGCAGCAAGTGCAACAATCTTTGAACATAGAACACCTTTCATTAATCCATCTAGACTATGCAAACACATACAACAACTCTAAAATTTGACTTATGGATCACCAAGCCACACACATCTTTGCCAAAACCAAGAGAACACCATTATAAAACACATTCCAGATCTGCAAGATTTGAAATAAAACAACAAAGGACTGTAGAGAAGAAACATTTCTCCTAGTCACAGAAAGCTAACTCTGTCAAAATGGTTCACATACCGGTGAACACAACTTACACATGAACCAGAAGCTACAAATCAGTAGATATCACCATTAGATCATCAAAAACAACCCTTCAGATCCGCACAAGCATAGGATCAAAATAGGAGAAACATGGAGCACATACTAGAGCACATTTTGAACACATTCATAACTTTGACTTCTCTCTCTATTAATTTTCTCAAAAGCACTTGGAAACTCATCAATTCAGCACATCTGCAACATCATAAGGATAGCTCCATGTACTCACAACATCTCAATAGTATCTCAACTATACATGCACAATTTTCAATATATTGAACTATGTTAACATCAATGGCGACATTAATGACAACACCACCAAATATGCTCATACTTGCAACAAACACAAGATGGAATTTTGATGCCACTATGGGAACTATGAAATTTTAGTCATGTCATTTGGTGTGACAAATACCCTTGCAACCTTTCATTAATGCATGAAGTAGATGTTTATCAAATAGTTAAGGAATTTTTTCCTTTCTTTCTTTAACTAAATTCTTATTTATAAAAAAACTTGGGAGGAGAACTTAAGGAACATTGATGAGGTGTCAGGAATTCTAGAGGAATAAACACTTTTTTTGAAAGATTCTAAATGCAAGTTTGTAACAAAAAGAATACTTGGGGCACATCATTATAGAAAGAGACTATGGGTGGATATAGAGAAGATCAAATCTATTTTAGATTAGCCTCCCCCAAAGACTTTGATATAGTTTCTAGGATTATTTGGAATTTATAGTTACTATCAGATATTCATGAATGGATTCTCTCAATTGGTTGCCCACTTAATAGATCTAACAAATAAAGGATTTTCACATGGAATGAGACAACACAATGATCTATTGAAAAATGAAAGAGGTTATGATCTTGTGTCCCATGCTAGTTATTCCTAAATTTTTCCTTCCTTTTTTATTTGATTATGATGTATCAAGAGAAGGAATTGGGGTAGTGCTTATGTAGAATAAGAATCCAATTGTATTCAAGAAGTCATAAATTTAATAAAGTGGAAATATGACTCTCTAAATATGATAAGGAGATGCTAGCCATTATGCATGTGTTGACCAATTTTAGGTAATACCTGGTTGGTAGCCAATTTATAGTCAACATAGATCACAATAGCTTGATGCATTTTATCAATCAAAATCATTTGAATAAACAACAATAAAAATTTAGGTAAGAAAATTTCAGGAAAATTACTTTTATATCAAGTATATTAAGGGAAAGAAAAATGTTGCCATTGATGCATTATCTTGGAAGCCAACATTATGCTTGATGTCTCACATTTTTTCTAATTGGAATACAAATATCATAAAATAATGGGTTAAGCCACAATAGTGGTTTACAAATTTTTTGAGGAAGGAAATTTGTTTTTTTTGTGTTTCCACAATGTCAAGGGGTTCGGTCGAACTCTCTGGTTCGCTAGAACTAGATTTGGTGTTCAATCAAACACATGGGTTTGGTTGAACCACCTGTTCAACCGAACCCCCAACCATATGAATAAAAAATTAATATTTTATGGGGTTTGCTCGAATGGGCATTCAACCGAACCCCTTGAAATAGGGCATAAAAAATAAAATAAATTGCCATTGTCGCATTATATGTTTTATTTGTTCTGTGTATGTGGCAAACGGTGAACCTGAACGTGAATAGTGAACCAAATGGCAAACAAAACTCCTAGGGGAAAAACGTGCACTAGCTCAAGCCACAATTCATCAACCTGACCTACATAGCTCACAGGTTGGTTAACTTTGAATTTTGTAGATTTCAAACTGCATTTGTTTGAAAAAATTTAAAACCCTAAATGCGAAATGTGAAATGTTTCAAATTTGTAGATTTCAAACTGCATTTGTTTGTTTGAAATTGCATTTGCTTGAAATTTTCTAAAGCCTTTTCAAGAAACACTATTTCTATCATGCTTTGATGAATGTTCATACCCTATTACAAAGCTCCAATTTTGGCACAAGCAGGGAATGTTGAATAAATGGCGTTGTAGTTGCTTGAAATATTTTACAAACCCATTTCAAAACTCTATCAAAAAATTAGCATGCCTTGTCTATGCTTCCACGTTTTGCATACATTTCTACCAGGGCACCTCCAATTGCATTTGCTTTAATGTTTATAAAGCCTTACCTGAACATTAACAGATTTATTTGAGGCATTATATCAAATAGTTCATGGTAATTTTTTTTGGTTATATTTGTTACTAAATTTATTGTTGATAACCATATATCTTTATAATTTTGTATAGGCTGGATTATTTTGTTCAACCCACAATAATGAATTATTAGTAAATAAAAATGTGAACCATAATAGTGACTATTTCCCTCATTGAGGTTGATAAGTTATGCTAATGATTGTGGTGTGAAAGTATAAATCAAAATATGATCCCTAATTGGTAAGATTTATTAATGCACAATCTCTCTAATGAGTATACTTTTTTGAGGGATTTGAAACAATTAATCTAGAACCATTGATTAGAGCTAAAGATATTATATTACACTCTAACAAAACTTCAATTGGAACTTAGGTAATCTAGACTATTTATAAAAGTGGGGAATTATAGTTATTCCCCTAAAAGTTTTTATATTGGTAAATCCTTGCAATGAGGGTTATAGTTATCAATATGAAATTATAAATTGGTAAAAGGTATAAAGTGGTAATCAATTAGAATTAAAATGCAAACATTGGTGAAGGTTTATCTAATTATTTTTTATATATAGGACCTTTAGAAAAATGGGCATCATTCATGGTGGATATGACACCAACAAAGAAAGCTAGGGAGCATGGTGATAATGATGTGAAAATGTCATACCTAGAGCTATGAAGTACAATTAATATATTTTATATCTTAATCTTAATATAATTAGGTGCTTCTTACTATTTTGTATCACCTTAGATAGTTTAGAAATTCAACTTAAAATCTAAATCCTTGTTAAAAGAGGTAGTGTTGAGTTGTGTACATGTCCCAAAGATAGTTTATAAATGATACCATTCTAAAATTATAACTTAGGGTGCATACAATGGAAACTTGGATAAAATTCTTCATATTTTGCCTTTGAGTCTTATGACATTACTCCAAAAATGGTTGGTTCTAAATGTATGAATCGAAGAATAAATTTAGAGGAAAGAAACTAGATTGTTTGAATGAAATGTATAATAAAATAGTTCTATTAGGATTAGAAGGAATGAAGGTATTATTAAATTTTCTATTTTACAACTCAAAAGAGAATAAAGAAAAGGGTGTGCCTTGTTTGTTGTTAATTTTTATTTAGTAAAAGTGAATGAGAACCATTCAAATGAAAATAAACCTCCATTACAAAAGTCTTAGGATGTCTTTCCTAGAATGAACTCCTCATGTTTCCTCCTAAATGGGTGTTTTATTTTTTAATAGAGTTCATGCATGAATTAGCCCCTATATCTAGAGATCCCTATCGAACAAACACTTCATATTTGCATGAATTAAAGGATTTCCTAAATGACATTTTAAAGAAAGGATTTATATGTTCTAGTGTCTTGTCATGGGATGCTCCAACTATTTTTATGAAAAAGAAAGATAAGACACTTTTCCAAGTTGTCTTGATTATGTATGTTCAATAAATAAACAATTAACATTAATATCCACCACCTAAAATAGATGACTTATTTTACTAATTGAGAGGGGTGGCCATATTTTAAAAAATAGGTCTAATATTCAATTACAATTAGCAAAGAATAAAGGAGGAATACATTCATAAAACTACATTTAGAACTAGGTATAGGACATCAAAATTATATGTTTGAGGCAATGCATATAAGACACCCATATACAAAATAGTACAAAAGAAAGAGAAAAAATGTAAAGAATGCACTTGTAACCTATACTTGCTCGAGCATTAAAATTTTGAAATTAAACATAAAGAATAATAGGATTTATAAATTAAATACATGAGGCTATTATATAATATCAAAAAAGACTATTTTAAAGTTTAAATTTATATTTTAATTTTAGGGTAAATACTTTTGGTTGAATTTATGAATTAGAAATAGAAATTTTGAAAGGGCCCCACCCTTTTACAAAGACCAATAAAGAGACAAAAAATGATCAATCATATTGGCATGGAACAACAACAAGAAAAATATAGTTGTAAGTTTGAAAAATAACATCCAATTAGAAATACTCCACCAATAGTGGCAATGTATCTAATAAAGAGGGTCATTTTCCCAAAAACATTAGTAGATCTATCATTTCACAACTTGAATCCAAAATTCTTCAAGGAACTATATCTTATTGTCAACCTTATCCTTTTCCATGAATGAACCTAGTTCCTTTGTAATGGATTTTCCATCTTTAGTTTCCAAACTTGAGACCAAAGGGAATAAAGGGTTCCTATAATCTTCTAAACTTGAACCTTCTTCATATTTTTAAATTATTAGAAGGAATACCAAGAGGTGAATGTTGCAATTCAAGAGAACGGTAGAGGCAATGAACTCCAACTAATCCATCTGTAACATGATTCTTGTCTCTACCAATCTCCTCTAAATTTCTCTTCACAAGACCACCTAAATTAGTTATGTCTACAAGAGGACCAACCACCCCTCGATTATGCTCAAAGGGAGCCTCAACCAAATCCTAAGGTAAACAAGGCTCCATCTCATCCTTATGCATTTGTTCAACCTTACCTTCCTCTAAAATTCCTACACCTATAAAATACATAGCTATCTACACATGACAACATGGTGAAAACACAAGAAAATCCTATAGCATGACATGTTGAACCCAAATAACCAAATTCAAAAATAATTTAATCTATAAGTATAAATAGTTTGATGGTAGAAACTTTATACATATAAAAATATGATAAATGTGTGATTATTTTTCTTTCCAATTTATAAATTTGTGATGTGCTTGGCTATATAATTGAGATGATTCACTCATAATGTAATGATAAAAAATTAGTATGTATGAAAGAAATATTTTCGAGACATCAAGCTACCATTCTACATAACTCTCATGGAAATAAGAATATTATTTTATTTTAACTAAAGAAATTGTGTGTACTCTATCTTGAAAATTACTAATTAATTTTGAATTATATAAGTACTTATAATTTAAAATAAGAGCATCCTTTGTAACATGGAATAGATAGGTTAATTAATGAAATAAAATATTTTTTTATATTAAGAAAAATTTACAAATATATGGAACTCATACATTGATAAATTGAGTAAGACAACTCTATATGAGAATTAAGATGCTCGAATAATTTATATACCTTCTTTCAATAATTAACATTAGAAATTAATACTTGGCTCACATTGTATAATCACACTAGAAACCAACAATGGGAGATTGAGAGTCTCAACTAAGAATTACACCTAGAAGCCAACAACTAAAGACCAAATTTAATAAATAAAGTTCATGTGTTATATATCATGCCTTTGAGGGGTCCACAAGTACCATGAGCCTTTTGAAATCCTTCTCCGTCTAAATGCATCCATTCCAAGACCATTGGGAGGTGGGTATCCCAAGTTCCTTAATTTCTTGTAGTAATTTAATAAAGAGTAGGATATTGTGACTTTGGCATGTAAATTTAAATCTAAATGCGCATCCAAAAAATACAAATTCAATAACTAAATTTAATTTAAAAATTGGCCTTCAATCTATGGCCTTCTATAAACTTCTCGAAGATGTCATTCCCATAAATGATAAATTAAAAGTTAAGTTATGACTTCACCAAAATGACATGAAATTATCTTTCTAAGATGTCATATTTGCATAAATCCCTCAAATAAATTTTTAACTAATTTTAAACACTCAAACAAATACATATATATGAATATATACTTCATTTATAAATTCTTAGAATATATCAATCCATCACAATTAAATTCTTAGACATCATGCATAATATTTTTGATGTATTCACAAAGCCATGTAGGGTCTCATAAAACTTGAGTAGGTGAATACCAATATGCATATCTAATGGTGTGGTAAATGGAGGGGGATTAGGAGTAAGTTCATATATATCTATTACTTATTTTGCAATCCAATATATTGGTTGGATAAGTTGCATTTGAATAGAAGGAGTGAAGATAAGGTCTATTAAAATATGACTCACCATCTTCTCTATTCTTAGGATTTTGGAGTTTATCAAAATATCCTTTGTCGATCTCAACCAATCTTTGCTTCAACTTTCAAATCATCCATGCAATCCTCCCTGAAATATTCAATATGTGAAACATAATTATGAGGAAGATACAAATAATCCTTGACATAGCTTTTTGTATTAAAGGATAATCTGGTTCTATAATTCTAAAGTATTTCCAATTTTGAAATCTAAATACAATCAATAATCTATTTAATCGAACAATAATCATAATTTTAAGGAAAACGTAAATTACTTGAATCTTTTTAAGGTTTCTCATTAGATTCTACTTACTCTAACTTAAATTTAAAAAACAACAATAAAATCCACAAAACAAATTTCAAAGACATAATAAATTATTACAATATTATTTAAAAATCTAATTGTAATGAACATGTTATAGTAATAAATATTCAAATTTTAAATCTATGAAAATATATAACCAAATGATCATTTGTGATGAGAATGTTGAATATTATAATTTTTTAGGCCAATCTTTAGGCACTAATTTACCATTGTTAAAATGATCCTTAGTTTATTCATTGTTTTTTTCATGATTATAATTTTTTTCAATTTCTATTAAACCAAACTCAAAATAATGGTATATATTAAGATTCTTGTATTTATCCTACATTTGGGTCATGTTTGATTCTAGATTTATTATCATAATTAGAAATTGTATAAATTGTTAAATTATATATTTTTTAACATATATAAAATGTATTATTGGATTAGTGAGATATTTATAACAAGTATGCAATATGAAGTCAAACTTTTTTTAGATTTGATTCTTAATAAATTAGTTTTAACGATTCAATTTATAGCTTTATGCAATCTATAAGTTTAAATAGATTGATGGTATCTAAACTTTATACATATAAAAATATGATAAATGTGTGATTATTTTGCTTTCCAATCTATAATTTTTTTATGTTCTTGGCTATATAATTGAGATGATTCACTCATAATGTAATGATAAAATTCATCCTCATATGGAGGATTTTATATTATCTTCCATTAAATTCATCCTCTTTATGAGATTCTTATGGAATATTGATATTCTAGTGTGAATTCTTAATTTTAGACATATCTTAACTAGATAAATTTAGGTTCAATGAAGGCAATAGAACTTTTTTTTCACTTACATAATCCTATTTTGAAGTTCATTTATGTTAACAACTATTAAATTAGATATTTTTATCCCAATTATTTTCAAATAATTTTACACTAATCTTTGTTTTCTTATTCTTTCTTTCATTGTTTCATTTAAAATTTGAACCATTTAAGGATGCTATGTTATAGATTATAGTTGTCTTCCAATTCTTTTTAAATTGTTCAACCCTCTCATGGTCTAAATAATTTTACATTCAACAACCATGTCTAAAGTACATTATATACCCAACCTCTTCCCCTATTTAACACACTCATAAACCTTGTTACTAATCTCATTCGAAGAGGTGGAACAACCAATCTTAGAGGGATCCTCATCCATAGGAGAGAGAAGGGAGCCATCAATCTAGGCTCTAGTAGTATTCTAAAAATAGTAGAACTAGAAGCTAGAATCCTAACAATGATAGCCAAGTTGGATAATACACAAGTTTTCCTTTTCAAGGGATTGGGGAACACTTATTGGATGGGTATTATTTCCCCTTCACCACATTTTGATTAGGATTAAGAATTGAAATAATAAAATTCTCAAATTGGTATAAGAAAAAAATAAGCCCTTAGTGGAGGGGAGCTCATTTTTTTCTCATGTGCAACTCTAATAATAGATTTCTTAAATTACATGAGTAAATGAAAAGGGAAGCTAACAAGTCACATGCATCTAAGATTATTAATACAATAAAAGTTATAGGATAAAAAACATTTATAGTTTCTTTCTAGGATGAAATAAATAATCAAGTAGAAACATTTATATACTTGTGAGGAAATCATCTATATTTTCCTTCCTCTTGTATTTACTTTCTTTATGAGACTTCAAGCCCTTCATGGATAAACCACTTGTAGTAGCTCAATACCTTCCTCAATGGCTTTAAAGGTTAACCTTCTTACTTTTTAACCAAAATTTTAATAACATTCAATTTTGTGTAATTTATGTCCACTATTATCATTTTAATTCAAAATAATGTAAGAAATTTATATATTTATTTAAAAATTAAAAAATCTTAAAATAATAGTTTTAAATTAATTGAAAACATGGTTGGACCCCTCTAATTTTGTGGAACTATTTCTTAAAAGCTATTTTAGTTGAATTTTATATAATAGGCAAAGGAAGCCACATATGGCATTAAGACCTTCCTTGATGGTCTTTAAGTTAGGAAATTTTTAATTTCATTCATAGGTCTTGAGGTATTTTAAACAAAAGTTGTGTTTGGAAAAAGGTATTTGGTACAAACTCCCAAAAAAAATTAATGTTATATGTTTATGCTATTAACACATGAAATTTCGGGCCTTAAAATAGCCACATCATCCCCATATTTTAATACAAATGAGACATTGAGGCTTTATGTCTCTTATAATAGATTTACAATTAGTTGATATAACTCCATTTAGATCAATCGATATATCATAATTTCTATCAAATCATAGGGTGTCAATTTCAATAATTACATAATTCAAAGCACATACGATTTTTCATTTGCTAGTAGAGGGAAGTATCTTATTATGCCATTAAAAATAAAATATAGGTCCTCAATACTTTTCATCTTTATTTTCTATCATTACATTGAACATTATAAGGGACATCTTCATATGTCTCATTTTCTTCTCTTATTTGTGCCTTCAATAATGACTAGATTGATTTTACATGACCACCAATGTTAAGAAATGATGCTTTGTGTGCAATCTAGTAATTTAAATTTTAGAACTATTTTAGATTATGTTTTAAATTTAAATTTTAGAATTGTTTTGGATTATGTTTTGTGTGCAATCTAGTAATTTGAATGTTTTGAAATTATTAAAACTATGATAGATGTTGAATTTTTTTTGTTAATGGCATGAAAATATTATTGATGAGTAGATGAATTATTATAACTATTTTAGATTTGTATTCCCTTTATCTAGATATATTATTTACCAAGGTCTCATTGCTCTTTTAGGTGTACATACACATATATAACATGGAAAATGTAGATCATGTTCCACCTCCAGATTCTTTGTTTGCAAATACCACTAATGAGATTAAAAAATTGAGAGACTCATTAACATAGAGTGCAAACCCAGGGATATATTCTGAACCATGCATGTCAATATTACATAGTTTAGAAAAACTAAGAGATTAACTTGAGAGGACTAGTGCATTTTCCCCAGATAGAGTAGTTGTTATTCTTTCTCGCATGCAGGAAGAAGTGCATGGTGATGTTTCCCTTAAAAAAATACAGGATAGTGTGACCAAAGAAATGATAAAAAACACTTGTTTTCCTTTTTATCAAAATGTACGTAAGGTTAGGGGATACCAAGTCACTAGATGTGTCGATTGTGCTATGGCTGAATTGATCTACCCATGATTTCTTGCATCACATGGTCAATACCCAAACAATGACCAGATTCCATTATATCTTGTTCAGCAGTTGTATGCTGAGGTCCATTTGGGCCTCAAAGTTAACTACTTGGACATTCCACCATATGCTGGTAAGGGGCATGGCAAGATTGTTGATAGGTCCACCTATCATCGAGTAGATAGACCAACCCTAGTGTTTATGGAATTGGTTGGTGAGAGGTCTCCTGCTCTCACCCCAGCTCTAGCCCCCATAGCATATGAAGTTGTCGTTGCTTCCCAAAAGGAAGCAATTGACACTATAGGTGACATTGCAGTTGCCACCACTAGGATATCTGATGATCATGTAGGGCAGTATTTGATGTCCAGACGTTCCTGATCCATGCCATTTTTAGCATAGTGGACCACCATGGATCCTTTTACAGCAGCCGACATCCCTACTCCTACACAACTTGATGTACTTACAAGAGATATGGCACACAAGACTCTGCATTGTTTGGCTGAGGACCTGTTGGAGGCATATTCCCACATTGCATCAGACTATGGGATCGGTATAGAGCATGTCAAAGATCATTTGGTACATGGATTTCGTTCAGCTCCAGGATCCCATCACTCTGAGCCGAGCACTAGTGCGCAGCAGGATCCACTTATAGTTCATTCGGCAGCTACACAGATTGTGGGTTTTATTGATATGTTGATTAGTTTCGGTTCATCATCGTCAATGCCATCTCACCTTCATATTCCTCTACATTCATCATTTCTGGCACGACATGGGATAGATCGAATGTATGCAGATGTTGATTCATCACTTGACCGTTTGGTGGATATGGTGGAGGCGACCGTTTCAGAGGACTTAAGTCATCTGATATCAAATGATGTGCATGTTTCAATTCTTTTTTAATTATTTTTAAATTTTTGTTTTAACTAGATATTCATGTAAGTTGATATATATGTATATATATTGTTACAGGTGTCCACATACCTCATGTCACTCCTAGCCTTGTTCTAGATCATGTACATGATCAATGTGACTCTGTGGATGAATCTGCTACCAGTGGACATGTGAGTTTTAAATTTTGATATATACACATGTATATGTACATGCAATATTTATGTATGCATAGATCTAGATAGATATTTAAAAATACAAGTTCATTTAAAAATAACTTTCCTAAAATTTATTTAATATAAATTATATGTATTTAACACATTTTGTACACATTTTTATTTATAGGGCTCAGCACATCTATTAGAGCAGGTCCATTCTCATTCATATGGTCGTTCGACTAGGAGTCGACATTCATATTAGGCCCTACATACTAGATTAAATATGATCTTTACTACATGTATTTTCTCATATGATGATCTTTAGTATTCAAGATTTGATGATCTCTAACTTACATTTGCTTATATGATATACATACATTTGCTTATTTGTTGATCTTTAGTATTCAACATTTGATGATCTCTAATTTACATTTACTTATATGACATGTACATACATTTTCTTATATGATATATACATACATTTGCCTCTTTGCTTATAACATGTGTTATGTTTATACATTGAATCTCTTTACATGTATGTACATGTTTTTGCTTATGGTTACATGTTTACACATGATATATGTATGCATTTTCTTTAAATATTCAATATACATACATGTTTGTTTATTTGATGATCTCTTACAACTTACATTTCCTTATATTCAATATACATTTTATCTCTAGTAGAATTTTAGGAAATCAATGCCACTTTATAATTAAGTTCATTCATGTTGATCCCAATAATAAAAAAAAATTAAATGACTTAAGCAACATGAACCATTGAGTTGAGAACAAAATATAATCTTTTTGACAAGTAACTTGAAATTCAATTCAAATATAATTAAGAAAATTCAATTCAAAATATACCTCTATTATACATTTTTGACACTTTAACAAAATTCTAAAATTTCTAGATATGTTGTGCATACCTATGCATTAAATAACAACAAAATCCACAATGAAATAACTTGTTTGTTTAGTACTTGATTCATTTAAACTAGGATCTAGTTATTCCATGTACACTAGAATAATTTTTTTCCCATCCCATATGCATATAAATAGAAGCTTATTTTTCATTATTTTGGCTATCAAATTGCAAGATTAATTCTCATTTATATCACTTGGAGCGAAAATTTTGGAGAAGAGGTTTTTGCACATTTATCAAGGAGGAAAATATTGGAGAGACAACTTTTCATTTTTATCAATCAAGGAAAAATTTGGAGGATAATTTAACTAAGTTGGTAGGGGACTTGTTTTGAGTCATCTTTAAGTTGAAGAAGAAAATGGGACAACAAAGAAAAAGAAAAAATTTCTCAACAAAAATTGTCAAAAGAAGAAGAAAAAAAGAGGCGTGAACAAAACTTAGAAAATTATCATAGAAAGAAACAAGGTACATGCTTGTTTCTTTTCTCTCTCTCTCTCTCTCAAGTGTGTGTTTAGGAATTTTATTAACACCTCAATTTTTTTTACTTATAAATATATTTCCAATAGTCATCTTGCATACACATTTCCTAAATTCTTTATCATCTATTTCCAATTGCTTTTGTTCCATAGAATTCTTAAGTTCAAGAATCTTTGATTTTATTTGTTTCAACTCCACTTAGATAACTCGTAGTCTCTCACTTTCTTTGCTTTCATGTAAATTCAAAAAACAAGCAAGAATTTCTCAAGCTAGAGTCGAGCCAAATCTAGATATTGGATCAAACGAATCCACTGAAGAACACATGGACCTTGAAGTTAGGGAGGAGACCCAAGTTCAAACAATGCTTGTTGGAGAGGGGTCAAGATCACTTCCTTCTACTGTTATGGATGAGCATATAAAACTAGTAGAAACTTCTCTCACTTATAGCATCATGTCTTATCACTTTGTTTGCTTGCATACATAAACTTTAGTTATATAACACCATCTCTCACTTTTGTTTGCAAAATATTTTGTGACATGTAGGAAGGGCTCAACAAGCAAGAAGTTCTTATGCTCAAGTCGAGGAAAATCTAGACATTGGATCAAATGAATATGCTCAAGAACACATGGTCCTTGAAGATAGGGAGGAGGCACAAGTTCAAACAATGCATGTTGGAGAGGGGTAGGGATCACTTCCTCCTACTGGTATGGATGAGCATATAAAACTAGCTAAAAAGGTGAGGAAACAAATTTCTCATAGAAATTTAGATCATTTACTTGAAATGGATATGGAGAAACTAAAATGTTATGCCAACCATTCTTATAATAAGAGAAAGAGGTCAATGACAAAATCTTTAAATGGAATAATCAATCATCATTTCAATCATCTTGATACACTTGAAAAAACCCAATTGTTATCATGTTTACTTCTTTGTGATGAGCTCAAAGAGTCATTATAGTTGTTGGGTGTACATTCGACATCAAATGAGAAGAAACACATGGGATTACAAAAGGATATTTTTCAAAATGTTAAAAAGGGTTTAGATTCCATTGGGAAAGGATCTCGCTCAGTGGACAAGGCCACTACAAGAAGGGTGATGTTGACATCTATTGTACATCAATATATAGCAAGAAAAATAAAAATGCTTCCACTTTCAACTAAAATTGGTTATAGTAGAACCACATTAATAAAATATGAGAAAAAGAGAAAGTTTTTGGATGAGAGTTTAGAAGGAAATTGGGCAATTATGTGTATAGCTCCCCATTTTGACAGGATTGAAGATGTTGTTAGGAACTTGGTCTCGGGTTTTTGGCATGATTAGACTCATCCATCATCAAATACTAGAGATGTTATGAGACATAGGATTGGACCTAGTATTTATGAAAATCATCTCAAACATTGGCTAGACATAACACAATTTAAGATGTATATGAACTTTTGTAATGCATATCCTCATATAAAGATTGGGCAAACAATGTTTCAAAGGTTAAAGCCATATTATGTGAAGATAAAGAATTTTTTTGAAACTTTTTGTTGTTGTTATCATATTGAATTTGATCTCTACTATCAGGTGTTTCAAAAGATGAGAGAAGAAAGATGTGGGTTTCAAAATGCACCTCCTAAATAGGAAATTTTTTTCATAAAGTCTATATAATGTGATTATGAAAATGGACCTCAAATAAACTGCATAAAAGAAATTTGTGAGATGTGGAAATTTGGCTAAATTTCCTTCAAGAATTAAGGATACTGACCTAACAAAGACAGTAAATTGCAAGAGGTAAGTACTGTTTTTAGAGAGTTTATTTGTTTCAATTTGATTATATTGTTATTTGGATCCTCTTTAATGTAATGTTTCATTGATTGTGTGGCTTATTACTTATTCACATATTTTACTCACACACGTACAAGTATGTAAAGTTGCAAAAAAAATTTGGGAAAGAATCCACAAGGTTGAACTATGTAGAAGAGGAGATTCCCATTGGAAAATTTATGGAAGATTTTCAAAAATTGATATGACCATACATACAACATTCCTTTTTTGCTAAGTGGCAAGCACAACAATTCCAAACATTGAGAGATACTTTCCCACATGGAACAATTCTATCAGTAGTTGAATTTGCATAAAATTACTCCTTTTTACATCAAAAGGAGATTCAATCAGAGTATTACTTTTCAAATAAGATCACTATTATGGTTCATGTGTGTTATCGACATGCACAATCAGAATTGGATGGTGTTGAGAGTACAGATGAAGAACGAGCCATTAAGAAAGAATATAACTTTTATATTAGTGATGATAAAGAGCATGACACACTTTTTGTCTAACATTGCTTTACAATATTTTTTGAGAATTTGATAAGCAGGGGTGTACAATTTGAAAAACATTTTGTATGGTCAGATGGATGTGCGGCACTATTCAAATCTTCACGGTCATTCTATGCACTTTGTAGATATCATAAAATCTACAAAATACCACATGTTTGGAGTTATTTTTAGAGTGGGCATGGAAAGGGTGAGCATGATGGAGCAGGAGATTAAATCAAACGAGCTTTAAGAAAGCATCAAATGAGTTATCCAAAAGATTGTCTAGACAATGCACATGATGTTGTTGAATGGTGCAAGAAACACTTTGCATCAAATGTGGTCGGTACATCTTCAAGAACAAACCAACACATTCCACATAGAGTGTTTTGGGAGATATCAGGTATGTATAAATTACATTAAATCAAAAATTTGAATTTATTTAAATTTAAAATTTATATATATATATATACATATTTGTTCACATAAGGTTTTTTTTGTATATGTATCTAGGTGTGGATAGAAGATCGATGCATGGATGCAAGAGGGTAGAAAAAACAAGATCTTTTCATTGTGTTAGGAGTTCAAATAGTCGCCATGGATGGACATTAGACACAAGGGATTACTCTTGTTTTTGCACTGAGTGCATTGAGGGAAACTTTGATTATGCATGCAACAATCAAGAACTTGGATATGTTGGTAAATGGGATACAGTGCCACTAGTTGTTTCAAAAACATATGATGAAAATGGGGAAGAAAGATTTGAAGACATTCCTTTGATTTCAATTGATTATGACCATATTTTAGGATTGGTTAGAAAAGATACATGTGTAAGTTTTCAATAATTTAAATATTATATATATCTAGTTAATGATCTTTAGAGACATTTCTAAAAAATTTAGAATTTTTTTGCGTAAATTTGGTGTACACGAGATGTTTTTGTAGTCATAGCAGAGCCTAGAAACATAGAAGGTGTTAGGTATTATTTATTGTGTTGCACAGAAGAGAGGAATAAGCTAACACAACTTGAAACAAGTGATGGAATGTCATTTCCCATAAGTGAGTTTGAATTTAAAATTTTATAAACATTGTATTCACATGTGCACATTACATTATAAACATTAAATATATATTGTACAAACCTTGAGCATGAAAATGTTGCACACATTCATATGTCTTACCTTAGATTCATATTTACCATGCAGTTTTTGTTGTAGTGCAAGGGACATATCTAAAACAAGTCAAATTTGTTCAACATGGGATTCATTTTGTTGACTATCAACTTGATAACAAGGTATATCAATATAGTCACTTAATAATTGCTACCACCCTACATCTTCATACAATTCCACATGCGTGTGGCCAAAGAAAATGGATACTAGATAGTGATGATCATCAAAAAATTCTACATGTTACTAAAGAGCAGGTTGAACCAGAATCTTTGACTTAGATTATATCCATGGTTTTCAAGTTCACTTGTAACCCTATACATGTTCAAATGAGAACTTATAGTAACTTGTACATAGTTGTAAATCATTTTGTGTAAATTACAATTATATGTACATATTTGTTCCATGGAAAATTCTTAAGTTCAAGAATCTTTGATAGCATCATCTCTCACCTTTTTTTTTGGTTGCATGTAAACCCATATATATGCTTTCAATCCTTATTTGAAACCTAGTGAAGTTTTTTAAATCATTTTTCCTAAATTACAATTATATACAACTTATATTTGTTTCATGGAATTCTTAAGTTCAAGAATCTTATATACAACTTATATAATTTGTTCCATTAATTGTTCCATAGAAATTATGTAAATTTTAAAATTAAGTATCTAATTATAAAATTGTGTACACATATATAAAAACATAAATCAGTACAAATAAAAAATAAACCTAACCCTGTAACCCTAAACCCTTGTGCCCCTACCTCTGTCTTTCTCCTCCCCCTCTCTCTCTCTTGAAAGTCTCTCCCCTCCTACCCTCTCCCTCTCTCCTCTACCTTAACCCAGCAAACCATAAGCCCTTGTACCCCCTACCCTTTATCCTCTCTCCCTCCCTCTCTCTCAGTCTCTCCCTCCTACCCCCTCTCTACCATGGCACTTAAACCCCTGCCTTTATCTCTCTCCCACTCCCCCTCCCTCCTCAAGTCTCTCCTCCTGCCCCTCACCCGCCCAGCCATAAAACCCTACCTTTATCTCTCCCTCCCCCTCTCTCTCAAGTCTATCCCTCCTACCCCCTCTCCCTCTCTCCCCTCACCCTTAACCCTTGACCCTTAAACCCTAAAACCTTCTACCCTCTACCCTTTATCTCTCTCCCACTCCCCCCCTCTCTCAAATCTATCCCTCCTACCCCCCTCTCCCCTCTACCCTTAACCCTTAAACCTAAGCCCTTGTACCTACCCTCCTATCTCTCTCCACTCCCCTCTCTCTCTTGAAATTCTCTCCTCTTACCTCTCCTCTCTCTCCCTCTACCTAAACCCATAGAAACCTAGGCCCCCTACCCTTTATCTCTCTCCCTCCCCCCTCTCTCAAGTCTCTCCCTCCCTACCCTCTCTCCCTCTCTCCCCTCTACCCTTAACCCTTAACCCTAAACCCATGTACACCCTCCTGCCCTTTATCCTCTCTCCCCTCCCCTCTCTCTCAAGTCTCTCCTCCTACCTCCCCTCTCCCTCTACCTTAACCCTTAAACCAAGTACCATTTATCTCACTCCCTCTCTCTCTCTCAATTCTCTCCTCCTGCCCCTCTCCTATCTCCCTCTACCCTTAACCCTTAAACCCTAAACCTTGTACACCCCCTACCTTTATCTCTCTCCCTCTTCCCCTCTCTCTCAAGTCTCTCCCTCCTACCCCTCTCCTCTCTCCCTCTACCATTAACAGTTAAACCCTACCCTTTATCTCTCTCCTCCCCTCTCTCTCAAGTATCTCCCTCCTACCCCCTCTCCCTCCTCTCCCCTCTACTCTTAACCCTTAAACCCTAAACCCTTGTACACCCCTACCTTTATTTCTCTCCCTCCCCTCTCTCTCTCAATTCTCTCCCTCCTACCCCCTCTCCCTCTCTCCCCTCTAACCCTAACCCTTAAACCCTAAACCCTTGTACCCCCTACCCTCTATCTCTCTCCTACTCCCCCTCTCTCTCTCCTACTCCCCCTCTCTCTCTCTTGAAAGTCTCTCCCTCATACCCACTCTCCCTCTCTCTCCTCTACCTTTAACCCTTAAACCCTAGCACCCCCTACCCTTTATCTCTCTCACACTCCCCCCCTCTCTATCTCAAGTCTCTCCCTCCTACCCCCATGCTCCCTTTCTCTCCCACTCCCTCCATATCTCTCTCTCAAGTCAATGATATGGGCCTTCCATAAAAATTTCCAGCCATACCTTACATTCTCTCCAGCTAAAAAAATCCATGCAGGCCCATTAAAAATAATATAAGAATAGTTAAAGAATACCCATAAGCACAAAGCTAACGAATCTTCAACTTCATTGCTTAGGTGATTTAAAGCATCAAAATAAAATAACCTTCTAGGTCTCTAAATCTTATACAGTATATGATATGAAGCAATTTCATCATTGTGGGAAAATCATTGCACTAAAAATATTTCTAGAGCAAACAAAATCTAGGAGGTTCGTAGGGTTGTAAATACATTAGAATCATAATAGGAACAACTAAAAAAGGAGTGACTCATAATCCTTTTAACCACAATTTACATTTTGAGAATACAAAAATTTGGAATATGCATCATCAAATTAGTTAGGTTGTGCAAACAAACCTCATCTTTCAACCGAATATTCTCAATACGCAGTTGTTGCTCTTGAAGACTGACTTATGCAATAACAACAAGTGCTCTGCAGTTGGTGCATATGGGATTTCTCATGGCTTCTTTAATTGCCATGTTCTCCAAGCGAAGCTTCTTCTTATCTTGCCTGAGGAGAGTGTTTTCATGACACTTGTGTTGAGCCTGAAAAATACAAGATTTGAAAAGCCATGATTAGAAAAAATTAAGTAATAAAGCATGAAACCTTAAAATTCATCAATTTTGTAAGATTACTACAAATTTTTGGTTATTTTGTTAAACCTTGGACATACTTTCATCTAGGTTCACCGATTCTGGAACCAAAACTTAATCTAGCATGGTGCAAGCCCCAATTGCTTACTCAGATGTTGCCTTTGCTTCTCATCTGGGTGAGGGCACTCTTTGAAAAGCCTGTAGCAAACCCAAAATAGCAATAAATTCAAAAACAACTCAATTCTCAATGGATGACAAGTATTGAATTGTTTAGTGAAAAAAGGGCATACGCTTCCATCTCTTGAATCTGCTAAGGAGTATGCATGTGATAGTTCTTCTTTTTGGGATGGTTATCTTCTTGCTCATCACCAAATTCATTCCCTTCCATGTTGTCACTGCCTCTAGACCTGCTCTCATGCTCTTCATCTCTCTATAGATCCCAAGCTAAGACTCTCCACCGTTGTTGCCAAACATGACTCCTTTGCCTTCCAAACTAGTTGTTTGTCTAACAATGCCCATCATAAATATATATTTACTTATATCTATAAACAAACAAAACGCCCCTAGCCAAATAAAATTAATACGTATTTCCACATCAATACCCATGTTTTTATGATTTCTAGTTGAAGAGAACACCTACCAACATCAAGGAGAGCTTGGGTGTTGAGCTATAGATGTTCATTCATATTAGTCTTTGGTTGAGGGGCAACGAAACAAGACTGTGCCATTCCAATATTGTTAGATGAGATCTCAAAAAAATCTTTTGTTTGAATCATTCTTGCACTCAAGTAAACTACCTGACCCAAAACTCATCCCAAAATGCTCTTCAACCATTTCTAATATATATAGTTTTTAATTATATACTTCTAATATTATAATAGTAGTTATATATTATAATATATTATAATAATAATATAATTATTAAAATATATTGTAATAATAAGTATATTATATATTATAATAATAATATATAATTATTATAACATATTGTAATAATAAGTATATTATATATTATAATTTAAAAAGAATATAATTTGCATTTATATTAATATTAAATATTATAAAATACAACAGGAAAAACAAAGAAATATATATTTAATAGAGGGGGTTCGACCGAACACCTTTAGCATGTTTGACCGAACCCCCTTTAAATCTATTTTTTTATTATATGTAAAATGGGTTCAGTCAAAAATTACTTCGTTCAAACCCCCATTCGACCAAACATTTGATTTTTGTTTGACTAAACCCCCTTATTTTCACCTCCACCCTCTCAGGCACCAAAATTGCTGAAAATTTTGCACTTCAAAGCTCAATTTGAGAATGAAAATGGAGGAGATTTCAAAAACCCAACTAGTATCAGGTTTCCCTCAAAATGAGCTATCCAACGAATATAATTTTAATATGTTTTTATTTTATTATTTATTTGTTTTTTAAGTTTTATTAAATATAGGTTTTTCACTGAAAAGGAAACTCTTTGTTTTGCACATGTGGAAAAATATAAGATTATAAAAAATTGAAAAATATGAGTGCATCAAATATTGAGTCCTTGATCCAACAAAAATTAATAATAATTTTGATATATACAAAAAGTTATGCGTTATATGCTTGTGTTATGTCTGAATTGTAATTGGTTTGACTTTCAAACTTGATTAATAAAAAACTATCTAACCAATTGGAAGCACTAGATTTGAGTTACAAATCTAAATTCGAAAGAATTAGAATTTTATCCTTCAAGGAAAGAAAGTTATGTTATACGGTGTGCGTCACTTTTTAAAAATGTTGTTTTTTGAAAAAAACCAGTTTTCATGGGAGATGGAAAAAGAAGTGCAATCTGATTCCAAAATTTTGAAAAAAATTTTAGAATCTACAAACAAAATGTGACGAGACTCTAGTTTGCATCATCTTCAAATTCCCCACGATTTAACCGCTATAGGTGCCCAAATGTGAAGATTTAGTTTTTAAAAAAAAAATCAGTGTCCAATTTGGCCAAAAATTGTAAACCACTATTGTGGGATCACCCTAATATGATAATAATTTGTTTGCAACTAATATTTTAGAAGGTAATTTATTGGATGACATGTATACTATGTCTAATGAAGTCATTATCTATAAGGAAATAATTTATTTGGAGCTAAAGCCAAGAATGAAGGGAAGGATTTTGAGAGAAAATAATGATACTCCCTTGTTGGGTTACCTTTTATACTTCAAGCCCTATCAATAGATCAAGGGGAGGTTCACTTGGAACGGACTCAAGGATGATGTTCTTAGGAACATTATAGAATGTGTATTTTTCTACTAGAATAAAAGAGAGCGAATATAATCAAGAAGTCTCTTGTTTCCTTTACCTATTTTGTAGAGAAGTGGAAAATTATTTTGATGGATTTCATCATTGGACTTCCTAAAAGGTAAGGATTTCATTTATGTGGTTTTGGACAGGCACATGGAGTATGCACACTTCTTTGAAAATTCTTTAGATTTTCAGGCATCATAATTTGTTGACTTGTTCTTCAAGGAAGTGTTTAGGATTCATGGACTCCATAAGAATATAATGAGTGACATAGATAGTTCTTGATATTGTTTTGGAGAGAGCTCTTTATTTTTTAAGGAATCAAGATCACACCCAATACTAGCTACCACCCCCAAAAAATGGTCAAATTGAAACTATGAATAAATGGGTGGAAGACTATTTGAGGAATTATATAGCTAGTCATCCAAAGGCATGGATAAAATAGCTCCATCTAGGGGACCATTATTATAAAGCTACTTATCACATGTCTAGTAGGATGACACCCTTCATGGTCTTTTACGAGTAGCAAACCTAAAGTTGTGTTGATCTTTTTTTATAGTAGGGTCTTGGGAGTGAGTGATTTGAACAAGGAAAGCCATTGAGAAATCTTGAAGTCACTTAAAGATAATATTCAATAGGTGCAAAATTAACAAAAATATGTGTAGACCATCATTCGTTAGAAAGATAATTTGAAGTTAGAGATATGGTTTTTGTGATATTTCAAACATATAATAAATCCTCCCTAAAGGTAAATGGATTATAAAAACTCAAGAATTATTTTTACAAACCTTACAAAATTGTGAGGAGGATTGGTGAAGTTGCATATGAGTTGGATATACTTGAGAAATTAAGATTCATAATATGATCCATGTGCCTTAAATCTCAAAAGGACACTTGGAAAACATTTGTACCTTCAACAAAGTTGCCCCTATTATATTAGAAGGGCAATGTAATTTTGGATATTGATGTGATTATAGATGTAAGAAAAAATATGTTGAAAGGTAGAGACATGATCAAGTACTTGGTTTGATTGAAGAATATTCTTATAGAGGGTGCAAATTGGGAAGGATCACTAATTTTGGAGAATCCAAATTTGAAATTGCACGAGGGAAAACAATTTTGAGTGGGGTAAAATTGTCATGTTCACTTTTTGTAACAATTAATCTAATAGACCAAAATGCCTATTTACTATTTCTCACATCTTCCCTAGTCCAATTTTGTGTGTATTCTTCTTTTTCTCCCCTCTGTATCTATCTAAGGTCCTTGAAGTCCCTAAGTTCGGATGCATATTGTCCAACCTTCTAAGTGTGTGTTAGTCACTTCCTAGTGTTGACATATTTTTTAAAAAAAAGAAGATATTTATTTAGTTGAGGTAAAAAAGTTACGTAAAATCTCACAATTTTTTTTAAAACAAAATGATTTTTAAAAGGTAACATGAAAGCTTGTAATGAAATTTTAAGCAAAGTAGAAAAATGAAAAATTTCGACGAAGTCATTTGGGTGCCAAGAAGAGGAGTTTCATTTTCCTTGAACCACGTTGCAAAGAAGGATTCTAGGGTTTCTTAGTGGCATGTAAGGAATCTTCCACAGAGGGTTTAGTTTTTCACCCAAATTGCAAGTTAGAGCAGAGACCAAGTCCAATGGATGGGAATGTTGCAGAAGCGTTAGAAGCTTTCATGTCACATTGTAGAGATTCTAGGAGTTTGTCTGAAGTGTAATCCACATTACAACTTGTTTCTTGAGATACTAACCACATTGCAAGGGCATTAAAGGCTTTACTGGAGCTATTTACTTCACCCACACATCAAGCTCTTCATTTTATCTTCAGACATTGATAGGTACACCAAATGAGTCTCAAGATCCTTGCATATTAGCTTACATCTTAATGAGAATGTGGGCAGGTCTATCATTTTGAAGCCCCTTGTATTATCATCACTGTCTTGAAGGATGCCATAGTTTTTATGGAGGATATATTTCTAGAGGTGACTTTCTATTGTTTTTTTTTATGGAAAAGAGCATATACTACAGTTTTCATGGGTATTCCATAGTGAAGGAGCAGTTTGATAGTGTACTGCCTTCTTCTAATGCTTCATTATTAAGTACCAAATGATGAATCCAAGGCATGTAAGACCATAAGGAGTGTTCAAAGTCCTTTCCTAAAACCCTGTTAAGTGTCAATATGACTATAAAAACTAGTAAATCCCTTGTCAATGCCAACTGTTATATGATTGTCCTAAAAAGTGAAGGTGTGCCCTGGTAAGTGTTATCAGATGTCTAAATGTTTGAGGCCCTTACCCAAGCCTTATATATATTTATATATATGAAACACTAACCTATATTTGTGCTAAGATATCAACAAGGTTGGGACACTATAATATTATTTCTTTGTCCAAGATGAGCAAGCTGAGATCTCTAAGACAAGGAAGTGATTGTTCAAGTTTCCCATAAGCATGATGACCAGTGGCAAGATATTTTTGAGCTTGGTGTAGACTAAAAATAGAATAAAACAGTGAGATGACCTATGGATGGATGTGATAACAATGAGGTTTCAAGGGTAACTAACATTGTGTGAGAAGTCTTCCATGAGCATAGAAACCCTTGTGATAGAGGTGTACTACAACAAAGTTCCATTAAACTTTTTGGGCCTTCAATGGTATATGACAGTGATGTGTGACAATAGGTGAGAGTTTATGGTATTGGGGGGTTCTCTAAGCTTGATTATTGAAGCCTTTATAAGTACCTCATATTGAGCATTTCATTTTTTTGATAACTCTTCAACTAGTGCCATGGCCTATTGACCTTTCCTAAATTTAATATTGCAAGTGGTGTCTTGGCTCTTCTATCACATATAATTTAAAATTTTCCTTTGACTTTCATGCATTCCTCAAACAACTATGATCTTCCCTTTTTTTGGATAAGTGTCTTTCCTTTATGCATCCTTTCATGAGCTCGTCTTTTATAATGGATTCAAAATCTTATGTGGCAAAACTCATGGAGGTGATGATTGATGTTAAAGGGTAGATGTTAAAGTGAAGTCCACAGTACAGTCACAAAGTGGACAGTCAAGAGAATGACATAATGTGAAGACTCTAATGTTGTAGTCATCAAATGAAGAGAATATTAAAAGTTGGCAAGAAGGCAGTCATCATGCAAAGAAAATCAATAATGAATAAAATAACTAGCAATATTTTGTCTACAGTGGAAAGGAAAAGTAATGGTTCATTGATTACAAATGACAGTGATAATGCAATGAGAGTTATAAGGTAGTGAGAACTAATGGACAGTTATAATGAGAGGAATATTAAAACATGACAGTCCATGCAAGAGAGCAAGTAGCTAGGACATTGACCATGATGTGACAAAGGGAAGCTAAATAGTTTTATGGGGGAAAATGAGAAAACCTATGGGAAGATATCACAGTTAAAGGGGTAGATATCAGAGTTAAAGGGGCAGATATCATAGTTAAAGGGGCATATATCATAATTTTTGTGAAGGCATAATAGCATGGGATAGATAAAAAGTGAAGAAGACAATGATAATGGATGAAGTTAGTTATTTTTGCATCACAGTCAATACTTCAATGAGAATTGGCAAGTTTCAATACCATATGAAGATGCCAAAACATATGAGTGTGTTAGAATTCATATACCATGACAATAGACAAAGCGATAAATAGTCCTCTTTGTCATCTCTCATCTAGCTTACCTCTCATTCAAGAATCCTTGTATCAGTCCAACATAGAGATAGTGTTTGATAAGAAAGGGGTTGTCATGAGTCATGACATTGTAAAATAATTAGATAGACTTGCACAAAAGAAAGTTCCTGCTGAAGAGAAAGAAGATATATCACAAAATGAATATAAGTGAAAGATCAATGCCTAGAAATCTAATCTAGAGCACTCAAAAGCTCAAGTTGCTCTGATTAAAGACAATGAGAAACTATCTGCCATGAATATGAGACAAGGCCTCAAATGCCATCAAGGAGAAGGAGAGTTTTGTGTTATTAAAGTGATCAGTCATGGTCTGAGACAATGTAAAAGATGATAGTAGTGAGTGCATAGAGGACAGTAGGATAACAAGAAAGTTTCAAAGAAGTATGGGTAGATTGAAATAGGACAATACAGTGTTATATGATAAAACACTCCAACTGCACAGTCAAATGATCCTAATGGGATAGTCCTTGTTTGGATCAATAACAAGTGATGTGTCTTATAAGTAAAAAATCAAAGTTAGGTTACTATGTATAATAAAAAGGTCACAGAGGACAGTGGACAGATTGATAGGTTGCCACTATACAGTTGGATAATTTGCGCTTATAAGGATAGTTGTAGATGAAGTTAAAAAGATTTTTAAAGTCATATCAAAATAGAAGAAAGAAGGAAGAGATTATTAGGATTCTAAATCTTGAAAAGGGGCTAAAAATATTGAAATGATTGTTGACGGAGCCTAGAGTTGAATGAGCTCATAAGAGATGTTAACCTCTCAAGTGTCATGACGTGTTGCTTTATTATTAAGATTTGTTGATGGACTAGACCAGAGTGTTTCAAGCCTAAGACACTATTTCCAAAATGTACAATAGAGACTCTATACCTTTGCATGAGCTCTTGCACAAATGATAGTTAGGGGCAGGTTTGAGACAATAAGAGGACAATAGTTTCGAACAATGGACAGAGATAGAAGATGTAAGAGAAAGTAAAGGGTAGTCAGGAATGCATGACAGACATGGAGTTACCCATATGATAGTCCTTCAAGCCAAAATGGACAGTCACAAAACGGTAAAGTCTAATAGAATATAAGAACATAAGAACATAAGAATCACATTGAAAATATAAAGCAATGAGAAGAATTGGAAAGATAGTTCAAAAACATCGAATCTATAGTGAGGTTATGATAGTTGAGGATCAAGGAGGACAATATTTTTCATGTGCATAGTTAAGAAACCTAATATCAAATGATAGGTAGAATACAAACCTTGAAGAACAAAGAATGGTAGAAATCCTTGTTGAATTTTTGTTTAATAATTCAAACCCTCAATAACCCTATGTATTATGATAATCCATGTTCTCCTATTCAAGAATGGGTTATATTGAAGATCCTAATTCATACTAGAAGGCACTCAAGCTCAGGAGGGTAGTCAAAATTGGTAGGGAATTTGTGATAATGCCAAAATATGACAGTAACCATGACAAAGAATGAAGTGATATATGGCAAAGGGAGCTACAAGGGTAGTGTTTAAAAAAATTCAATACATCTCAAAATATACAGTTGACTAACCATGAATAGGTCATGAAACTTGAAATAATTGTTCCACGAGCATTGGGGATACGGGGACAGGGGGACGTATGGGACGCATTCCAGGGACGAGGGGACAAAGGGCCTAAGTTTGGGGGTGGTAGGGGCTGGCGGGGTGGCGGTGCTGATATAGTTATACATATACTTATAGTACTTGAAAAACTAGTTTTGAAATGTATAACAATATAATAGTATAAGAATTACATTTCAAATGAAACTATAGGAAATTAGTAAAAGTATAACATAGCAAAATTTGAAATACTAAATCTAAATATGAAGATATCTTGAATGCTAATTGCTAAATAAAATTTGACAAATGAAATTGTCAAATTGGAGATTTCTATTATATCAAAAATATGAATATCTGATGTCATATGAGATATCACAAAGTCTATAAAGATGATTACATGATTCATCATTACAATGAGTAGCAAATTCCAAATGGCAAATAGTAAAACTAAATATAGATACTAATAGCAATAGCATTACAAAAGACAAAATGCCAAAATGTCAAAACTCAAAATGTAGTGAATGGAGGCCTCTAATCATCTACAAACTCCTCATCACTGGAACTGTTGGACTCCACAAGGTCAAGATCCCTCAAGCTCACACCAATCAGCCTTGCATCTAAAGTGGTAGGATCATCCTCATCAATCTATGAAGGCTCCTCTGGCTCCACATCCCATCGTGCTAATGGACTCTCCTTGTACCCAAGTGTCTTGTGGTCCATGAGACACAAAGCATTGTGTACAACCATAAGCTTCTATGCTCTCTTAGAGGTAAGTATGTTCCTCTTAAGAGAGTGGATGAAGCTATATGTAGACCAGTTCCTCTCAGTAGCTGAAGAACTAGAAACCTGGGATAGCAGACGGATAGCTAGAGTGGTGGTCAAAGATTTCAAACCATGACAATTCCACCACAAAAGTGGGTCCTCCTGTGCCATAGATTCTATATCCATCTTTGTTGCATCTGAATAGCCTCTAAGAGTGGCAAATCTTCCCCACTCAGTGCGAATTGTGTTAGCATCTCTAGAATCATACATCTTCTCTATGCACATAAAGAAACCCACCTTCACCTCATCATCCTAAATTGGTGTCACTCTACCTAGTCTAGCCTTGTACCATTAGGATTCAAGGCAAAGGCAACCATATGCAAAGGAGTGTTCAACTTGTCCCATTTGCACTGAATGATTGGTCAAATGTGCTCATTGTAGAATGTTAGAGATGGGTCCTTCACTCGCACAACAACCCTCATCTGTTCAAGCATAGAGTTGATGCACTCATACACCTCTCCAAGGTTAGGTGCATCCCCATCCCCATATCTGATAACCTAGAATACTAGAGAAATGGTGGAGACAATTTATTTCACATAAGTCCAAAAAGAATCACTCTTCACTATCTTCTTCACCCTTCTCCCCTGTGTTGTCTTGGCCTCGGCCCACCTATTCCACTCATTAGTCATAACCATGAGTTGCAATGCCTCTTGCAACTCAATCATTCTCTCCAAGAGAATGAAATATGATGCATATCAGGTCTCCACTGGTTTCAAGAACTCCTTCTTCGCAAAGGTCCTAAAGAGTGCATGTGAAGTGTGGTGGTTGCAGATAAACATCTGCACATCTCTTGCATCGGTGACCACTCCTCTAATCCAATCAATCTTCCCCATGTCCTTGAGTGCATTGTTCATGGCATGCACACAACATGGGGTACACCAAATATGTTTATAGGCTACCTCAATGAGTCTCCCTACTTCTCTACACACATGTGTTGCATCTGTGACTACTTGGACCACATTTTGTGGCCCAACCTCCTCAATAGCCTCCCTGAGGACCTAAAACTAAAAATTGGAATCTTTGTGATGCCTTGTACAATCAACTACTCTAAGAAAGTATGGGCCCTCTGCACATGTGACCATGATGTTGATGAGGGGAAAATGGCTAATGTATGTCCACCCATCTATAACTATGTTGCACCTAGATGCTGCCCAACATGCCTTCATCTTCTCCATCAAAATATTGATCTTGGAATAACACTTATCCAAGATCAAGGTCCTTATTTTCATCTCACCTGGTGGCACATATGATGTTCCTCCCTTTGCCACCATAGCCATCATCTCCCTATAATAAAGAGACTGTGTAACATGAAATGGAATGCCATTGGCAAAGAACTTGCCAATGGATTCATCTATCTCATCTCTTAGTTGCACATTAAACATATCAACTATGGGGTTACTCTATGATGTCTGCAACTTGTGTTTCCCTATGGTTGTCCCCTTAGCAGCACTAGAGGTGGAAATGGATGGAGATCCAAACATCATTCCTCCCATCTGCAAAGCATGAGGAGAAGTATGTGGCACATGATGGATATGTTGAAGGGCTTCCCTAGCAAACAAAGTAGTAGGGATTGAAATAGTTGTGTCCTCTAGAATGCCCCAAAGCTTGTTAAACTCCATTCTATAATGTATATTTTTAGGTTCCTTCAAAAAATTACAAGGCTCCACACCTTTTCTTGTCCAAAAAAGAAAGTGTGCATTCACTCTAGTTTGGCTACCAAACCATTCAGTCCCACAAATGTTGCACTTCCACTTCCTTGTTCCCCCACCTGAACGTGATGTGCCTTGTATTCTTGAAGCAAACTATTTGAGAGGAGACTTAGGATCAAAAGGACCCCTAGCATACTCTACCAACAACTCTGAAGGGCAACCTGTACTAGCTGGTGCACTCGCCATGGAACTAGATTGGGCTGCAAGATGAGCCCCATGGTCATCCCCCTCATTCTTAGGTTCAAAATCTAAATCATGTTCACTATGAGAATGGATTTCCATCTCATCCCCACTCATGTCTTGGGTGCTCATTGTGAAAGTGACACTGCATTTCACAAAATTAAAATAAAATCAGCCTAGTTTAACAAATTGAAATACAAATTTGAAATTTTAATTTTGAAAACAAAATTTACAATTTATAATTTAAATTTTTTATATTATTTGAAAATTAAAATAAAAATAGTAAATGATAAAATTTGATGTTGAATCTTGAGGGAAAAATGATGAAGATGAATTAATCAATTCATCATTTTTCCCTCAAGATTCAACATCAAATTTGATTTTGAGATGAATAAGAAAAAAAAATTAAAAAAATAAGTTCAAATTTTAATATTAAAATTTGATGTTTAATCTTGAGGAAAAAATGATGAATGATTCATTCATCTTCATCATTTTCCCTTCAAGATTCAACATAAAATCTGATTTTGAGATGAATAAGAAAAAAAAAAAGTTTAAACTCAGAAAATAAAACAAAAAAAGCAAGAAATCTAAAAAACCCTACCTTGTGCTTGAAAAATCTCTCCAAAATGTAGTACAATCATCTTCCTCCTCTTCTTCTTGCTCCTTCTCACTCCTATCACACTTGCAATCACTTTTTTCACTCGTTTAATCAAACTTCTACAAGTTTTTCCTCCTCTTCAACTGGCTACAAAAAAAATCAATCTTTGAAAATGTGACTGAAATCACCTTGAATGAAATGGTTTTGTGTTGTTTTGGGGAAGGCGTGGGGCCCGTGTCATATTAGGGTTACCCCAAAACATAAAAAAATTGAAATTTATTTTTAAATTTTAATTTTAAATCCCCCATTGACGTGTGGCTAGATGGGAGACAGCTAGGCATCTCCTCGCCTCCCGAGAAACATCCAAGTGTCTCCCAAGGAGGTGTGGAGACGTCTCTCAAGGAGACTTGGAGACGTCTCCACATCTCTTTGGGAGACGTAGAGATGTTTCCCCGTCTCTAGCAGAGCACCGATGGTGGTGGCGGGATAGTGGGAAACGTCAAGCACCCGTTTCCTTGTCCCAGAAATGTCAGTCTCTAAAACGCGGCAAAAAAGGGGGGGAAACACATTTCCGTGGAACACTGGTTTATAGCCAAAGACCTAAAAGGGGGATGACAATACCTATGTATCAAATGGAGATATGAGGATGAGGGATGCATAATGGATGAAACATGTATCAATTAATAGCCCTAAAAGTTCTCCTAGGCCATCTTAAAGGATTTAATCACCTTCAAGTCACTCTTTCACATGTTCTATCATCATGCAAGGGGCGGTCAAGGAAGTTTGGAAGTAGTTAGAGTTGTATGTCAATTACAAAATAATTTATGACAGATTGGAGTATTAGAGAGCAGTTTGAGTGAATACAAGGGCATTTTTAGATATCTAAGGAAGAATTGAATCAGTCTAAAGCCTTTGCAAGTGTAAACACCTAAATTTGGACATTTAATTTATCCAAATTTATCCCCTTTCGTCTAAGCATCCCCTTATTTGCATTAATTAAGTAATATCACTATTATTTAATTAATACCTCTAAAGTTTTTTTAATCCCTCAGGTATCTAGTTAAATAATTAAATACCTTCCTCATTTTCATCAAATGAATTAAATAAATATGGCATTTATTTAATTCCTCACATGTCACATCCCTTTCTTAATCCTAATTATTTTTCTAATCTCATCATTAGGGATGTGCACATGCCTAATCCTTGATTAGGATGTGTCACATCCTCCAACTTTTGCAAGTTGGACTCTAATCTCGCTTAGCCACCTAACCCTCCTCTAATCCTTCATTAACTAGTCTAATCAACCTCTCAAGGAATTTTTAATTCCTTTTATCCTTCCAAGGAATATTAAATTCATTTTTCTCTTCCCCATGTGATATTTGACTTGTCACATCAAGCCACATGTGAACTCTTCCTAATCTCCCACTTGCCTCTAATATGTCATTAATTTGTCTAATCAGGTATTTGCACAATCTTAATCACTTAATTAGGTCAACCTAATCTCCATATCATGTGTCATAAGTCAACCTTATTAAAGGCTTTCTCCTTTTGGGGAAGACACTCTATTCCCCATGTGAATTTTTAATTCACATTTAATCCCCCAATGCATTTCAAAAAAATTTAAATTCCTTCTTTCATTCCCATGTGTATATTTGAGAAATTTTTAATTCTTCACATGTCCTCTCACCCACATGGGGACAAGGACCTCCTTTATGAGGAGATCTTGTCTCAATCCCAAGGTAGTATGCAGTACCTCCATGTCATGTACTCTCCTTCCAACTTATTTACACATCATCCTTTTCAAGCCACTTCACATGCCACATGTCAAGATGTGAGGGCTTGTGAGTTCTCAACTTACCATAGCCCTACATCTTGTCCTTGTTGGTTTAATCCCAACCATCCATTTCTCTAGAGAATTCAAAATTCTTTATAAATACCCCTCTTTTCTCTCATTTTAGGGGAAGATCATTTGTGTTAGCCAAACTCTTGCAAATTTTTCTCTTGAGCCATACTTAGCCAAATACTTGCATTTGCATCCATTTTCACCCATTTTCCATCCATCTCACAATCCACACTTGCATCTCTTGTCATCAAAGGAGCATACACTACATCAAAGATCGAAGGGCCAACCAAAGGACAACTCAACAAGGTAAAATGTTCCATTTTGTTTTGTTAAGTTAATCATTTTCCCAATCTTGAGGTGTAGGGTGTTTATATTTGTTGTTTGCACTCTTTTGTTTGCTCCTCATTTTCTAACATATATTTTCACCCATTCATAGCAAGAATCTATAAGTTAAAAGTCATCTCACTCTCTTCCTCAATGCCTAGCTAGAGCTACACCTTAAGGTCAAAATTGAAGACTCCTCATGGTGGGCGCCCAAGGAGAATTTTGACCTGTTCAAACAATTGTGATAGATGTCACATGTTCATTGTAACTAGATACTAGGAGTTAGGAAAGATTTGTGTGTTAAAAGACATCCCTAGTTTCCTTTTTAGTTTAGTTCTTGCATTTTGAAAAAAAGTATTGTAACTAAAAAAAGTTTTTTCTACTCACACTATGCATTGTAACTCAAATTTTCAATCTTGAGACTAAAAATAAATATTGTATTACTCTATTTTCAAGCATTTTCAATTAGAACAAAGTCATCTTTCATATCATGTACAGCTGCAAAACACATTTTATCAATAAAATTTAGAATTTTGGCCTTCAAAAGTTTTGTTTTGTTGTGTGCATGAGGTAATTGATATCATTTTCTATGATTTTTATACGTAAATCCTTCGATGAATGTCTTATTTCCAACACCTTCAAATAAACAAAAAAGAATATATTATGTAGGTTATTGCTTGTCACTGTGCAAACAGATGTTAGCTATGAAGAACACCACATTTTCTTCTTTCTAAAACTGTCAAAACATAGACCTTTCAATAAAATATTGATACATAGATATGCCAAACACTAGGGTTATGTACAAAAAACTAAGTTATTGAATATTTGTGTGAGAAAATCAGTAGTCAAAAAATGTAAACAAACATTTTGGTGCATCACCCTTATAATTAGATTCATTTCATGTTATCTTTTATCTTTTTTCCTCAGTAGCAACATCAGCCTATGTTAGAGTAGGTGAGTACCAAGGGAACCAACCATATATGGAGATTCATCTTCATCATAACTTACCCACAACTTGAAGATGATCCCATGTTTCACAAGGTAATTGAGTTCTACACTCAGTAAGGGTGCACACTTTAATGACAACATTTAGTATGTCTTTTTCTGTGAACTCCACCATTTACTCTATTCCTATGAATTCTTTTAGCTTACCCTTACCTAGGTACCTAGTATTCCTTACACCCAAACTCTTATCCCTATTAAAGTATCAGGCTTCCCCATTCAGCCATACCTTTTGTCCATTCCTCACCATTGTTTCCTCTTCCATCAAGAATTTAGAGTTCTCCATCCTATCATCCCTTTCTTCCTAACCACACTTCTTCCTAAGCCTTTTCTAGAGGGTTTGAGCTCCTCTCACCAGTAAGCTTCACCTATGAGCCCTGATCCCTAACTTGTGGTATGAGTCTTGGGGTATCCTTGACACCCAAACATTGACACTCTTGTCATTTTCACTATTCACTTCACCCACCTCCACACATGATATAGAGTTTCATTAACGTACAAATTTATTGTTGCAACTTCCAAAAAGGGTTCCCTTCTATCCAAAAATATTATTTAATTTTTAGGTTACAAATCCTTGTGTACCTTCAATGAGATATGTGATGTCCCCTTGTAGAATTATGATAGCTTTTTCCTTTAATCTTCTAAATCAAGATTTCCAAAAATTGGCTAAGACCAATGATTTAAAATGGAATACTCTAAGAGCAATTTTTAGTGTTGCTTCACTCAATTACTAAACTTATATTTATTGATGAGAATTGATATGTAAATAAGAATAAGTAATTATCTTCTATAATTTATGACATATATAGTCTATAATTATGTTTATTTAAAGATGTAGATGAGACACCATAAACTGGATGCTATTTATGAAATTCTCTCACTAATTACATGCATATGCAGGTTGGCCGATTGGTGCCTATCTTGTTCGATGTCTCTGTGAAATATATCCTTTGAATTGTGCAAATTACTTATGGTTGGGTGTATGATTTCTTCTCATGAATGTTCAGCCTGGGTCGATGATCAATGGCTCCCTAGGAGTGACTTGATCTATTGTGATTAGAATGTATTAATTACTTAACCACTTGCAATCTCCTCATTAAGGAAAATTAATTTAGATTAATATTATTAGTTTGATTCTTTATATCTTCCTTCTATTGTTACTGAAGGATGATTTTTCTAATTGTCATGATTAAAATCTAGTTACTTAAGGCTTCACAATGGTCTCCTATGCAAGATCGCAGGTTTTAACATCGGATTTAGATAAAATGGTCTTTTTTATCATTAATGTGGTAGTTAGGGATTCAAAAATCATGAAAACCCACACCATTATTGTAGAAGATATTTGTAGGTTGTAATAATCCCTTCCCCATTCCTTTCAAGTATGTTCTTGCATGTGAGCATAATTTTGAATGTGATCTAAGGGAAAATGATGCCTATCAAGTATGGGAATTCTTGACAAAGTACCAATCATAAATTCATGGACTATAATGTATATTTTGACATTATTTCTAGGGTATTAAAGGTTTATAGTCTTCATGTAGAAACACTATTGAATATACACAAAAACTCTAATAGAGAAACTATTTTGAACCCTTGTGCTCAAATGATCAAATTTGAGGATGAAAATCCTCAAGTTTATCAAAAATTGAAGGATGAAAACCCTTTGGCCAATGGAATGTATCACTCAAAAGTTACATTTGAGATTATCTAGTGGTGTATCTTTAGATATATCAAGTTTGATTAAGTTGAAAATTGTCACAAGTGTACATTTGTATCTCTAGTTTGCCATTGCTACTATAGTAGCATTTGTAATGTATTACAAACCCAACTATTATAATAGATTATCTACAATTTATTTTTCATTTGTGAACCTAAGTTAAATCTAGGGTATTAATGAATACAAAAATAGTGAAGAAATATAGGTTTATTATTTGGGTAAAATGCTTAGATCTATAATATATCTTTTTTTATTTGAGGGTTTGATTTAAAATATTAGAATTTTAGTGTTATAATGCAAATGTAGAGATAAAATTCTAATTTTGTGCTACATTTGGATAAAATATGAAAATAAAAAATTATTCTTAAAAAGTTACAAAAGTGACAAGAGATTCAAAGTTTTTATAAGTTCTGGTCACAAATATTAAACCTATAATTTTTTTCCCTAAAAATTTTCATTGAACATTATGTAGATGACCCTTAATTTGTTTCTTCAACCATTGTATTATGTAACATAGTATAAGGCTACACGGTGGAAGATTGCCACTATGGACCATCATATGGTTAAGGAACCTAGAGTAAGAAAGGAAAATAATCCCCTTGAGGAACAATATTAGAACTTTTGGATCTTTGGGAATGCAACAATGAGTACATAACACAATCCTTGTGTATTTTTTAATTATATAGTAAGTACAATCAATTGATGCTTCTTTGTCATCAAATCAACTTCATGTGTAATATTTTTTTATTCAAGGGGTAAACTAGGATCTAGGATGATTTCTTACAAAATGCTTAACGTAGAATGACAACTTAATTCAATGCTTAAATGAACAAAATGAACATCATTCAAATGCTTAATCAACTTAGCATAGTAAAGTGATAACTAAAAGAAAGAGAGAGAAGAGATAGAATATCAAACGCAATTTGATAATGGAGTTCACCAAAAGGCTACATCTCTGGGTCCCTCTCCAATGGAGTGACCGATCTGATTATGCTCCAAAAATCAATTACAATTGCTTCAAGACTATCTCCCTTAAGCACAGCAGCATGACGTTCCTCTGGTGTGCAAAAATTTCTTTAGAATCTCCTAAGCATTCTCTCCTTCTCACCACCTGAACTTGCAAAATCAAGCCTAATACCCCTTTTTATACATAAAATTAGCCTAATTAGGCTTAACAAATAAAATAAATGAGAATCCCCCCTTTATCAAGTCGTAATAGGGTTTTTTTTTTCTTAACCCCCTTTGTTAATTTGTTAGGTGGGTTTTACTTATTTTTGGCTTTATAGGCCATTTGGTATGAATTCGGCCTTATATTGTCTTTAAATAAAGACATCCACCAATACATATCAAAAGCTTTTGGTGGTGTATTGGTGGACTATAATTTTACCACCCACGCGGCCGAGGCTTCCAACCCCACTAGCCACGTTTTAACTTTACACTCCAAACTTAACACAATAAAACAAACCCCTTGTCATTATATGTTAAAAGTGTTTTGAAGGGTGCAATGGTGAGGCGGCCAGATGCCATGAAGGAGGTCACGAGTTCGAGCCCGTCCAAGGATTTTGTTAAACAAACTAACCAACTCGCCAATGGGGTGCCACGTGGCACCTCCTAATTGGGCCATGTGGCGTCCTCTGATTCATTGATAGACCTAACTAGGATGCCATTGTGCCACTGACTGGAGTACGGATGGCACAGAGGATGCTACGTGACCTGTATGGATGGAAATGTGTCAACATTTGATTGGTCCATGCCAAATTTGTACCGTACAGTATTGACATGTTAGCATGCTGACATCATCATCTGTACATCTGGCCAACCATTGTATAAGCGAACTTTGACTGACAATATCTCATACATACAATGTTGGATTTCAATGAAACGAATGTTTTTGGAATCATCTCGATGAGCCCTTCAATTTGACACCTTTTTGTCAATTTCTGAGATGATCATTTTTTTCACTTCCTAGATGACCCCTTGTACCACTTTGATCCAAACTTTGACTGCCTATAACTTGAGCAAACAGACTCCTTTTCGCTCCGTTCAAGTTGCGTTAGAATCAGGATCTTGAGCTCTTTCTGATGGTGTTGAATTCTGGAGCATTGGAGACACTTCAAATTTTCACTAAAAAGGTCCCCCAGATCAGTCCTCCCCACTGGAGAGCTTTTGGACCTCTAAAAGCTTGATTACTCAGAAAGTAAGTGAGGGTAATGTTCCCTCACTTTACCAATCTCCATCCATTTCGCCTTGCTTGGATGCATCCCCTTTAGTCCCACTCTAAGGTACTCAACTACTCCTCTTCGTGAAGTCCTTACATTTCTGTCAAGAATGAAATCTTCTAACAACTCTGATATGTACTCTGGTGAAAGGTCATCAACTGATGGAACTTGAATGCCTTTGACTTCATCTAGTATCATTGGAGGCTCATACAGTCTCAAATTCTCAACATTGACAACTGAGTAAATATGCATATATGGAGGAAGATTGAGCAATAAGGCATTGGTACCAATCTTTTCAAGGATCTCAAAAGGACCATACCTGATCAGTTTAAGCTTCCTACCTTCACCTTGCATCCTTTCCTTGCTAATATGTAACCAAACTCAGTCTCCAACCTAAAAAAGATTATCAATGTGATGCTTGTCATGGCAAGCCTTGTATTTTTCTTGGCTCTATTCCAACTGTGCTTCCACTACCTGATGAATTGCTTAGACTTTTTGGATGAACTTCAAATCCTTCTCTGCATCATGGTATCCATCTTCAACATCATCTTTTCCAAAACTAAAATCCATTGGTGTCTTAGGCACATAACCAAAACATGTTTCAAAAGGAGATCTATTTGTAGAAGAGTGTTTTGAATGGTTGTAGGCATGTTGCACACAATGAAGACTCTCATCCCACAGCTTAGGATGCTTGTTGCACTAACCTCTGAGTAGATGCACAACTGTCCTATTTACAACCTCTGTCTGTCTATCAGTTTGTGAATGGAAGGTTGTACTCTTCTTCAGTCTGGTGTCCATGAGTCCCCACAAAGCTGACCAAAATTCCCCCAAGAATCAAGAATCTCAATCTGATACAATAGAGGTAGGTAACCCAAAATTAACCCATACAAATTAGAAGTACATCTGAGCTGTCATTTCAGCAGTGACATGTTTCTTACAAGGCATCAAAATACACATCTTGTTGAACCGATCAACTACTACATACAAATAATCATGTCCCTTCCTAGGCATAGGTAACCCCCCAACAAAATTCATTGACACACTTTCCCATGGACAAGAAGGTACTAGTAGAGGCATGTACAACCCCAACTTCCTATTACTAGGTTTACTAGTTGCACACATGACACATCCCCTAATATACTTGGTTACATTTTCTTGCATACGAGGCCAATTACAATATTTTCAAGTAGCTGAGTTAATGTTTTGCTTACCCCAAAGTGTCCTACAATCAATGAGGTATGTGCTTCTCTAATAACCTATGCTTGTTCATCCCTTGGAACACATAATTTTCCCAAGTGATATAACAATTTATCCTGCACATAGTAATCTTTCTCTTCTACATTTTTTCCTTTCATTAAAGCTGCATAGATATCCTTAAAGTTCTCATCATTAGCATATTGTTCCTGAAAAATTTCATGAACCATAGAACTATTCTGAAGGATTTTTAAAGCGTTCATAATAGGAGGCCTAGAGAGCATGTATGCTACTTTGTTATGGGTACCTTTCTTATACTTAATAACCAAATGAAATTGTTGCAAAAAACCCATCCACCGAAAGTGCCTACTTTGTTGCAGCTTAGATTGTGAGTGCAAATACTGAAGTGGCTGGTGATCAGTGTGGATTATAGTTTCCTTCCCCATTATGTAATGTTTCCATTTCTTAACACTTTGAACTAAAGCATAAAGTTCTTTATCATAAGTGGGATAGTTACTTATTGCTCCTGAAAAAGTTTCAGAGTGGTAGCAAGCTGGTTTACCTCCTTGCATGAGTACTGCTCCCATGGAAAATCCACTCGCATCTATCTCAATCTCAAATGGTTGATGTAGATCAAGTAAATCCAGAACTGGTGCAGTGCTCAACTTTCCTTTCAAAGTGTCGAAAGTCTTCTATTGTGGACCTCCCCACTGAAAATTTTCTCTCATACTAGTTAACGCATGTAATGATGATGCTATATAAGAGAAATTTGCAATGAACTTTCTCCAGTACTAAACTACACCTAGAAAAATTTTGACTTATGTGACTGTACTCGGCTTAGGCCAGTTTACAATAGCTTTGACCTTTGCAGGGTCTACATTCAATCGACCACCCCCTATGACATAGCCTAAGTACACTAAGGATGTCTTAGAAAATTCACATTTTTACATAGAGTTTTTCTTTTTTCAATACATCAAAGACTTTCTTTACATGACTTACATGCTCTTCCCAAGTTTGACTAAATACAAGAATATCATCTAGATAGACTATGACAAAATCATCAATAAAAGGAGGAAAGACATCATTCATGACTCTCATAAAGGTAGCTGGTGCATTACAAAGCCCAAAAGGCATAACCAACCACTTGTATAGTCCCTATTTTGTCTTAAATGCAGTCTTCCAAATGTCATCTTCTACAATTCTTATCTAATGATAACCACTATGCAAGTCTAACTTAGTGAAATAAACTGCATGTTTCAATTGATCAAGTAAATCATCAATTCTAGGAAGAGGATACCTATTCTTTACCGTTATCTTGTTCAAGGTGCGGTAGTCAATGCACATTCTCCAAGTTCCATCTTTCTTTGGAACCAACACAATTGGAGAACCACAAGGAGATGTACTAGGATGGATAACTCCTTTTTCAACCAACTCCTGAACCTACTTTTTAATTTCCTCATTCTGCATAACAGATAAACGGTACATGTCGATATTAGGAAGTGGCACATTCTGCTGTAACTAGATCTCATGTTGTATCTCTCTCTTGGGTGGCAACTCCTTCGGTTCCTAAAACAAGTCATCGTAAGCGGAAATATTTTTGACCATTTCAACTTTATGTTTTGGGTCACACCCCTTGAATGCCTCAAATTTATCATCTTCTTTGGATTTTACAAGCATTAATACAAAGTTCTTACTTGATTTGACCAACCTTTTCATTTGACCAACATTGACTAGTGTAAGATTAGTCTTCACCTTATTTGCTCGTACAATGTATTCTACCCCATCTTTAAAAAGATGATACTTATTCTCCCCCTATAAAATATTGCTTTCCTATCATAAAGATAAGGACTTCCCAACACAAGCCCACAAATATCCAAAGTAACTACATCTACTTCTACCTCATCAACAAAGTTGCAGTGATAGCAAATCTCAATTTACATTGTTTAGTTACCTGCAACTGAGTATCATTGCAAACCCATCCAAGTGGATATGGCTTTGGATAAGGTGTTGTAGCCAAATTTAATTTCTTTACCACTTCCTCAGATATTAATTTGACTTGAGAACCCGTATCAAACAATGTATCAACCTTAGTTTGTTTTGTTACAACACGAATGTGAAACAATTCATTTCTTTGCTTATCAACCTTAGGAGAAGATTCTTTACTTGCACTTGCATTGGCATTATAAAAACTTGCATCAAAAGAGATATATACCTTTCCCTTTACCTTGGATACCCACAACAACAATCTTTGTCTCATCTCCAGAGTCAGATCAAAGATCCTATTGAATCACTACAACAGTCTTTTGCTTGCCTTTATTACCTCCATATATTTTCGGCCTCAACTCAGGATGCAACTTCCAACACTTTGAATCATCATGCCCCTCTTTCTTGCAATGGGAACATGTGGGTTTCTCACCTTCTTTCTTAGTTGTAGCTGTCTTCTTCCCTTTTCCTTTATCTTTCTCTTTGTCTTTACCCTTAGACTTACCCTTGGACTTAGATGGCTTCTTGGAAAAGTTATCACTACAATTGTTCTTACCCCTTGACTCTAAATGAGTAGCTTGAACAGACACCCCATCTAGATTGTTAGGACTCAACATCAAAATAGTGTGCCTTAGGTAAGAATTCAAACCACCTATGTACTAAGTAATGTGTCATGAGTATACAAGGGAACATTTAAAGCAATATCCCGTTTTCTAAACTCATGAGTGTAATCCTGTACAGACTGCCCCTTACCTTGCCTAAAGTTCTACCAATTCATGGTTAACTACTGCATGTAACCTAAAGGATAAAATTGTTTCTTAAGGGCAGCAACAAACTCCATCCAATACATACTAACATGACCATGGCAAGCAATTTCTTCCCAAGTCTTACTCTCTCACCAGGTGAGAGTTGTACCTCCCAACCAGAGAGTGGCTAATTGGATCCTAGAAGTATCTTATATTAGGCCTTGAATCCTACAGTACACTTCTACTTGTTGGACCCAATCATCTAACTTCTCAACATTTAACTCCCCACAATACTTAGGTAACTCAAATTTTACATCTAACTTAATAACAGGCTTAGACTTGCTCTTAAATGGAATTACAATATTAGAAGGAGAAGGAGGAGAAGGAGAAGAAGGAGAAGGAGGAGAAGAAGAAGAGGGAGAAGATGGAGGAGAAGGAGTTTTTGGATTTTTCTCCTCTTTGTCTTTATGATCTTCCTACTTCTTGTGCTTCAAAGAACCTCCCTTTTCGTACTTCTTCGTTTCTGCATAAAGTTCTTCCACCATCACCTTCATATCTAGAAATGACTTCTAGAAATCCTTCACATCGAGCTATGAACTTTTTCCACCTTCTTTTTCTTCCATTTGTGACGGTGGATTAGCTCTTTGTATTCTGATCTCAGGATTATATTCTTCAAGCTTTCCTTTGCCTCACTGAATCCAGGATCTCATAGGCATTCAATTCTCCAATACTAGCCACACAAAGCTTTGATACCAAACTTGATCTATTTAGGATCTAGGATGATTTCTTACAGAATGCTTAACGTAGAATGACAACTTAATTCAATGTTTAAATGAACAAAATGAACATCATTCAAATTCTTAATCAACTTAGCATAATAAAGTGATAACTGAAAGAAAGAGAGAGAAGAGATAGAAGATCAAACACAATTTGATAATGGAGTTCTCCAAAAGGCTACATCTTTAGGTCCCTCTCCAATGGAGTGACTGATCTGATTATGCTCCAAAAATCAGTTACAATTGCTTCAAGACTATCTCCCTTAAGCATGGCAACATGACATTCCTCTGGTGTGCGAAAATGTCTTCAGAATCTCCTAAGCATTCTCTTCTTCTCACTACTTGAACTTGCAAAATCAAGCCTAATACCCCCTTTTTATACATAAAATTAGCCTAATTAGGCTTAACAAATAAAATAAATGAGAATCCCCCCTTTATCAGGTCGTAACAGGGTTTGTTTGTTTTTTTCTTAACCCCCTTTGTTAATTTGTTAGGTGGGTTTCACTTATTTTTGGCTTTATAGGCCATTTGGTATGAATTCGGCCTTAAATTGTCTTTATATAAAGACATCCACCAATACATATCAAAAGCTTTCGGTGGTGTATCAGTGGGTATAATTTTACCACCCACATGGCTGAGGGTTCCAACCCCGCCGACCACGTTTTAACTTTACACTCCAAACTTAACACAACAAAACAAACCCCTTGTCATTATATTTCAAAAGGCTTTCGAAGGTTGCAACGGTGAGGCGACCAATTTCCATGAAGGAGGTCACAAGTTCGAGCCCGTCCAAGGATTTTGCTAAACAAACTAACCAACTTGTCGACTAGCCAAAGGAGTCCACCGACGGGGCACCACATGGCACCTCCTGATCAGGCCACATGGCATCCTCTGATTCATTGACAAAGCTAACTAGGATGCTACTGTGTCATTGACTAGAGTATGGATGACACAAAGGATGCTACATGACCTATATGGATGGACATGTGTCGACATTTGATTGTTCCACGCCAGCTTTGTACCGTATGGTATTGACATGTTAGCATGCTAACCTCATCGTTTGTACATCTGGTCAACCATTGCACAAGCAAACTTTGACTGACAATATCGCGTACATATGATGTCAAATGTCAATGAAACGAACGTCGCCAGAATCATCTCAATGAGCCCTTCGATTTGACGTCATTTCTATTGATTTATGAGACAATCATTTTTTTTGCTTCTTGGACAACCCCTGGTACTAGTTTGACCCAGACTTTGACCACCTATAACTTGAGCAAACATACTCCTTTTCACTTTGTTCAAGTTGCATTAGAATCAAGATCCTGAGCTCTTTCTAATGGTACTGAATTCTGGAGCATTGGAGACACTTCAAATTTTCACTGAAAAATGTCCACCATATCATAAACGCTTTTGAATCATAGCTATGAATCAGAATACAACCATTCAACAATACCACCCCAATAGGGTTTGAACCTTGGTGGCAAGAACAACAATGTCGCCATTAAACCAACACACCATTCCAATACCAACAACTTCATGTGTAATTTTAATATAGATAAGTAGTTCTATAACTAAATGTATGGATGGTATAAGGATATATGTGCTCTAAAAAAATTAAATCAATAGTAAAAAAAGCTATAGGATAAAAAATTTAAGTAACAAATAGATATATCTTTATTTTCTCATACTAACAAATATTTAAATGTAGTTGTTCCTCCTACCTTGAAATTATTATAAAAAATACATAAGAAAAATGTTATCAATATGATAGATATTCATGAAAATCATCTTAAGATATTAACTAAAATATGTAACGATTAACTTATACATTTATAAAAGTATTGTTTGAGATGGACAAATCCTTCCATTCCCATCTAGAGAAGACAAGAACGCAACAATAAATTACAAAATATATTACGCAATTTTTTTTATTGGATTAAGATAAAATCAATTACAAAGAAAAATTGTAAGACAACAATAGATATATGAAAAACTAGACTTACTAGTTAAATACCAGCAACAACAACATGAAATTGCTACCATAACACAACATCAACAACAACAAAGGAGAAAAATGGAATATAAGACTGCTATTACAAAGTTGCTCGTTGCAAACATTCAAAGATATAAAATATTTACATCACATTTCCTTTGAGTGGACACAATTAACATTGGTTTGTAGCAACAACATGCCCAACAACTATTTTTACAACAACCAACAAGGGAATTTTCAATAGTAACAACTTCATCAATCCTCTAACACTAACAACAAACCCAACAACTGGTAGCACAACAATCTGCAATCAAAATTGAAATCCACCCTTCAAACAACACAATACAAATTTTTCAATAGGCTCAAACTCTTTCTTCTTTAGCTTGCATGGTAATCAAGTTCGTAAAAAAAAAGACAAACTCTCTAGTAGCATTGTCAACTTAGCCTTGGGAAACTACACTCTCCAAGAAGAGAAGGCGATATTGACACAGTAGATAAAGTTAAGAGGTGATCTACCCTTCAACCAAATGGAGTTGTTCTTGAAGATTACAAATAATACTTTTAAGTTTTTTATTGGCATGTGAATTATCTTGAAGATTTGCTGCTAATCTTGATATTTGAAAGGAAAGATTCCAACAAATCATTTGAATTTCAATTTGGAGGGGTAGGGAGGTGCCAGAGAAGATAATAAAGCAATGAACCTTCCAAATGAACTTGAGGATGACTTATCTATAATATTGAGTGAGGATATTGTGCAAAGGTGATATGCCAAGAAAAGAAATTCTCCATGTCAAAACATATCAAAAGAGGGTAGGAAGCAAGGAGAAAAGGGAACACCAAATATCGTGGGCATGAGAGAAAAACCATAAGGCATGTTTTGTAGATTCAACTTTAGCACAAAAAGGACATGCATGTTGTGGATGAAGGAATTTGAGACGACCACTAATGGGAAATTTGACATGAAGGATTTTCCATGTTAAGAGCTAAGATTGGGCATCCACTTTGGACTTCCAAATTTTTAGGCTAAGCTTGTTCCATTTTGTTTGATTGAATTTTTAGCTCCATTTAGCATTGAAGTGAGCTAAGATCAATATACTAGAGAGAAGTTTATAGATATTTTTAAGAGGAAAGTAGTGGGTGTTGTGCTTATTGGGCCATCTCCAATCTTTCAAGAAGTTAGACTGGCAAAGGGAAGGCAAGAGACAAAAGAGCTCAAGCGGAACCAACTATTGGATTTGGAGAATAGGTTGTTGGAGGAGGATGTCAAATTGAACTAGGAAAAGTTGTTTCCAAGAATTCTAGTTGAAGGTGATTGGATCCCACAAGTCCAAAAATACTTAAATTCCATTTTTAAAACTTTAAAAATCTTAATAATACTAATTAGGGGGTTTTCCTCTTAATGAATTAGTTAATTCCAATGGAGGAGGTTACAAAACTAAGGCCATGACTAAAGGATAGATCATAAGGGCCTCCCCTTCCAAAGATTGCATAATCCATTTAGTGGTGAGACAAATTCCTTGGGTGTAAGGATCAATAATTCCCAAACCATCTTTATCCTTTGGTTGGATACAAAAAAGCCACAAAGTGGAGGGATGACCTTTCTTGTTGTCCCACTTGGCCCAAACAAAGTTCCCGATTAACTAAGTTAGTTGATTATAACATTTTTTGGAGGGTAACCAACATTATGAAATGTAGACATGGTTGACAAGGAGGATTTTATTGGCGACTTGGATGCGACCAACCACAAAAAGAAACTGATTTGTCTAACTCAAAAGTTTGCCTCTAAATTTGATCATGAACCAGTTCCACATATCTTTGAGGGAGACTCCAATACCAAAGGGTATACCAAGGTATTTGGTAATGTTCCATGCTTAATTTTGTGCCATTCACTAGGGATCTAGGGGGGATGTGGATTAGGGTGGGTCATGATGAATTCAATTTGGTGCATTGTAAGCTTGGATCTTAAGATAATACTTAAATTTCCAAAATATCTAATGTATGAGTTACTCCATCAATTGAATTTTGAATAAACAACATGCTACCATCAACAAAGTGGGAATTAAGTGCTTTAGCATTATTGGGCAGTGAGATACCATAGATTAGTTTGGAATAGAGAGCATGTTGAAAGAGGTAGCCAAAGGCATTAACTGCTAAAACAAAGAGATATGCCACACGAGGGCAACCTTGGTGGATAGATTTTTGAAGGGGTCCAAATCTAAACCATTTTAACATATTAAGAATGAAAGGCCAATGGATGTGATTATAAACTTATCAAAGAAATTATGTAAGATAAATCTCCAACCTAATGATTTTGTAAGAAATGTTAAGTAATAGACTGCCATCCATCCACGATATTGTAATATAATGTACAAAGTGATAATTGTAGGTCTTCTAATGTAAAGGTTGTAAAATAAAACTCCTCACTTGTGCCAACGAAGATAGTAAGTGGTCCCTGCTAACCGTTCACATTAAAAGAATTTTTTTTATAGAGACACCAAATCACTGCCAACAATAAAACGTCTTCGCCGTCCGTGGGAATCGAACCCACGACCACGTGGTTAAAAGCCACGCGCTCTACCAGCTGAGCTAGGACGGCAAATGCTGTTGCTGTAGATCAGCATTTTAAAATTTAATAATGTATTTAAGCTTGTTTTTCGTTCTCCACACTCAATAATTTAAAATTTTCGCCTTGCATATTGAACGTCACACATTGTTTTAGATTTGAGTAAATAATGTATTTTAGCCTTTCAATATCAAGTTTGTAAAAGAAATTAATTCAACAATTAAAGAAGTAATAGAAAGCAAATATAACCCAGCAATATTTGTAAGAGTGCACTATTTATATATCTTGAGAGTTACGTTATTTTATTTTTTAATCATATTATTTATTATTTAATTAAATATATATATATTTTTAAATATGTTAGTCTAAGGTTGGTAATAAACTTTCTTCTTTTATATTAAATAGAGATATTGTTTTATTAAATGTTTTTTAGTGGAGATGTTATTTGACTTACAATCTCTATTTGTGCTTCTTTGGATTGAATGCTACTCTTATCTCACCTATAGGCCATCATCCTTATAGCTCCACTTGTGCTATCACACTCCTCTAGCTTGAATGTCTTTGTCTTCCTATCTCCTCCTATAAGTCATCCTCCTTATTTCTCTATTGGTTTGTTCCCATTGTGTCAACTATAGTCTTATCACATACTCTATCACTTGAAGCCATAATTTATCATTCCACCTATGTTATTTACAATTTTCTAGCTTTAATACCACACTCCATATTTCCTATTATAGGGTGTCCTCCTCCCTATCACTCCACTAGATCATTGTCTTATGTCACTAGATGAGCCTATTGCATACTATATTAATTAAAGTGGGACTACCACTTCAATACATTGTTTCAATGCTAAGATGTCCTTAGGGAGTTTTGAACCTTGGTCTCCAACATGAGAACCATGTGGTCTTACTACTTGAAAACAACCTAGTTGTCAGTTATGCATGAAATTTTAAAGAGATGCATTTTTTTTGTTTTAATTTGGTAATGTAAAGTATTATCTAGAATATAAGTAGGGAGGGGTTAAAGGGCATTGTTGATTGAAATGCCTAGTAATAAGAGGCTATCATTGTGTGTAGACAATTCTCCTTCCTTTTCCTAAGGATGACATATATATGTCTTGCATACATGCATATTGTTATTAGTTGAAGGTTAGGGAAATACATAGGCCCAACAAGTGCTAGACCTCAAGTAAACAATGAACCTTAATGATCAATCTTTTTTATGCCTATTAATGCTCTTTCAAGTGTCAAACCTTAGAAATTCTAAATTTACAAAGTCCACACCATTTTGATTAAGAGTTAACAAAAAATAGCATGACTAATTGAAACAATTTTTGCAAGGTCTGGATCATGCCAATTACAAGGTAGACCTAATGCAGAGGAAAGGGTTAGACACTAACAACAAACTCAACTCTTGGAGGTTTCTTCAACAATTTCTCATAGATGCTCATTGGTACACCTTCAATGTTCCATTATGGCTATTGTATGACTTGATTCAATACACATTGACTTGGGCATTATAGGGGCTTGGATAAGACACTTAGTATGGTTTGAGGATTTTTGCACCAGTTGTCTTGTAGACACTTAATATGACATTTCTTGGGGAATTTGGCCAAAATCAACAAATAAATCCACACACTCATTCAATGGTCTAAGAAACATTACAACATGCTTTCAATATGCTTTCAAAGAGGTTTCAATACTTACATTCAACACAAGACACCTGCTTGTTGGAATCACAGTCTAGGTTAACATTGTCATATTACAATCCTTATTAGGACAATCATTATGTTTGGTCAAATATTGCTACTAAAGATTCACCAATATCTCACACAGTTCCACATGACCCTTACACACATTCTTACATATTCTCCAATCACTCATACATCCAAATAAGCTCCAACACCTTAAAATTGCTTTCAAAAGCCCTTACATTGTCTGATACATAGGAAAATCAGACCTTCTGTCTAATAAAAGCATGTGCAAAATCCACTATCCGTACTTGCAACTTTGGAATATGAAACAGTATACAAAAATATTTCTCTCCACAAAAAATTGGCATTTTTCATCAAGGGAATAGTGAGAAATCACATGTTTCTTGCCTTGGTTTACCTTAGGTAGGGTTTAGAGCAAGTTACACTAAAATGTTAATATCTCCTTCCAAAATTAATGGATTTTCATCAAACCAAGTGAAAATGAAAGGTAGGACAATATTTTACATAATGCAAAAAATCTCCAATCCATACAGATGACCCTCAAACTATACAACGTGATGAAAGTTACATAAAAGCAAGAAAACTCAAAATTTTCACTATGAAATGCAACAAACTGTCATTAATAACTTTCACAAAACACCTAATGAATCCAATTGCTCTAGTAAGGTTGAAGATAACATAGTTACAAAATTTTCCTCAAATTTTTAGAAATATTTAATGGTGGAAACAAAAGTTATGCCATTTTTCCTAAAACAGGTAACACTAGGTACAGATTCAGGTGAGTTTTAGTAAATTTGCAATAACTTTCAAAATACTCAATGAAAAGGTTCCAAACCAAATTCAAATTAAATTTGGTTCATTCCTCTATAAAAAATAATAATCTTAGGACCATACCAATCCGTATGAGTCTGTACCATGCAATGGACCAACAATATTGCAGTCAAATTACACAGAAAAATGCATAAAAATGTGTCTAATTGGTGTCTTATTCCTCCAAACTACTCTCCAACCTTGGGATGCATGTTTACATCCCCATTTTATGCTATTACAATCACATTTCAACTTCCCAACTGACCATAACTTCTTTTGTTAAGACTAATGACACTTTTACAAGATTTGTTGCATTTTAACAACTTTGCAACTTTTACAATTTTGACAACTTTTGACAACTTTTGCATTATGACTCCAAAACATTCTAAAATGGTCTAAAATAACTCCAAATGGTTTCATATGACCTTATTAACATGAAACAACACAAAACAAGACAAAAAAACTCAAACTTTTCCTCTTGTAGGCATCAGGTCCTGAGGGTGCTCCTTTACCAAGACCCACATAATGTTTAAACACGGTTATAACAAAGATTGGAAAACTAAATAACCTACTATCACTTTTTTAGATAATAACAATAAATTACCTAGCGGTCCATTGACAAGACCTATAACAACCCATTTAAAGTGAAAATAACATTTTTAGTAATGTACAAAAGCACCAAATGAAGAAATTACTTATCCTCAAGATTTGTAACAAATCTCCCTTGATTTATTTTACATTACACCATGTAACTTGTACCCCCATAGAATTTAATGTATGTTTATTATACAAACCAACCATGTCATTTGTTGGAAAAAAATTTATAGTTGACTATTATGGACCAATTACTCATCTTTACTAAGGAAATCATTAGTGCATGACACAAGTAGCTCCTAGTTAGAAATTTTTGGCTTTGAATTTTTTATACTAGCAAGAAAGTTACAAAATTTAAGCTAAGTTGGTTTACCACCTTGTTGATGAAGATAGCATTCAATATAGCAACCATTTTAAAATTGTGCCATCATGTTGTCTCATACAAAACAATAACATACTTAGGAACTTATTTGGCAAACAAGAGTTGATCTAAATCATTAATGAGGACAATGAAACGATTGTTGAAAGGAACTAGATTGTTCAAGGTAAATGTTTCACACTATCAATGTGAGTTAATAGCCCATGCTAAAAACAACTCATTTTCTCAATTATCATGTATTCAAATGTAAAGAAAAATTCTATATACCTTATAATTATTATAGATACCTAAAGTTCACCTTCAATCGATTCTACTTCATCCTACCTCTAATTAATTAAGTAAATTTATTTAATTAATTAATTATCATAATTGGGTGATCCCACAATAGTGGTTTACAATTTTTGGCCAAACTAGACATTGAAATTTTTTTTTTAAACTCAATCTTCACATTCGGGCACCTATAGCAGCTAAACTGTGAAGAATTTGAAGATCATGAAAACTAGAGTCTCGTCACATTTTGTCTATAGATTCTAAAAATATTTTTTTCAAAATTTTTGGAATCAAATTGCACTTCTTTTTCCATCTCCCACGAAAACTATTTTTTTTCAAAAAACAACATTTTTAAAAAGTGGCGCACACCGTATCACACATAACTTTTTTTCCATGAAGGATAAAATTCTAATTATTTCGAATTTAGATTTGCAACTCTGATATCTAGTGCTTACACTTGGTTAGACAGATTTTTATTGAATATTTTTTTCTTTAATCAAGTTTCAAAGTCAAACCAATTACAATTCAAACATAGCGCGACTGTATAACATATAAATTTTTTTCTATATATTAAAATTCAAATTTATTTTTTGTTGGATCAAGGACTTCAATATCTGATGCACTCATATTTTTCAAATTTTTTTTGAAAATTTGCTATTTTTCCACATGTGCAGAATAGAGACCTTCATTTTCGATGAAAAACCTATGTTTAATAAAACTAAAAACAAATACATAATAAAACCAAAACATATTAAAATTATATTCATTGGATAGCTCATTTTGAGGACTACCTGATTCAAATTGGGTTTGTGAATATTCCTCCATTTTCATCCTCAACCTGACCTCTGAAGTGCCAAAATTTAGGTTTTTTTGTGACTCGGGGAGGGGATGAGGAATAAAGGGGGTTCGAGAGAACCCCTAGGGGTTTGTTTGAACCAGGGTTCATTCGAACCCCCCTTCTATAAGGGGTTTTGATGGCTTTTTTGGCAGGAATTTATTAGAAGGGTTCGCCCAAACCTAGGTTCTAGCGAACCCCTAATGGGTTCGGTTGAACCAATAGGTTCGTATGAACCCCTAAAATCATTTTTTTTGCCATGCATTCATTTTTTGTGAGTTTTCCTTCCTCACTTCAATTGTAAACCACTATTGTGGCTTCACCCAATTATTATTTTGATATTAATTAAATAATAATTATTATATAATTAATCCATCTCATAATTCTTCTAATACTAATAGGAAAAACAAAACCTTTTACTCAATTAATTAATCATTTTCCCATGGTTCAAACCCTAGTCAAACATTGATCCACCTTAATATGACCTTAGTTCAACATTATCCCACCTTAATCCAACCTTACTCCAATATTATTACACTATTAGTCCAACCATCGCCTAACCCTAGTCTAATATTAGTGCAACCTTAGCCCAAAACATCACCCCATATCCATCTCTAAATCAAGTATGTTTAGAAAATATAAACCTTCAAAACAAACATCACCTTTCAACATTAGCTTATCTTTGGTTTAGAACTTTCCCATATCAAGTAGTGTGCCAATTTATTTAGAATCCTATCCTATAATTGACTTTGGATAAATTAACTTAGGAACTTGTCCTATCCTTAGTTAAATAGTCCAAGAATCTAAATTTAATCTTGCTTAAGAAATTTCTTATCCCAAGTAAGAGAAAGGTAATTCCTCCATCTTTATTCATCCTAAGCTTTAGGTTATCCAATAATTTTTTATTTAGAATCATATCACCTTTTAACCATCCAACCTTCAAACAAGTTCACATACAAACATACCTTAAAAAATCAGCCATCCTAACTTTTAAAAAAATCAAATTAAACAGAAACATCCCCCAAACTATCACAAACTTCAAACAAATTCAACATATAAGTATATATTAAACCCCCTAACCTTACAAAAATATAAACCCAACTTCTTTAAACCTAAAAAACCTACCTTAACCTTCAAACAAATCAAACCCAAATATCCCATAAAAAACCAACCACCCCAACTTTGAAAAAATCCAAACCAAACCCCATAAAATATTAAATAAACCAAACTATCCCAACCTCAAACAAGTTCAACCACCTAAAATGAACTGAAACTAATCCAAAAAAATTCCTATCATCTCCAAATATTAAATAAAACCCAATATGTATCAAAAATATATAATAAACATCCATATTTAACCACCTTCACACATCCAAACTCAACCTTAGCAACCAAAGAAAACACACATCAAAAAATCAAATAAAAGATACAATCCAAGATCAACCTTACATGTCCCCCATAGCCAAGCCACAAGCTAGGAAGCAAATTGAATGACCAAATTACCCATTGGCATGCCTAGATATGAGCATCACTACTACTCCACATGAGGTGAACCATCAAATCAACCAACCCTTCAAGAAAAAACCAAATATCAAGGAACCATTGTCTCACAACTAAATACTCACAAAGGTTCCAAAAATTCATGTAAGAAAAAGACACACAAGATATGATGGAATGCTTTGAATTAGCCCAAATAAAGATTACTTTCTTTGAATAATTAAGTTGAGAAGGTGCTAAACTTCTACCTCATTATGACACCTCTAGGTTGAGTGAACTTATTCAATAAGAACCCACACAAACATCATATGACCATAACACAACCACCAAAATAAATGGAAATAGTGTGATGGTAGCTTTTCCTCCCATTCATTCCTCTAATCCACTCTCATCCATATCAAAAAAATCCTCCTCCCAAACAAAGCCCAAATCCTTAGATCCCTAATTTTTTTCTTAAAATCCCAAACAACTTATTCCATCAAATCACTCCACCTACCAAATCACAAACTTTTCCAAACCATTCTCCCAAACACATCATATCCTCCCCAAACTCTTTACCCTTCTACAACTCCTTATCCTCCAAATATTTCCTCTTATCCTCCTCTAGCATATCCCCTCAAATATCATATCGCACAACCATGTCATACCCTCCTCAAAAATTGCAACCTCCTCCAAATTACTATCCTCCATATCTCATATGCTTCAAAAACCCCTCCAACATCATATCCATAATACCCTCCTTAAATCACATATCCCCCCTAACCTCCTCAAAATTTTCACTCACCATCTAATTGATACATGTCTTTCTCACCAATCACATAATTTTATCTTCTTTTCCCTTATCCTCCAACTGCTATATATAATTGACACACATCATCCTATCTAGGTGAAAGTTCAAGGTTGTGTCACAAGTTTTATAAGGGAAACAATTGATGTTATTCTAACTTTTAAAGTTGAATCACTAGAAAGTGACATATATGTTTTGAATTTTGAAATTATGTGAAATAATAAAATGTATATTTTTAGTGTATTTTATGTTAATATATTTTATGAAAAATTCTAAAATTATTTGAAAGTAATTTCTTTGTGAAATTGACATTATAATGTAGTTTTTAATAAAATGCTAAAAAATGAGGTTAAGTGAGATGTCATTCTTGATATTGTTGAAAAAATTTGTGATACTTTGGCTAAGATCTCTCTTTGGAGCTTAATTCAAACTTCACCTATATACCACAAGATGCTTTGAGTGGCTTTGCACAATATTGATGAATCACCTTCTATTAAACTAAATGATGTAGTAGCCTTGCTAGATTGTATGAGTACAACAACCTTAGATATTGTTTCCCATCAAAGTGAATTACCTACTTGTATGATTCAAAATAAACATGATGCTCTAATGATATTTGTCATCGTGCATAAAATTGGGGTTAGACATACTCTCATTGAAAATCAATTGGGTCTTAATGTTTGTAGAATTGACCTTTTACATAGAATTGGTGTGGATAAATTTCTCATTAAACCCGATGCTCTTTCTATTAAATTGATTAAGGTAGGACCTATGACCTTGGGCCTACCCTTGTCCATGTCAGGTTGAATCCTCTCTCATATAATCTTCTTCTTGGTAGACCGTGGATTCATTCCATGAAGGGAGTCCCATCTAATCTTCACCATGTGATGAAGTATGAATATAATAACGAGGTTTATATGGTAAAAGTGGATCCAAAAATTTATTTACAAGCCAAAGCCAAACATAACATTTCCAACTCTCTTAGTATTTTGATTCCATATTCAAAATTTGAACCATTACCCTCTAATGATAATAATAATATGAATGGAATCTTTGGTGATGATTGGGGTTCATTATATTTTACACCTACTTTCATTGGGAAGTATAAAATATTACCATAGAAGACTAATGAGTCTAAGGTTGTCTCAGTAGCTTCAACACAATCTTGTCACTCCTCATCTCAAAATGTGAATAATGATCAAAATAATGTTTCATCTTCAAGCATATGTTTTTGTGAAGATTGGGGTTCATTGTATTTTACACCCTCCTTTGTGAGAGAGTATAAAATCTCACAATCTAAACCTAAGGAGTCTTTTGTTTCATTTTCTCAATCTTCTTCTACATCAAAAAATCAAAAAATATCATCCAATGATGGTGATGGGGGCTCTTTGGCATTCATCCCACATGCATTGGAAATATCTAATCCTAACATTTCAACCACTAAAAAGGATTTGAATTCTTGCAAAAGAATCAATTCTTCTTATGATTAGTTAAAAAATAATTATCCTCCTCCATCTAAGTTGGAAAAGCGTTATGGACCTTGGATTTAAAATATATGAAACAAGGAGTTTAGGATAATGTAATGTGTACTTCACACCTTGCTAAAAGGGGTATAGGTTTCCAACCATCTCCTTCATCTACATCGCATCCTCCATCACCTACTATATTTATAACCTCCTATGGTAAAAAAGAAAACTTGTCTTCACAAGAGAAAGGATTGTCTCTTAATCCAAGTGTATACCCTGATATTTGCACTTCTCTAAATGAGCAAAACAACTAAAAACATGAAAAACAAAATACCAAGGACACCTCAAGATTAGCCAAAAGAGAGTGACAAAACACTAAAGAAGGTGGATAGGACAAAGACAAACAGTTTTACCTTCCTTTGTAGTTGATACTCCTTTGATTGGCCCTTGCTTAAGATAGGATGTGTGCTCCTTGATGGCTCTATTGAAGATCTTTGCTATGTGTTTGGATGCAAATGTAAGTGGATGTGATTTAAAATTGGATGAGTGCACAAAATGGCAGCATGTAGTTGCAAATTGACTAAGTGTTGAGAAGGCAAATTGGCAGCATAAGGTTGCTCCAAATGAAAGTCTTCTAAATGCTTATTGAGAGGGGGTATTTATAGAGGAACTTGAATTCTCTAGAGAATTCAAGGGTCAAGATTGATCCAACAAGGTTAAGATGAAGGGCTATGGTGGGTTGAGAACCCACAAGCCCTCACATCTTGACATGTGGAGGGTGAAGTGGCCAAGGGTGGATGAGATGGAAATGAGTTGTCAAAAAGGTACATGAGGTGGAAAAGGACATGCACCTTGGGGGATGAGAGAGGATTTCCACAAAAAGGATTTCTTGTCCCAAGTGGGAGTGAAAGGGACATTTGAGGAATTTTAGAATTCCTCAAAAATCTACATGGGAAAAGGAAAGGTGGTTGGGGGATAAATGTGAATTAAAATTCACATTCCTAGGATGATCTAGAGGGTAAAGGGTGGGCTCCAAAAGGTGGGACTTGGTCACATGTGGAGATTGTGACAAGTCCAAGGTTGGTCACATGTGGAGATTGTGACAAGTCCAAGGTTCTAGAAGCCTTGGAAGGATGGAATGTGAATTAAAAATTCACATATAAAATAGGGGAATCTAGGAAGAATAAAAAGGAATTAAAAATTCCTTGGAGAATGATTAGGTTTAATTAATCAGTAATTAGAGGATAATTAGGGGCTAATTAGGATTAAAAGCCAACTTGCAAAAGTTGAGGATGTGACACATCCTAATCAAGGATTAAGCATGTGCACATCCTTAATGAAAGATTAGGAGATGGATTAGGATTAGATGAAAATGACATGTGAGGAATTAAATAAATGTAATATTTATTTAATTTATTTAATGAAAAGAGGATTAAGGAGGGTAAGGTATTTAATTATTAATTAAATACCTTAGGACTCTGAGAATTAAAGATATTAATTAAATAATACTAATATTACTTAATTAACTCGGATAAGAGGATGTTTAGATGAAAAGTGATAAATTTGAATAAATTAAGTGTCCAAATTTGGATGTCTACATTTTTCCCCTCTTTGAGATGGTGTTACGAAGTAACATCATTTCAAAGAATATTAAAATATAGAACCTAGAAGAAGATGGTTAGATTGGGAAAGATGCCCCACTCATCCAAAGGAGTGACTAGGAAGGGAAAAATAAAATGATGAAAATTAGGGATGAAGGATGCCCCTCGAGAGGACATTGGGTTGAAGAGAACACGTATGTGCTCTCGAAATAAATGTGATGCAAGGGGAGATGAGGAAGATGATGCAAGTGGATGGGTAAGAGAGTAAGTGATATGGAGATGGATAAAGCACGAATGGATGCAGAGACGAAGATGATGTTGCCCCAGTCAAGGTTCAAGCCACAAGGGGTTTGAGGATGGATGGAGTGTTGTCAATGAGGGAATTAAGGATCCCAAAACAACACGAGGATAGGGAAGGATACATCCCACTGAGTGGTATTGATGAGGGAAGGATACATCCCAAAACACCACTAAATGATAGGGAAGAATACCTCCCGCTGAGGATGATGAAAGTGTTGTTGATGAGGGAAGGATACATCCCAGAACAACACCAAAGAGATAGGGAAGAATACCTCTCAATGATGATGATGAAAGTGTTGTTGATGAGGGAAGGATACATCCCAAAACAACGCCAAAGGGATAGGGAAGGATACCAATGGATGATGATGATGATGGGTCAAGGCCAGTAACGAGACTGGGGACAAGACCAAGGATATGATTAGATGATTGGGGCTAAATGGAATGGATGGGGGGGTTTAGAGATGTGAGATAAGGATGAATGATGAATGGATGGGGGATATATGCAAAATGATGGAATGGAGAATGAAATGCAATCCTAATGCAGTTTGCCATCTTCGGAGCACTAATTTTTGCTATAGCATAAAACACAAGACGCAAGGGTATGAATAACCAAGGCGAATTAGTGTCTAATGCATAAAACACACATAACAAACAAGAAGGCTATCCTAACACCCCAAAGTCATGATGACTTTGGCCGGGCCAGGTATTGGGATAACCACAAGCACACAAGGATGCTCCAGCATAACACAAGACCTCGGGGATCTTGCTGGGTACTATGTGGGACAACCAAGAAGACAAAAATAGACATAAAAAGATCAAGATATGCCCCTATGTTGACCAATAAAAACACACCATAATATGATGGATTATGGCGGTCTTGACAAGTGATGATAGGGAGCTCAAATGATAAACAAAAGCCAAAAGCATCAAAAGATCGCAATCAATTTCAAACGTCCTTTGCCATAGGATCAAGGGGATGGATGGG